>JAJJMB010016078.1:1099617-1193224 GCA_023531105.1 Papaver atlanticum
TGGTCAAAACCTCAGGCAAACCATCTTAAAATTAATTTTGATGGATCCTGGATTTATGCTATTTCTCCTGCTGGATATGGTATAATTGTGCGATGTGATACAGGTAATGCAATCCAAGCTACAGCTGGAACTCTCAAGGCCTCCACAGCAGAAGAAGTAGAGGCTTTGAGCATGCTAGAGACAACAATCTGGGCAAAGAGTATGAACTTAAAGGATTTCTGGATGGAAGGTGATTGCCAGAGGATAATCTTCTATGCTCGGGACAAGCAAAGTAATATTTTTTGGAGAAATCAGGGCATAGTCTCAGAAGCAGTAAAAATTCTGAAGACATGTGACAATTTTTTGGGCTTTATGTTTACAAATAGGCAAGGTAATGAAGCGGCAGACATTTTGGCTAAAGAAGCGCGCAAACAAGAAATTCACAAACAACAATGGTTGTTGAACTCTGTTTTAATTTCGGATTTATGTTCTTCTAGTTCAGTTGCTATGTAAAGTTTACAGAATAGGGATAACATCATGTTGGTAGACACCAATATCTCTAATCACGTAGAAGAGATAAGGGTAACCAACATTTTAGATCATCCTGTGTAATCCTTTTTTTCGTATCAATATAAGTAATGTTCAAAAAAAAAAAAAAAATTAAAGTGAAATGGGGTTTTTGGGAGTTGAAATGAATGCTCATGGGCATTCCAAAAGTCCTCAAGCCATTCATATCGCTCATCATACTCAATGTCCTATCTTAAATCGGCATATGTAGTAACAACATATTGTTCCAGCTTTCGGGGTTTATAAATTTTCATATATTGTTCGATGTTGTGATTGAAACAAACAAATTAGGTGACGGTAAAATATTCATACTAGTGAGACTTTCTAAATGATAGGCATCACATATAAGTAATTCCTTAAGATTCCAAACTGAAGTTGCAAAATAATACCAATTTTCTACAATATTGCGGTAACAGAGAGATTAACTCATTGTCCTATTAAATCTGTTACTGGCTAGTTCAATGCAGTCTTGCACCACGTGCGCAGTCACCAAAATCAACGTCTATCTTGTTCAGAAACGTTAGAATATATAGTTTGTTCTCCACTTTCATGGCTTCCAAAACCTGGACTTGGCAAAATCTTCGAAGTCAACGGCATAATAAGAGAATCCCAAGGGTAAACTTCCAGAACTTCAACTCCAAAATATGTAGTGTCCCTTATGTTTGTATTATACAATAGATAATGGGAATTACCCATACCAGACTACCACAAATAATGAAAGTTAAACTTATGCATTTGACCACGACTAATCAAGGCCACTTTATGTTGCGAATAAAACTTAAATAACCAAGCAAGAAATTCTTACATACACGTCTAAGCATACTGTCGTAATGATATAAGGCTGTATCTTAGCTATTGTATAAACACAAATAGTATGGTGAACAACCGACACTTAAGCATTGCGAAATAAAACCTTACATGTTCAGAGGAAAAGCTACAACATTAAGAAATTTAGAGCTGCCAACTTTGTAGATTCGTCTGTAACAACAAAGTATCGATACAAACACCAGATTGGACTCCAGCAATAGCTCATATAATCATTGCCTGCATTTACATAACACAACTACTTTTCAGAAATGAACAGACTTTTAAGAAACCAATATTACCATCATTTTATTTTGCTAGCAAACTACTCACGGTACCGACTTGTATCTGACTGCCCAACTCCAAAGTCAGTAGGGCCAGACTGGAAGGCAATAGAATCTTTTAGCTGTAGGATGCATGATGAGTCGGCATTGATCAGTTATTCCCTATATAGCATAGCAGCCATTAATTATGAATTTACTATTCCAGATCACGCCCAAGAATTGCAGGAAATCATGTGAAGGATGTTTAAAAGGTGGTGAGAATGAGAAGTACATCAACTGGGAAGATAAATAATATACATAGGTATACAAACTTCGAATTATAAATTTAAACCCAAGACGGACTGTGTGGTAGTTAAACTCGGGATACAAAATTTGAACTGAATTATGAGCATTACCTATTACTGGGATGAGAGGCTTCTGCACACAAAAAATTTCGATGATCCAACTTCTTTTTCAACTGCGATGAATGCGATGGTATTAGTAAAACTAACAGTGGGAACTTTAAAGCTTCCAAATATCTGCCAGTTTTGTATACCACAACATCATTGTATTCCAACCAATAGCCTTTCTCATACACATATTACTAAACACTCTCTGTATCGACTTACCAAAAAAAAAAAATCTGTACTAAATCGACTTTAACAAACTCATATTTGTCATCTTCCAGGGATTAAAAACATGGGTTTAAAAGCACATTAGATATTGCCTATTAGATGTTTGGAGCCAAAAGTGAGCACGGAAATAGGGAACATGGATTTCTGTAGGTATAATTCAAAATAAAAGGTAAAATTAAAGAGGGACGACGGCGGCTTTGAGAAACTACAAAAGACCGTCTTCTCTATATTGAACTCAATAGTACAAAACCTAGTAAAGGAACACCATTCTTCATGTGAATTTGTCCATGGAGCATGACCAAAGAGTACTGAGAGCATACTGAATTACCTTTTGAAAGGACAAACTCTCCAAAATAGAACTCAATTCTCGATTTGTAGCGGACATGAGTACACAGACATAAGAAAATATCAAAGTAAACCCAATAATGAATTAGATTCAATTTTTATAAAAATCCAAATCAGTGCCACACATAAATTCAGCACCAAAGAGTACTGAGAGCATACTGAATTACCTTTTGAATATATATGTCTTGCTTCTATTCACAATTGGTTGAGGGTCTCCGTGACAGTACACTTATCAGCTGCATTCAACCTACAAAATTTAATAAAAATGTTACACTTCAATTGCAAAATTTCTACTTAAAAGAACAAACTCTCCAAAATAAGACTCAATTATTTGTAGCAGACATGAGTATACATACATAAGAAAATATCAAAGTAAACCACTACTGAATTAGATTCAATTTTGAAAAAAAATCCAAATCAGTGCCACACATAGGTCAGGTCAGTACCTTGAAAATCATAAACAAAACCAACCAAGACTGAAACTTAGGGAGCCATATTCAATTGAAACAATAAGTTTTCCCAGCCAACTCAACGGAACAGCTTGACCCAAATCTGACCATTTCTTCCGAAGTTTTAATCCATGAATCCCCTAAAATCAGCAAATCAAGATGAGCATTTATACTTAACATGAAAAATACAAAAATCAGTGATCAAAAGTTACAAACTACGACAATTGATATTGAATTAGATTTCCACAAAATCTAACCTGGGTGAGAAGGTAACCTCATAAAAAAAGAAGAATGAATTGATTAATATAACAATTGAAGAATTTGTCGGCAACCATTTAGTTGAGCGATAATCTCTTCTCTTTCTAATTTGCCAACATTGAAGATTGAGAAACCACTGATGATTTTACTGCCATTGTTGATGGAAACCCCATAAATTAGCACTACCAATCACAAAGTTCGGAAAGTAAGGGGAAACCAAAGAAATAACAAATATACTCAACTATACAACAATCCATGAAATGAGAATCAAAGTGGGGAAATGTTAAAAACAATTGAATGAGAATCAGTAACTATAAAAAGAAAAAGAAAAATTGCGATTCACGTACATATCTAAGGCTTACCTTTTGAATTCAGCAAAAAAAATAAAACCCAAAATTGGGAGAAAGATTAATGCATCTGGGTATAGATGAAGATGAAAGGGTTGTGAAATTGGTTATAACTGATCTTCAAGTCCATTGAATACCAAGAAGATGAAACGGCTGTTACTTTTATTTCTTTGTCTGCGTTTTTTTCCCAGCTTTAATCGAGGTAATGATGGCCGACACTGATTTATCAGAGCGAGAGAGAGGAAATCAGTTGTTGTTCAAAGTTTAAACTTGCATCGAGACCGTCCTTTATGGACCCAAAATGTAGACCTCCGTTCATCGGGTTAAAAAACACTTGTCAAAACGTGGAGAGGAATGGAGAGTGGAAAACCTAAAACGTAGCCTCATCCAAACCGTCCTTTATGAGTTCAAAATATAGATCTCGTCCAAACACATCATATGGGCTGTTCTTTATATATACAAACTATAGATGACGGTCGATATAGAAAAACAGCATTATCCCTTGTAATATAGATTCCCTTCAAGCACTGTTTTTACATGTTAATGGGAGATGATTTATTAAACTGGCAAATTTTCTGTAGTAGTGCTATTGTGTCAATATGGTTAAAGTGCAGTAAAAGAATACTACTAAGAAAACAATTGCATTCAGTAAAGCAACCATCATTCAGTGAACTTCATTCAACTCATGACAAAAGCTCTCCATTACACGATATCATCCTTGTGTTTCCAACTACATGGTTATACCTACAATTACCACTAATTATAATTTGAATTCATGAAAACTTACAGGTGAAAGGTTTGAAATTCACCCAAAAACAACTTATATCCCTCTACATAATATATATAACTTGATTGTTTGCCATCAGTGAAACATGTATGTTTTCATCTTTCCCGCATCTTTCGCAAATCAGGATCCCTGGGTATTATGTTAAGGTGTGAGTGAACAAACGGAAAATCTTAATTTACAACCTGAAGAATAAAAAAAAAGAAAAAAGTAAATAGATATGAAAGAAATTGAGATCTGCAATCATCACCTTTCAATGTGTTTCAGTATTAGAATCCTAGCTCCAACAAGGATTTCAGCCTTTTCTAGATCACTGTGCACAATCAAGAGACGGGAAAAATGTTTGTTATCATATTCAGCAAACACTAGGGACGGGCACAAAAACAAAGACATAACATGATATCTTCCAATAACACTTTCCTTTCTTTAAGCCAAGGCATAGTTTCGTCCCTTAACAATTGTTTCTTGAAGTGCTTCTCGTAATCCTGAAGGCCTAGCTCCGACAACATGCATCTTGTTCTGGTATATTGTGTATCCTCCAATGCTGTACGCTGAGAACGGGTGTCTACCTGCACATAAGCAAAATCAAGCTGAATATGATTCGCTCCATTGAAAAGTAATTTTGTATTCCGCGTGCATTATTACAAAATGTTCAGCAACAACTACTAGTAAAGAAGAAAACGGTTTCAAAATGCGTTTAGCTCTATGCTGCAGTTGTTTAGTTCAATGATGGGACCCCATAGCCGATTACTATGCGGCAAGGCAATTAAGAAAGTGGACGCCGAATGTTACCTCATGCATAAGACTATCACCAAGCGCACAGATGAGCCCTAATCCTATTGCACGTGGTACTCTATGAGGAAAAGGTATGTTCCCAACCAAGTAAAACAAGAATCCGGAAGTAAAACCTGCCACCGCTCTGCAAAACAAGTATGATGATGACCCAGCTCATTTGCAGTGAACCAAGTTGGACAGTAAATTGTTTGTCAGGCGATGATCCTCCATGATTTTAACGAGGAGAAGCAACAAGCTCAGTGTTGAATACTGGTTTACCTGAATCCATGGTGTATTCTACTCTATTTTAGTTTTCCTCAAAATCAGGTTTAAAGGTGGTCCATCTAACATCATACCAATTACCGTCATAGTACATTATAAAATTTATTTTCTAGTTGCTTCTCGCTATTCCAAAGAAGTCAAAATTAGCAAAGAAGCAGTAAGTAAACGTATAAAATTAGGCAAGTACCTAGCCTTGGTATCGTCTTTCCCTCTAATTCCTTTCATAGCACAAATCATACCTGCACGGATGCCACTCTCAACAGCGAAACTACGAGCTGAAATCAAACGTGTCTGTGAGATACAAAGACTGAGTCATGTTAATTATGTACAATTGCAACTAAAATTCGGAAAAAGAAAAAGAAAAAAAAATTGATATGCTAAAAGAAAAGAATTCAACTCAATGCATAACCTCTAAAGGAATAGCAAGATATTTAGCAATCCCTCTAAACAAAGCACCCCCAGCAGCTCCGGTTAAAGCACGGGAGGTAGCAATACAGGCAGTTTCCGAAGCTAAAGATAGTTGTTTTTTCTTTATCGGTAACAGGTAAAGGTTGTTTAATAATAGTATCATCAGTAGTAATTGGTGTCACCGCTCCTCCTCCTTCCATCGTAACTCTTCTTCTTCCTATCGATCAAAAAAAAAAAAAAAATCCTCTTCTTCTTCTTTGTTCTTTTTGTTTGCTTTGCGCCCAAGCTTTACATACTATCGGCCTGATTAGTGTGCCCCTAATTTTTCGCCAAGGAATCTTTGAGACTCAGTTCCTACTTAGTGTAAAAAGCGAGAGAGATGGTTACTTCGAAGGGAAGTTGTTTTTGTTTTTTTAAATTGTCGGCACACGGGTTTGAACTGCCGAGCCCGTGGAGTTAAAAGCTTTTGGTTAAGGTTTTCGTCCCGCATCGTAGAGGAATGAGACTTGTGTTTTGCTTATATACCCCAAGACATGCGAGACTTGTCATGAACTAACTACATGTACATACAAGAGCTGTGGTGGAGATTCACTTACGCCTTATTTTATTGTTTTGCAGAGCTCGTGGTCGCTGCAAATAAACTTTTTTTTGGCGCTCCTTAATTTTTTTAATGCGTTTTGAGGGCTTAATTAGCATCTTTTTCTGCATATCTTGGTTCTTCTGTTGGGATTAGTATACCCATCAGTGGGTTTCTTTTTCTTTTTTTATTCTTTTTCTCAATGCCTTCGAACTGGATTCTGTGCCTCACACGGCCAAAGGAGCTTGGTGGTGCAGCATCATCTCCCATGGCCAAAAAAGTCTGGTGGCGGCATAGCCTGTTTTCACCTGACAAAGATTCTCAAACAGAGTTTTTGTATGTTAATGGGAGATCATATCCTTACAAGTTAGTCTCCAGTGATGAGTAACATCAATATTATGCTGTCAAATTTCCTGTTGTGGTGCTATGGTTAATATGGTTAAAAAGCAGTAAAAGAATAGTACAAAGAAAACAGCTTCTGCGTTAAGTAAAACTTACTAGTGAAAGGTTCGAAAGTCAATCTAAAGCAAGCATCATTCGCTGAACTTCAGATCCCGACAAAAGCATTCCATTTACACACTAAGATCATTGCATGTATTGTATTTTCAACTACATGGCAATACCACTAATTATAATTTAAATTCAGTAAAACTTACTAGTGAAAGGTTTGAAATTCACCCAAGAACAACCTATATCCCTCTACATATTTTATCTATCTATCTATATATATATAACTTGATTGTTCACCGTTAGTTTCACACAACATGTGTGCTTTCAACTCCCCCGCACGTTCCGCAAATCAGGATCCCTAGGAATTTTGTTAAGGTGTGTGAAAAACTGGAAAATCTTAATTTACAACCTCAAGAATAAAAAACAAGTAAATAGATATAAAACAAATTGAGATCTATAACCGGCACCTTTCAATGTGGTTCAGTATTAGCTTCCTTGCTCCAAGAGGTATTCCAGCCTTTTCTAGATCACTGTGAAAAATTAAGACACGGGGAAAATGTTCGTCATCATCTTCAGCAAATACTAAGAATGCGCACAAAAACAAAGACATAATATGATATCTTCCAATAGTACTTGCCTTTCTTTAAGCAAAGGCATGGTTTCGTCCATTAACAAGTGTTTCTTGAAGTGCTTCTCGTAACCCTGAAGGCCTAGCTCTGACTACATGCACCTTGTTCTGGTATAGTGTGTATCCTCCACTGTTGGAGGCTCAGAACCTCTTTGTACCTGCACATAAGCTGAATATGATTGCTCAATTGAAAAGTAACGTTTGTGTTCCACGTGCATTATTACAAAATGTTCAGCAACAGCTAGTAGTAATAAGTTGTAAACAAAAAATCGGGTTCAAAATGTGTTTAGCTCCATGTTGCAGTTGTTTAGTTCAATGATGTGACCCCCAATAACCCATTATTATGCCGTAATTAAGAAAGTGGACGACGGATGTTACCTCATGCGTAAGACCATTGCCAAGCGCAAAAATGAGCCCTGTTCCAATTGCACGTGGTACTCTATGAGGAGAAGGCATGTTCCCGACCAAGTAAAACATGAATCCGGAAGTAAAACCTGCCACCGCTCTGCAAAACGAAATGTTTCCTTCACTTAGATGCAAAGATGATTTCGACCTATTTCATTCATTAGTGAACCCAAGTCCAATAGTAAATTGTATATCAGGCCATGGATCCTCTTCATGATTTTAACGAGGAGAAGCAACAAACTCAACGTTGAATACTCGTTTACCAAAATCCTAGGCGTATTCTACTCTATATTATAGGGCTAGACGAACAGTTTCTTGGCAAAGAATCGGAGTTGCTTCTCGCTATTCCAAAGAAGTTAAAATTAGCAAAGAAGTAGTAAATAAATGTATGAGATTTACCTAGCTTTGGTATCGTCTTTCTCTCTGATTCCTTTCATAGCATAAATCATACATGTATCGACGCCCTCTAAAACAGCGAAACTACGAGGTGAAATCAAACGAGTCTGTAAAATAAAAAGAGTCAGTCATGTATGGTTATCTTTGTTTTCTATAATTTAAACCCTCCTATTTTACTTTTGTTGTTGTGTGGTCTATAAGATTGGAAAATAGCTACTCGATACATCGATCTGGTGATGAATATCATTTTCTTTCTTTCTGCAGTTTTCTTTGTTTTTTATCTTCTTCTTTTTTTTTTTTTTTTTGTTCGCAAAGGAACAGCAAAATAGTTAGCAATCCCTCTAAACAAAGCACCCGTAGCAGCTCCAAATAAAGCATTATTAGTAACTGATTAATAAATTATGGGTATCGAGGAATCATCCGTCAGAGAAAATTAAATCAAAGAACATAAAATGCACAAGGATTAAAGTGGTTCGGCACTAACGCCTACATCCACCTAGAAACCCCGTAGGGTGAATTAGATGCATCTCCAGACTTATTGTGTACTGGGATAATTACATTTGATTTATTAATTCCTATTTATAGATGATAGGATACTAAACCTAGGTAAAACTAGTCTATCTAGAATACAGGAGTTACAACTTACTTGATCCTATTTTCTAGTAGGTGACTCGCTGCAGTTATCTTTGATTAAGTCTTGAATTGAGTCCACGGTAGTTTGCTTTAAAGCTAGAGTTTATCCTCTTTTCTAGCTAGCTGGTGAATTGCCTCGGTCCTTCACTGCATGGTAACCTCGGCTCTTGTATAGGAGCAGATATTCCAACATTCATCACCACCGGCACCGCTTCTCCTCCTCGTTCCATTGTAACTCTTCTTCTTCCGACCGATCAAACCCAAAAAATAAATATTCTTCCTCAACGTTCTTTTTGTTTTTGTTTTCTTTGCGCCCAAGATATACTATCGGCCTGTCCCTAATATTTCGCAAGCGAGAGAGGCTGCTACTTGGAATGGAAAAGGTTGTTTTTGTGTTTTTAAATCGTCCGCGCACGGAACCGGAGACCTCATGAAGATAGAAGGCTTCCACTTTTAGTTTTTGATTTTTAATTTTTTGGCCTTTAAGGTTTTTGTCCACATCGTGGAGCAATGAGACTGCAAAGCATCTTTTTCTGCATTCCAAAGTCGTTGATCTGATTTGGAATATGCCAGAAACAGGATGGGCTTGTATGAGACCTTACACCATTGTAGGTATCATACATCTATGAAATTATGAAGCTTTCAGAAGCGATGAAAGTTAGAGACTTAAAGCGCTAATCTTGTCTTGGATGAAAGTTGATCCTCATTAGTGGGTTTGGTTTCTTTCTTTTATTTTATTTTTCTCAGTGCCTTCAAACCAGAATAAGTGTGTCTAACATGGCCAAAGAAGCCTGTTGGTGTAGCCTGGTGTTTTTCAAGCAGATTTTATGCGTTATTGGGAGATTATATTATCCTTACAAATTAGTCTCGAGTGATGGGTAACATCAAATATTATGTTACCTTTTCTGTTGTGGTGCTATGGTCAATATGGTTAAAGTGCAGTAAAAGAATACTACTAGCAAAACAATTGTTGCATTCAACAAAATTCACTAGTAAAAGGTTTGAAAGCAAGCATCATTCGGTGAACACTCCCGACAAAAGCTTTCCATTTACATACTAAGATCATTGTGTTTTCAACTACATGGTTATACCTACTATTATACCACTAATTAGAATTTAAGAAATTCAGTAAAACTTGGTAGTGAAAGGTTTGAAATTCACCCAGTAACAACTTATATCTCTCTACATAATATATAACTTGATCGTTCACCATCAGTTTCACACACCATGTATGTTTTCAGCTTCCTCCATCTTTCGCAAATCAGTATTTGAATCCTTGCTCCAACAGGGATTTCAGCCTGTTTTAGATCACTGTGCAAAATCAAGACAAGACACGGAAAAATGTTTGTTATCATCTTCAGCAAACTCTAACACACACAAAAACGAATGCATAATAAACTTGCCTTTCTTTAAGAAAATGCATTGTTTCGTCCCTTAACAAGTGTTTCTTGAAGTGCTTCTCGTAATCCTCGAGGCCTAGCTCCGACAACATGCATCTTGTTTTGGTATAGCGTGAATGCTAGACGCTCAGAACGGTTGATTGCCTGCAGATAAGCAAAACCAAGCTGAATATGATCGAAAAGTAATGCTTGTGTTCCGCGTGTATTATTACAAAATGTTCAGCAACAACTACTAGTAATTAATAGTAAAGAAAAAAATGGTTTCAAAATGTGTTTAGTTCTATGTTCCAGTTGTTTAGTTCAATGATGGCTGGGAACCCCATAACCGATTACTATGTGGTAATTAAGAAAGTGGGATATCCAATATGAATGACCACGAGCAAGCGCACATAAGAGCCCTGTTCCGATTGCAGATGGCACTCTAGGAGGTGAAGGCCTGGTCCCAAACACATGAAACACAAATCCTGCAGTAAAACCTGCCACCGCTCTGCAAAACGAAACGTGTTGGGTGCAAAGATGATGATTCATAGTGAACCAAGTTCAACTGTAAATTTAGAAACAAGCTCAATGTTGAATACTTGTCTACACGGACATTTTCCCGGTAAAGAAACGGAGTTTTCCTCAAAATAAGGTTTAAAGGTGGTCCATCTAATAACATCATACCAAAACTATCAATAGTAGAATACATAAATTTTCTTTTCTAGTTAGCTTCTCACTATTCCAAAGAACTCAAAATTAAGGGTTTACCTAGCTTTGGTATCGTCTTTCTCTCTGATTCTTT
This sequence comes from Papaver atlanticum, assembly GCA_023531105.1. Lineage (NCBI taxonomy): Eukaryota > Viridiplantae > Streptophyta > Magnoliopsida > Ranunculales > Papaveraceae > Papaver > Papaver atlanticum. The sequence continues at coordinate 1,110,783 of JAJJMB010016078.1, forward strand.
CCATAGCATGAATCATACCTCCATTTACGGCCTCTAAAACAGCGAAACTACGAGGTGAAATCAAACGAGTCTGTAATGTTAATTTTGTGCAATTAAAATTTGGAAGAAAAAAAATAATCTTCTTTGAATTTGATATGCTAAAACAAAGCAATTCATAACCTCACTAAAGGAACAGAAAAATAGTTGGCGATCCCTCTAAACAAAGCACCCTCAGCAGCTCCAAATCGAGAATGGGGGACAGCAATAACAGCAGTTGTAAAAGGTAAAAAAATTAGTTTTTGTTTATAGGTAAGAGGTTCAGGTTGTTTGATAATGTTATCATTATCAGTAATTGGTGTCATCTCCACCGGCACCGCTACTCCTTCCATCGTAACTCTTCTTCTTCCTGCCAATCAAATATAAAAACTTCTTTCTTCTTCCTGTTCGTTCTTTTTGTTTTTGTAAAATTCATTTTCTTTGTTTTTGTTTGCTTTGCGCCCAAGCTTTATACGCTATCGGCCTGATAAGTGCGCCTCTACTTTTTCGCAAAGCCCAACGCCTAGGAGACACTGTTGCTTATTGTTTCTTAAAATTGTCCGCACACGGATTTCAACTGTCCACCTCGTGGGTATTATTTAGGCTTAGGTAGGGTATTTGGACAAAGAAGCCTGTTGGTGTGGCTTGGTGTTTTTCAAGCAGAGTTTTATATGTTAATGAGAGATCATAACGTACAAATTAGTCACGAGTGATGGGTAAAATCAAATATTAGGCGAATTGCTATGGTCAATATGGTTAAAGTGCAGTGGAGTAATACTACTAAGAAAACAACTGCTGTATTCAGTAACACTCACTAGTGAAAATTTCGAAATTCAATCTAATGCAAGCATCATTCGACGAACTTCAAGTCATGACAAAAGATTTCCATTTACGTACTAAGATCATTGTGTTTTCAACTACATGGTTATACCTACTATTACCACTAATTATAATTCAAATTCAGTAAAACTTACTAGTGAAAGGTTCGAAATTCACCCAACAGCAACTTAAATCCCTCTACATAATATACATAACTTGATTGTTCACCATCAGTTTCACAGAACATATATGCTTTCAGCTTCCCCTCATGTTACGCAACTCAGGATCCCTGGGTATTTTGATCAGGTGTGAAAAACGGGAAAATCTTAATTTACAACCTCAAGAATAAGAAAGAAGTAAATAGATACAAAAGAAACTAAGAATCTACAATCGGAACCTTTCAATGTGGTTCAGTATTAGCTTCCTTGCTCCAAGAGGTATTCCAGTCTTTTCTAGATCACTGTGAAAAATGAAGACCCAGGGAAAATGTTCGTTATCATCTTCACCAAATACTAAGAACGTGCACAAAAACAAAGACATAATATGATATCTTCCAATAATACTTGCCTTTCGTTAAGCGAAGGCATAGTTTCATCCCTTAACAAGTGTTTCTTAAAGTGCTTCTCGTAATCCTCAAGGCCTAGCTCCGACAACATGCATCTTTTTCTGGTATAATGTGTATCCTCCAATGCTGAACGGCTGTTTAACTGCACACAAGCAAAACCAAAGCTGAATATGATCGCTCATTTGCAAAGTAATATTTGTGTTCCGTGTTCATTATTACAAAAATGTTCAGCAACAACTTCTAGTAATCAATAGTAAAGAAGAAAACAGTTTAAAAATGCGTTTAGTTCTTTGTTGCAGTTGTTTAGTTCAACGTTGGGAACCCCATAACCGATTACTATGCGGGTAATTAAGAAAGTGGAGGACGAATTCTACCCAATATGCATGACCACGACCAAGCGCAAAGAGGAGCCCTATTCCGATTGCAGCTGGTACTCTAGGAGGAGAAGGCCTGGTCCCAACCACATGAAAAATGAATCCGGAAGTAAAACCTGCCACCACTCTGCAAAACAAGATGATGACCCAGCTCATTTACAGTGAACCAAGTTTGACAGTAAATTGTTTATCAGGCCATGATCCTCCATGATTTTAGCAAAGAAGCAGTAATCATACCTAGCTTTGGTATCGTCTTTCTCTCTGATTCCTTTCATAGCACAAATCATACCTTCATTGACGCCCTCTAAAACAGCGAAACTACGAGGTGAAATCAAACGAGTCTGTAAAATAGAAAGAGTCAGTCATCTTTGAAAAGCGAAGGGTTTGAATTTGATATGCTAAAACAAAGGAATTCAACTTAATAAAGAACCTCTAAAGGAACATCAAGATGGTAGGCGATCCCTCTAAACAAAGCTCCCCCAGCAGCTCCAAGTAAACCAAAAGTGGAAGCAAAAATAGCAGTTTCAACAGGTAAAACAATTAGGTCTGCTGTACGGGTAAGACGTTGTTCAGTAATATTATCATTAGTAGTAGTTAGTGTCTCCGCTCCTCCTTCCATCGCAACTCTTCTTCTTCCTACCGATCAAAAAAAATAATAATAATTCTTACTGTGTTTGAGGGAAAAGTAGAGAGAGAGAGAGAGGTAGAAGAGAAAGGCAAATATCTTATTCATAGAGACATCATGATTACATAGTATAGTGAGGCTTTATATACAACCATAGGGAAAATCCTAACAATCTAGATGGGCCGTAGGCCCTGTAACACTCCCCTTGTGCGGTCCAATAGAACTTCGTATGTAATGCTTCACATAAAGTGCTTCGAATGTAGATCTTCAAATGCAGTTCTCTTCATGATGACTAGTGCCGAAATCAATTGCCTTACTAAAACTTTGACAAGGAAATACCCAGTGGGAGAAAACCTTGGTACAACTCTTCACATGTTGTCTCGTACTTTACATGTAGTTCATCATATGCAATATGATCTTCAAAGATTGATGAGTCTAAGTTAATTGCCTCGTTAAAACTTCGTCAGGAAAACCCAGAGGGACAAAACCTGAACCAAAGAAAAAATAGTACAATATTAAGCAAACTTAGAACATAGTTGGACTCGAATATGTTGCCTCATTAAAACCTCGACAAGGAAAACCCAGTGGGATAAAGCCTTGATGAAGGGAAAAGAGTACAACGTGACAGGTGCGAGTAAAGGTGATCCATTGCAGATGATCACTTTGCTCCGTTGAAGTTGACTAGTTGCTTCACAACTCTTAAGGCAGAAAATCCTCGTGGGAAAGATAATAGCCTTAGCTGGGAAATTACATTCCCGGTGTTTGTTGCTGTCTTATTAAAAACCTTGCCGAGTAACAAAACCCTGTGGGAAAAAACAACCTCGGTGAAGGAAAATAGTTCAACACACCATTAGATGCTCCCCCTGATGTTAGACAATTTTCATTAGTCTAATGCATTCAAAAGGAGTTTATCACACTTTACTTTGGTGACTTGAATGTTTATAAGACCCTGTTGTTGATTCTGGAAGTTACGTTGCTTAATAGACTATCGCGTTTCATTTCTTTGATTCAGATATTTTCAGTAATATAAATGCGATCGTTATGTCTTTAACGTTCAATATACTTGATGCTTTTAGTGTTGTCTTGCTAAAAAACTTGTCGAGTAACAAAACCCTTTGGGAAAAACTATTCTCGATCGAAGGGAAAAAGAGTACAACACAGCTTCAATTTTGAAGTAAAATATGTCGACATCATATCCTTGGATCCTCCCCCCGATGTCGGGATCTCCCCCTGAATACTTTCAGAGTTGTTCCAGACAGTTCCTTTAGTCATGTACTTTTCGAACTGAATATCGGAAATGACTTAGAAAATAGTCTACCATATCTCCCACTGATTACTTTCGTTGGAGAAGAGATTATTGTTCTTTCATAATCAACAACCTTTGGATTGCACTTCCGTTGGCATTCTTTTTTTATGTCTTTGCAGGGATAAAACAAATTTATGTCAATGGTTACTTTTGAGTACATGATTACATTCACTATACCATTCCAATGACGTTGTGTTGGCGTTGAGCTATATCTAGCTAACAAGGTCCCTAGGGATGTAAAATTTGGTCGAGTACATTATGCTAAGTACAATAATGCGTATATTGTACTTAGATAAGGGAAATCCATCTCCCAACACATCTTTGTCATCTTCCTTTAGACGAATTGGTCATTTACTTACATTTGAACCTCGATTAATCATGGGAGTGCTATCAGGATGCATGTCTTTAATAAATTGCCTAAATACTTTAGACATATGCAAACTGGTGGAATAATATACCACAAGCTCAGTATTTGGTCGATCTTTCCCCAGATTTTTTATCTCAAATTCGGATTTCAAATAACTTTTAAGGTCTCTTATTGCATCAAGAGTGCCCATCATGTCTGTACCATTGACATAGATAGCTACAATTCCAAATCAGGAACTTTCTTGTGAATACGCAAGGAAAAATAACTTACTTGTCTATCCCCTCCAAATCAAATAGCCACTTAGACGGGTATAACACATCCACCTGATTGCTTCAATCTATAAGTGAGTGTTCTATCTAACTGTAAACGCACTCTGTGGTTTAGAGTCATTTGATTTGGGCAACAAAAGCCTATCAAATACTTTTGTAAATATCTTCTATCTCTTGATTCTTTCAGAGATACGTAACAACCACATACATATGCTGCGTTTCAAGTCCTTTTGAAATTACCAAGCTAACTAAGTAGCGGAACACTATAAAGTTAATTACAAGAGAACAATTCCAGGGCTTTGTGAGAAACCTCGCGCCACAAGGCGAGTCTTTATACTTTAAGACTGCTTTCTTCTCATTATGCTTTGTGACAAATTAATCATGTATGTCCAATAGGCTTTACACTTGGTTGGTTAGCTACCACACCAAATACCTGTATATTTGTCAAAGAACCAAGTTCTACCTGGATTGTATAGGCCAAATATGCTCTTCGTTGAAATTAAGCAACAAGGAGCTTGGTTCGATCTCATCTTGCTCTATTACCTTAAGCAAGTGTATATGAAATTAATCATCAATATGCTCGCATGATCTTTCCATTGACTCGTGCGCATTCTCATAATCCACTTGGGATGTCATTGTTCTCTGGAATCATTAACTTCGGAGCGTCCTCCAGTATTCACTAGTCCAAAATGTGGAATTTAGGACGGACTGGATTTGTCGAAAATAGGGTTATATGACGAATCCTACCCGTCCTAAAGACTGTCATATTTTTGGTGTACTATTTCTAAAAGGACGGGAGGTTTTGGTCGAAAAAGATCAACGGACTTCTTTAGTTCAAAAGTTACGACAAATGTTGTTTGTCGAAATTCAGGTTCTAAGATTCAGCTAGATTCAACCCATGCTAATTCAGCTTTAGCTGAGTCTGATTCGGCTAAGTATAATTTTTTTTTTCTTTTATAATAATTTTTAAACGGAAAAATAAATGAGACAAGTTAACATATGGAATTTTCTGAACAAATGCAATCCATTATATTAAAATCAACTTGACAGCAACCATTCTCAAGTTCAGCAAAAGCTACATAATTCATTCATTCTCAAAAGAACAAAAAACTTTTTTTCTTTCTACAAAAGCTGTATGATTTAACTTCTAGGTGCAGGAGTTACATAGTGTTGCAGCCATTCAATCATATCCCAGGGGAAAATATCTCCAAGTGCCCCGTCTCCAACGCATAGCTCCATATTGTTATCAATGATTTCATCCGTAAGGGTTTTATAATATCATCACTTGGTGGTGCCTTCTTCAATCTCAAACTAAGTAGGAATGTAGAAAGAAAACGCCATATCTTGTTTTATCATCACTTACAGCTTGCAAAAGCTCGAGTTGACGCACTCTGTAAGGAGGTAATTAAAATGTCAACTCTAGCTGAAAAATTCTTTAATTCTAGTTTAGACTTATGTAAGCTACTAATATTAAGAATCTCGACTTATTAAGCTAATACAGTAATATTAAGAATCTCAGACCAGCAAAACAGTAAACATATAATTTTTTGTAGAAGTGCTAAGGGTCCAAGGATATAAACAAAATAAAAGGAAACAAATGGCAGTGACACCAATGTCTCCATGAAATTTATCCTTTTAGTACTATGAAAACTTAAATTTTGAAAGTATTTCAAAGAGTACACGTACATTTTTGTGATGTAGAACTTGTACGACAACAATGTCTGGGCAACACGACAAAAAAATATTAGTAAATAAGGAACACCAAATTGGGGGATATCTGCCGGCATGGTCGATGGATTGCCGGTATTGAAAAACCATGCCGACAGCTACAGTAAAATATCCCCCAATTTGGGCTTCTAAATAAGCTAACAAGAAAGAAACTATATAGATCGAGATACACCAAATGGAGACTTAGTCAGATGATAATCACAAAGCACCTAACAAAGTATTCAGTCGCCGATCAAAAAAATAAAATGTTACAAAACTGATTGATGAGTGCTAAAGTTTTGGATAATAAGAAATATACCCATCACAACAAGGTATCTTTAATTTGGTGTTAGAGGTTAATACGATCCCACTGAATAAAACATCTCACCACTGCTTACATCAGCCCAAGAATCTCTCCCACACTAGTACAATTTAGTCGTTTAAGTATGAGGTAGTTGGTAATGATATCTGCAACATACATTAGTCATATATTAGCTCATAGCTATACAAAAAGAGAACATGAGACAACCGAACTAAAATTCATTATAATTTACCAACTTACTGATTAGTGATTACATATCGCAAATGCTAGCATCTACATTTAGCTCGGTAGATGGGCAATATGAACCTAAAAGGGCAAGCTGAAGTGAAAACCAACAACAACAAATAAGCAAGTGATTTCTCTATCTTAAACAAGGTTTTAATTATAAAATTGTAGACACTACATTAATCAACTAAATGCATAAAGATGTACCGTGCAAATCAGACTTGTCCTATGCGGCATTGACTGTTGATGTGATTAGATACTGAAGTATCATACAACTCAAAAAGAAGAAAGGACTTGTAGATCAAAATACTTAGGTATCATACAAGTAAGACCTTGCAGACAGAAGAAACCATCACCACGAGAGCTCTAGTAGGCATGCCCCTTGAATTTTCAGATCAACCAGTTCATCAAAGTCAACTTAGCAAGTGGTAGATACAACCAAGGGTCACTTATTTGATCCAATCAAGAAAGTATATGGCACTGACGCACTATACCTGCCATGAACAGTGACTTTATCCCTGTCGGGCCTGCCCATAATCATAATCATCATAACTAGATCAAGAACAAAACGCAAAATCACTCAAAGATTGAGTACACCAGCAGGATTCGGTTCTCGAGAAATGAAAACTTCAATTGAGGTACTCACCGAAATACTAATAAAATCAATCACGGAAAAGAACTTACATACCATGACAAACGGCATCAAAACATGAATCAATTGATTAAATCATAGCTTTATCTTCGTCACTCCAAATCCCATTATTACCAGAATCCTTTTCAATTTTAGTTTCCATTCTCAACATCCCAAAATAAAAACCTAAAAGAAAAATGTAAAAACAAATATCTAAATGCCCAGATGTAATAATAATTCTTTAAAAAAGACCAGTTCACTCCAAATCATCACCTGCAAAATCAAGCCCAGATTTCCGAACTACCCAGATTTATAAGAAAAATCTACAATTGGGGATTTGATAAATGATAAGCAGAAAAGAAATCAATCAAATAAAATCAAAATATTTTTTTATCAAATCAGAGATCTTTACTTACGATTTGGGTTTCTTCGCGGCAATTGGTTTGGATCAGATTTGAGAAAAAAAAATCAGAATAACCGGAAGAGAAGGTTATGAGAAAATAACTTTTCTTGGTACAAAACTAAACATAAAGAAGGAAGATATACGGGAGCATGTTGTTTCAGTTTTAAGAAGTTTCTAGTCTCTGCTACGAGCCGTTGGATCACTTTTATCAAAGGACTTAAATGATTAATGAAATTTCATACGAATCCTAAATAGTTTCCAGATTTTGAGCCGATAGGGGTGGAACTTTGAGGGGAAGGGGAAAAAATAAAAAACAATAAAACGACTAATCGCTGGTGTTAGTTATCAGACCCAAATTATTCAACGAATACCAGTTGTAGAATATATAATGACATCCATGATCTGTTCTTTTTCACGAATCCTAAGTGTCCTAAAAACCATGTTTTGGACTAGTGATTGATTCATGGACATAGTTAGAGGCAATCAAATGAGATGATTTCATTAATGATACAAATTAGGTTGTGCCTTATTCATCTACTTCCTTTCTAGGTGAGCATTGATCGAACTTGGTGGTCTCTCCATCTTCCTTTATGGAGCCACGGCCTCAACCGCACTTCCACTAAGTGTAGTTGCAACACCTTAGTCTATGGTGTATATCCCTTATTGAGGATTCGTAACCTTGCAGGTAGGTTTGCAGCTGGTATGTGTGATCTCATCACTTTAACGACATCAGTGTACATTTTGAAAATCGATTATTCTTTGTCACTTCATATTTACATTTGTGGAGTACAAGAATCAATATGAGACACAGTGGGAACACAACACGACAATTCCTGTCGTTCCCTTAGAAAATACTTTTTCTTATCTCCCCATAACGACGGGAAGACTGTCTCATTAAAATGACAACCCGCAAATCTAGCGGTAAGAGATCTCCTGCAAAAGGTTTTAAAATGTGGATAATTGTTGGGAACTCACTTCCAACATAACTACTTAACAGTTTTGAAGACCCATCATAGTACGATGTGGAGTAGTAATGGCACATATATAGTGCAACCAAAAATGCGTAAGAACACGAATGTCAGGATTAAATCCAGTTACCAACTGGTACGCATAAAAGGTTGACTAATATTGGGTTCTAAAACGAATTAAGTAAAGATGCGTTAATATTGCATATTCCCCAAGCAGTTAAAGGTAGGTTTGTATGCATAACCATGCCTTAGGCACCTTCTGTAACCTTTGTTGATAGCCTTTGAGAGACCCTGGGGTATAGGATACTCTGCATTGATCCTATTAAACATGTAATAACCATCAAGTCCTTTTGATGTACACTCGCTAGCATTTACAAGGGGTGGTGAGCCCTTACATGTAAAATATGTGCTAGTAGTTTTCCAAACGCAAATTTATTGGGAACTATAATTAGTCCAAAATGTTAAAACATTCATCAGAGCCATAAGTCACTTTAATGGTCCGCATTCTGCATGAATATTTTTCTGAATTTCATCTTGTTTTCTTTGTAATATGTAAATTTTACCATTTGCATCTTAGGATGGTCTCGATCCTGTTTTACTGAAGACTTTGTAAAAATGAGTGATATGCTTTCTTACTTAAAAGCATAATGGGAAGGGGGGTTGTGCATCTAGTACTTTAGAAAACACTTATTGAGAGATATGCCGTCACTTCGCATTATGTCAATCTTTCTCCCGTTTTTGTTCACTCAAATAAAGTGATGTTCGTATGAGTCCTTTCAAAACGATCATCATGTCACAATCAAAGTTGCTTTATGGTTATACCCAAAGCCCGTATGAATCAATTCCCAACATTTCATTGTCGGAGTCAATATGGATGCAACAATCCAAATACTATAGTTATTTACATTTCACTAGATTGACTCATTAGTTTCTCTAAAATATATTTCCTTCCCAATATATTAGAGACTATAAAAGATGCAATCAATTACATTCTCATCACTGTCAGGTTCCAAATGATATCCATTTGCATGTATTTTTTTTAAAGTTTTTTGAATTTAACAAGGTGTGATTATCTCTCGGCACATGTAGAAACTTTGTGACGTCTTTGTTCTATCTTGAAAAACAAATTTCGAGCAGTGCTGCTCTCGATGATCCAATCCTCGTAGTCACATTATAAGGAAATAGTTCAACATCTAGTTTAAATCCTTAAGCTGGTGGGAGGAAAACCACTATCTGTTAGACATTGAGTCTTGAGATATTAAATAAGTGGTGTGGCCTTATTAGTAACAAAAGTGAGATTCAACTCAAGTACTTTAGAGTGAATATATGTTACGTTTCAGGGGGGATGATATATTTTTCATCCAGATATATCTCAAGTGCATTAGAGAATTTTATGTCTCGTGGGAATGATGTACTTTTCATTCCATAAGCACAGACATTGAGTCTAGTTCAAATAAATAGTCAATTGGCGAGGCAAAGTTCTTCTTGTCATTAAAGTTATGTAGAAATTGGTTGCTTCTATGATACACGCATTACATTTCATATACCAACACCTATAGCCAGGTGCATTTCCAACTCTTCATTTATGATGGGAGCTAGAATTACATTTTAGCTTCGTCACATATTCAGTTGATACCTATACTTTGGTGTCATTACTACCGGTGGAAAAAAATACATCTTTGTCTCATGATATATATGTCCCTTTTTACATGCTTTATATGAGTCGGTACGTCTAACCCTTATTACTTCGGGGTTCTTTCCATTTTTCAATTTTCTACAGTTAGCTTAATTTGAGAAATTTCTTCATCTCAACGGGTCAAGAGAATCTCACTTTGCATGTCAACCACTTACTTTAGGTTGAATAGCTTACTAAAGATAGTGGATCTCTTGTTTGCATATTTTAACATATACTGGTTCGTTAGTATAATGGATGAAATAGAGAAATGAAAATTTTATGACTCATATCACCTTCCACAAAAATTGGGATACATGTACTTTTATTTGCAACGTATCTTTGTTGAAGCTACTCGCTCTTTAATGGTCGAGCAAGTGGATTACATCCCACTGAACATTCAATTTGGGGAGAAAATATCAAGAATGTTTCAATAACTTTTCTTCAAAGCATTTCGTAACTTTTTAGAAAGTTTTCAACAAAAGAAATTTGTGCTAAGTGTGGGATGAGGACAATATGTTGCCTTAAGTACATCTAAACCTCGGAGATTATATTTGAATCGAGTTGGTTCAACCAATTGAACAAAAGACTTAATTCATGTCTAGAGCCAATATTTTAGTAGAGAGATGGTAAAATAAAAATAAATTTCATTAGCTGTCATACACACCTGAAATTGGTGTCCCTACCTACAACCAAAGTCGGGACAAGAACATACATGAACCTTCAGAACAGGGTAGGCCGGCAAGATAAAGCCAGGACAGATCGGATTCGGGATAGAACAGAACAAAATAAAATCCGGTATAGAACATGACAGGATAGAGAACCAAGTACAATACAGGACCAGGTACAAAATAGGACAGAATAAAAGATGGAACCACAAACACTTTTATTGCAAATATAAACAAACATGGCTTCATACGTTATGTTACTAACATAGCACTAAACATAATCGATATATATAAAGGTCCTAAAAAAACAATTATTACGTTAAAAACATGAACTAACACGACTCCTTACGTTACAAACATAATACTAAAGACAAATCAATATATATATTTTAAATCAGTCAAAAGAATAGATAAAATAAAATCAATATATTTTCTTTCACATAGAGAACACAATCATGCCAAAGTAGTCATATGTCACCGTCAGTCATGGGTTAAATTATAATAAAAATATTTACAATCAGACAAATATTTGATAGAAAGTTAAAATAGCGAGGAACGAATCATACAAGGTCAAATCTTGTACACACATGAAAAAGATGACACTAAATGATCAAACTAAGATGCTATATATCAAAGTGGTACATTGAAAACGTATGGTGAAAATCAGACTACCAAAGCTAATAAAAATAAATAAATGTTCACACATAAGACATAGAATAGAGATGTGACATAACAATCATCAAGACTTCCTATCAAAGATCTAATTAAAAATAAAATAAAAAATAAAAAATCAAAGACATGACAGGCACAGATGGTATGGCAGATAATCAATCACATACGACAAGGCACTAACCAATCAATCGTATATAATAAGGCACTGATAGACGTCTTTTTCACTTACAGACAAAAGAAGAAATAGAAAAATGTAAAAAGATTCAGCTATACCTCGAGTCTTGTGCGGTGATTGATTATAGAGATAACTTTTCTTTACCGTACGATTGCGATTTAAAATGCGATTTGAGAAGAAAACAAAAGTGCGGATCACTAGAGATAGCTTTCTTTTGCAATGTGATTTGATAATAACCCGAGATAAAATAGATCAGCGGCTGAGCATCGTGCTGATAACGTGTTTGAGAGAAAAGTAGAGAGAGACAGAAAGGTAGAAGAGAAAGGCGAATATCTTATTCATAGAGACATCATTATCACATAATATAGTGAGGCTTTATATACAATCATAGGGAAAACCCTAACTATCTAGATGGCCGCACATCCATGGGCCGTAAGCCCTGTAACATACTGTTCGTTCTTTTTGTTTTTGTTTGCTTTGCGCCCAAGCTTTTATATCGACCTGATTAGCGTGCCCCTAATTTTTCGCAAAGCCCAACGCCAAGGCTACTTTGAGACTCGATGCCGTTCCTTGTTCAGAATTAAATGTACAAGGTAATGTCACAATAAGGGACCACTTTCGTTAAGATGGTCGGTCCCCAATACCAGGTAATGAGCAATTTTCATCGTATTTATATTGATCGTTAAGACTTTTGGAGTTTTACTACTTGAGCTTGGTTCGTATGCATACATGGAGAACTGATTCATGGTTTTGTGTATATGCAGGGTTGTGATGCGTCAGTACTACTCAACTCTGAACAGCAGAAACACTGGTTCAGAGATGATTTCCTCAACAAATTTAATGATAAGAAACCGCGAATCAATCGGGTTGATAAAATCCGTTGTGGAAGAAGATCCAGGAGAGGTTCCTTTTGCCAAGAGACAAACAGAAAAGAGGTTGTGTGTCGAAAAGAATGAAAAGAACACGGAATCTGAAGAAAGCTGCAAAAGTTGGTGCTTTGCCATCGTTTGACATAAGTTTGTCTTAAAAAACGTTAACTTGTATGTCGTGTGTGTACTTGATTCTGTCAAACAATGAAAGTCTGTAAAAGACTTCTTGCTGGTGAATTTTTTTAACTTCTTTTGAAATTTTTATCCAGCTGGAGTCTTAGAAGCTTGAGATTGAATTGTAATTTCGTAATCTTTTTGATATCTAGAACTCGTCAGGGTCCAATTACAGCTGGTATATTTGTTCCAGGATACTTCAACATTCGTCTCACATGGCCAAAAAAGTCTGATGGTGGCATAGCCTGGTGTTTTTCACCTGACCAAGATTCTAAAACAGAGTTTTTATAGATCATATCCTTACAAATTAGTCTCGAGTGATGGGTAAACATTGAACCTCAAACATTACAGAGGACATTTTCTCCATCAGACAGATATCTCAGCAGAAGCACAAGCGTATATAAACACATTAGCAAACAGTAAACATACTGTAGTAGCCAGATGTAACACAAAAGCGTCTGATTGATTCTAAGGCGAAGCACATGGCGGACAATTGAAATCTTATGTATAACATGATAGTTCACCATCAGTTTCACACACCATGTATGTTTTCAGCTTCCCGCATCTTTCGCAAATCAGGATCCCTAGGTATTTTGTTTGGGTGTTAATTTACAACCTCAAGAATAAAAAAAGTAAATAGAAACAAAAGAAACTGAGATCAGCAATTAGCACCTTTTAATGTGGTTCAGTATTTGAATCCTTGCTCCAACAGGGATTTCAGTGTGTTTTAGATCACTGTGCAGAGTCAAGACACAGAAAAATGTTATCATCTTCAGCGAACACTAAGAACGCACACAACAACAAAGGCATAATATGATAACCTCCAATTACACTTGCCTTTCTTTAAGCAAATGCATTGTTTTGTCCCTTAACAAGTGTTTCTTAAAGTGCTTCTCGTAACCTCAAGGCCTAGCTCCGACAACATGCGTCTGTTGTACGCTGATAACGGCTTTTTACCTGCACATAAGCAAAACCAAGCTGAACATGATTGCTCAATTGAAAAGTAATGCTTGTGTTCCGCCTGCATTATTACAAAATGTTCAGCAACAACTACTAGTAATTAATAGTAAAGGAGAAAACGGTTTCAAAATGTGTTTAGCTCTATGTTGCAGTTGTTTACTTCAAGGATGGGACACCCATAACCGATTACTATGTGGTAATTAAGAAAGTGGACGACGAATGCTACCTCATGCACAAGACCATTATAAAGCGCAAAGATGATCCCTGTTCCGATTGCAAATGGTACTCTAGGAGGAGAAGGCATGTTCCCAACCAAGTACAACATGAATCCGGAAGTAAAACCTGCCACCGCTCTGCAAAACGAAATGTTTCATTCACTTAGGTGCAAAGATGATGACCCAGCTCATTTATAGTGAACCAAGTTGAATACTTGTTTACCTGAATCCTAGGTGTATTCTACTCTTATAGTTGCTTCTTCGCTATTCTAAAGAACTCAAAATTAGCAAAGAAGCAGTAAATAAATGTATGAGAGATAAGGTTTTAAATTAGGTAATTACCTTGCCTTGGTATCGTCTTTCCCTCTGATCCCTTTCATAGCACAAGTCATTCCTCCATCGATGCCACTAAAAACTGCGAAACTACGAGGTGAAATTAAAGGAGTCTGTAAAAAAAGAAACAGCCAGTCATGTTAACGATGAAAAGGGTTTGAATTTGATATGCTAAAAGAAAGGAATTCAAATTAAAATTCGGGAAAAGAAAAAGGGTTTGAATTTGATATGCTAAAAGAAAGGAATTCAAATTAAAACCTGAAGAAAAACAAACTTCTTAGCAATCGTTTTATACAAAACACCCGCAGCAGCTCCAAGTAAAGCATTGCCAGCAGTAGCAACAGCAGTTTTAACAGGTAAAGATACTTGTTCTTTGTCGACAACAGCAGTTGGTGCCATCACCGTCGCTCCTCCTCCCTCCGTCGTAACTCTTCTTATTCTTACCGATCAAGAAAAATAAACTCTTCTCGTTCTTTTTTTGTTTTAGTTTGCTTTCTCCCAACGCTTTCTTTGTGAAGGGTAACTTATTGGAAATATCAGTTTTTGTGAGGGGTAATTTAGTCCTTAAAGTTCTCTTTTTTAACTCCTCCTGGGTTTTTTTTAACTTCTTTTGTAAAAAAAATTTATCCTGCTAGACAGCTGGAGTGTTAGAACTTAGAAGCTTGAGATTGAATTTGTAATTTCGTAATCTTTTTGATGTCTAGAACTCGTCCAGGCTAGTTCAACATTCGGTTCCTTGTTCTGAATTAGATCCTACTTCTTCCTGGTAGATTAATGTGTGATAACTTCCATTGAATTTTCAGAAATTAAATGGAGGAGAGGGCGAGAGAGACTGCTACTTGAATGGAAAGAGTCGAAAGAAAGGGTTGTTTTTATTCTCAGGTGGGATTCTTTGTCGCCATCAGTGGGTTTTGATTTTATTGATTTTTTTTTCTCAATGCCTTTAAACCAGAAACGGTGTTACATGGCCTAAAAAGCTTGGTGGTGCAGCATCGTCTCACATGGCCAAAAAAATCTGATGGTGGCATAGCTTGGTGTTTTTCACCTGACAAAGATTCTCAAACAGAGTTTTTATAGATCGTATTCCTACAAATTAGTCTTGAGTGATGGGTAAACATTGAACCTCAAACATCACAGAGAACATTTTCTCCATCAGACAGACATCTCAGAGCAGAAGCACAAGCATACATAAACACATTAGCAAACAATAAACAAACTGTAGTAGCCAGATGGAACACAAAAGAGTCTGACTGATTCTAAGGCGAAGAACATGGCGGAAAATTGAAATCTTAGAAACTATTGCAGGCAAACAGAAAGCTACAAGCGAGGCTACACAGAGACTTATAGTAGTATCCCGAAAAACACCAGTAAACAGAAGCTGCTAATTCCTGTGTTTAATACAACTTACTTCACTAGCCTACAGAACTTGCAACAAGTTGCATTCTGGAGTGCTAGTCTCTTAACAAGATAAAATGTTCAGTGGACTAAAACGATCCAACACTGCCACCGAAAGGTGGTTAACTAGCAAATCTACTGTTCAACCGTGATATTCACAAATCAGCAACAAAACAACAATGTGGCTAGCTAGACTGGCTCAAATATCAGAAGATGCATTCCCAGAAAACTCCTAAAAGAAAAACCAATTAGTGATGATAAGAACCCCAAAAGCAAATCTAACCCAAATGGAAGTATCTTTCTGCTGCGACATATTTCAATATGTACTTCTCTGTTCCCACAATGTAGAATGTCAGCATCATAGTGCTTACTGACATCATACTGACTACTAAATGCAATCTTCCTGTAAAATCTGAAATACCTAGCTGTAGGTTACGACATCTTATTTGTGCTTCACTTCTATACAACCCTAACTTCCACATCTTTCATGGTTAGATCTAAAGCATGATTTCCAATATAACACCACAATACTATTCCATATTCACAGAACACAATGTAATGCAAGATCTATACTAAAGATTTTAAGTTACATTGTTCAGTAAGTTTCTCAACCCCGCCACCAGATTCCCCACTATCTCAACTGTGTCAAGTATCCCCTGAACAGTTAACCTGATTATTACTCCCTACCTCCAAACCATATTCAGTGATTTCGATTTTCCCAGTATATATAACACCCCCAAAAGGTATTAACAGCAGTCAGCACCCACCACAAAATTTCCTGTTGTGGTGCTATGGTGTCAATATGGTTAAAGCCCAGTAAAAGAATATTACTAAACAAAGAACTGCTGCATTCAGTAAAACTTACTGGTGAAAGGTTCGAAATTCAATCTAAAAGCAAGAATCATTCGGCGAACATCAACTCATGACAAAAGCTTTCCATTACATACAAAGATCATTATGTATTCAACTACATGGTTATACCTGCTATTACCACTAATTATAATTTAAATTCAGTAAAACTTACTAGTGAAAGGTTCGAAATTCACCCAACAGCAACTTATATCCCTTTACATAATATATATAACTCGATTATTCACCATCAGTTTCACACAACATGTATGTTTTCAGCTTCCCCACATCTTTCGAAAACCAGGATCCCTGGGTTAAGGTGTGAACAAAGGGAAAATTTTAATTTACAACCTCAAGAATAAAAAGAGTAAATGGATATAAAAGAAATTGAGATCTGAAATCAGCACCTTTCAATGTGGTTCAGTATTAGAATCCTTGCTCCAACAGGGACTTCAGCCTTTTCTAGCTCCGACAACATGTGTATCCTCCAATGCTGTACCCCGAAAACGCCCGTCTACCTGTACATAAGCACATAGTAATTTAGTTACAGAGACAAACAAAAATGGGAAATGGAGATGAAATGAGTAATAAAAGAATCATTTTTAGACATTATATTTCTGGGTTTCCTAAAGAATCAGATATGATACCAACCACAGATACAATCGAACTCAAAGTCCCAGAAGGATCAAATTCAGATCTTTTTGGAGAATCTTTATTTATCTTGTGATCCTTATATGAGAGGTAGAATGGCGTCTGATAGTTATATTCGTGCTTTTACTCCTGGGGAAGTAAGTACATTTGTTTATACTTAAGAATTTTCTGGAAAATATGCATAATTAGCCTTTGGAAGCCAATCAGCAAGTGGGGCAGATGTCCCACTAAAAGAGTCGGTTTATTTGCTGTAACTTGTCTTGGTTTAACGGCTAGTGGTGATGATTCTTGCTAATACCTCTGAAGTTTGATATTTGATTTCACACATTTATACATTCAATCGGTTGGTTCTCTATTGTTTAGGTCTCCAGTAAAGACAAAGAACAGTTTCAAAATGTGTTTAGCTCTATGTTGCAGTTGTTTAGTTCAATGATGGGTCCCCCATAACTGATTAGTATGTGGCAATTAAGAAAGTGGATAAAAAATGTCACCTCATGCAGAAGACCATTAAAAGCCGCAAAGAAGAGCCCTACTCCAATTGCAGCAGTTGGTACTCTAGGAGGAGAAGGCCTCCTCGCAACCAAGTGAAACATGAATCCGGAAGTAAAACCTGCCACCATGCTGCAAAACAAGATGATGACCTAGGTCATTTATAGTGAACCAAGTTTGGCAGTAATTTGTTGTCAGGCCATGATCCTCCATACTTTTTAACGAGGACAACAAGCTCAATGTTCGTCTACCTCAAAATCAGGTTTAAAATCCATCTAACATCATACCATACCATCATAGTGTAGGATACAAACATTTTCTTTCACTATTCCAAAGAAGTCAAAATTAGCAGTAAAAAAGAGTTAGGGTTTTAAATTAGGTAATTACCTAGTCTTGGTATCGTCTTTCCCTGTGATTTCTCTCATAGCACACATCGTGCCTCCATAGACACCAGCTAAAACAGCGAGCTGAAATTAAAGGAGTCTGTAAAATTCAAACAGTCAATTCATGTTAACAATGCATAATTGCAATTAAAATTCGGCAAAAAAAAGAAGCTAGGGTTTGAATTAGGAAGCCAACTTAACCTGAAGAGTAACACGCTTAGTAGGAATCCTACTAAACAAAGCACCCAAAGCAGCTCCATATAAACCATTTTTAGCAGTAGCAATAGCAATTTCAACAGGTAAAGATGATGCTTGTTTTTTGTTGGCAACACCAGCTGGTGTACCTCCTCCTCCTCCTCCCTCCATCGTAACCCTTACCGATCAAAAAAAAAAATCGTCTTCTTCCTCTTGGTTCTTCTCTTGTTTTTGCCCTAGCTTGATACTACAATCGAACCCCTGAACCCTGAAACAAACTTAAAAGTTAAAACCCTTTGTGAAGGGTAATTGATGTAAATATGAGTTTTTGGTAGGGGTAATTTAGTCCTTTAAGTTTTCTTAACCCCTTCTGGTTTATATAAATCATCGACTCAGTTCATTCTTTGAAGTTTCTTTCCCTTCTGAGTTTTAGTCGACAGTTCGGTCACTCTGATTGAATTCGAATTGAGAAGAGAAGAACGATTCAACGAACCCTAAGTGAAATCAAGTCGGTGAATATTCATTCATTCTTCTTTTATCAGGCAAGTATCATCATATCCCACTTCTCATGTTCTTGATTTGACTATGAAATTTGTTAATTTCAGGGTTTTTCTACAACTGTTGAATGAATTCTTGATTTGTTAGTTTGCAAAACTGAACTAAATCTGTTAATTATCTATCATTACATCTTCACTGTTTACATTAACAGTTGATTTTTGATTTTTAATTTTTTTTTGATCTAGGTTTGAACTGGGTACAAGTTAAGTCGGAGATTTTTCTTCTACAATGGCTAAAGCTGAATTAGATTTTACAAATAATGCTGTACATAAGCTACAGCTTGCACTTCTTGAGGGTATAAACGATGAGAACAAACTGTTTGCAGCTGGGTCTTTGATTTCTAAAAAGGATTATGAAGATGTGGTGACTGAAAGGTCGATTTCTAATGTATGTGGTTATCCTCTTTGTAAGAATTCGTTGCCATTAGAGCGGCCTAGGAAAGGACGGTATCGGATTTCCTTGAAAGAGCATAAGGTTTATGACTTACAGGAGACGTATATGTATTGTTCTTCTGAGTGTGTTGTTAATAGTTTAGCTTTTGGGGGTAGTTTGCAAGATGAGAGATGCCCAGTAGTGAATTCATCAAAGGTTAATGAGGTTTTGAAGTTGTTTGAGGATTTGAGTTTGCAAGAAGAGGGTTTGGGGAAGAAGGGTGATTTGGGATTATCCGAGTTGAGGATTCAGGAAAAAATGGATGCCAAGGTTGGGGAAGGGGTGTCGTTAGATGATTGGGTTGGTGGTTCATCAAATGCAATTGAAGGGTATGTTCCCAAAAGTGACTCATCTTCGAAGCTTCCAGAGAAAGGGGAAGGGTTGAAGGCTAAAAGTGCTAAGCCAAAGAAAGGGAAAGGCAAGGCAGTGAATGAGATGGAATTTACGAGTAGTATTATCATGGGGGATCAACTTGGCATTCCTAAACAGTCTTCTGCTCTTAAACGGAGTTCTAAAACAATGTTAGAGGAGGAGTCAAAAATAAAATTGAGCAATTCAATTGTCAAAAGTCAGGATGAAATTCCTGAAGTATCTTACTATGCGTCCAAAAGTGGTTCAGATGTGAATGTTACTGATTTAGAAGAAGAAGAGCTGTGTGCTGGAATAGATGCTCTGTTACAAGAAACTGCATTGAAATCCTCCTTGAAGTCTTCGGGTTCAAAAAAATTGACTCGCAATGTTACATGGGCTGATGAAAAAGAAACTGATAATGGTAATGAGAGCCATGGCAACCTTTGTGATGTTCAAGAGACGGGTGACTCGCAAGGTAGCGCTGAAAGCTCAGGTAGTCGGACAGTGGAGGATATGGACAGTGCCGTACGTTTAGCATCAGCAGAGGCATGTGCAAATGCTTTGAAACAAGCAGCTGTAGTTGTGGCTTGTGGTGAATCTGATGCCAGTCATGCTGTATCTGAAGCTGGGATCATTATCTTGCCACAGCACATGTATGGAGGAGACACCGAGATGGTTGAGGATGGCGTCGAACCAGAATCAGCGCCTCTAAAATGGCCAACAAAGCCTGGTGTTTTTAATCTTGAGCTATTTGATCCTGAAAACTCATGGTTTGAACCTCCACCCGAGGGCTTTAGCTTAAGTTTATCACCATTTGCGACAATGTATATGGTACTTTTTGGATGGGTAACATCTTCTTCTCTGGCTTATATCTATGGGC
The DNA here is from genome assembly GCA_023531105.1 of Papaver atlanticum. Taxonomy (NCBI): domain Eukaryota; kingdom Viridiplantae; phylum Streptophyta; class Magnoliopsida; order Ranunculales; family Papaveraceae; genus Papaver; species Papaver atlanticum. The sequence goes on from JAJJMB010016078.1 coordinate 1,131,300, forward strand.
GCGACGAAGATTCTCGAGAAGAGTTTTTATCTGTTAATGGGAGATCATATCCGTACAAAATTGTCTTGAGTGATGGGCGCTCTTCTGAAATCAAGCACACGCTGTCGGGTTGTCTTGCCCGAGCATTGCCAGGACTTGTTATGGATTTAAGGCTGCCGACTCCAGTATCTTTTCTGGAGCAAGGAATGTCCCGCTTGATAGAGACCATGTCGTTCATCGATGCGCTTCCATCCTTCAGAATGAAGCAGTGGCATCTGATCGTTCTTTTATTCATGGATGCTCTCTCGGTGTGTCAAATTCCAGGACTCTCAGCACATATGACAGGTACGAGGATGTTAACACACAAGGTTCTGGATGGTGCCCAGATAAGTGGTGAAGAGTACGAGCTTTTGAAGGACCATATTCTTCCACTTGGTAGGCTACCCCAGTTCTCTACACAAAGTGGAGCTTGACTGGATATGAATTCTATCATGAATCCATTCTGGGCATTGGTTCTTCGCGTTGTTAACCAGACACTGAAGCTAGAAGTGAAAAAGACATGGGAGTTGTTTCATATAAAGCAAACTTTGTAATTAGAGAGAAATTGAGTGGACTACTCACAAGGATTGTTAAAGGGATCAAAATTTTGTTTTTATTTTGTTCAACTTAGAAGTAGAAAACACAAAACTTTTAATTCCTTTGTTTTCAATTAGGGATTGATTTCATGTGTTACTGAAATTTATATGAATTTGTAGATTCACGTGAACTTTATTGGTGTTTTCAAGATTTTTAGGTTATAGTTGGAATATCTATATGGAATTGAGTTGGAATTCTGGTAGGATTGTCAACTTATCATTTTTCTTCATTGAAAACTAGCAGGATTGTGAAAAAGGCGGATGGCGAAGGAATTGGCTACCCTGGTATTAGTGACTCTCACATTAGGTAAGTCTGCACAGGATTCATTTGTCATTTTCTGTTGTAGTTGTAGAATTCTATGGATGTATGTTGCTGATTAGTATGAAATTTTATCCATGTTGGATACAATTATATGCTGTAGAATATTTTGAGGCTCCATATTCTGAATATTTTGAGGCTCCTTGATCCATACAATAGTATAAATGTGGAGCTCAAACACGAATTCACCTGCTTTCGAGGCACTTCTGTACATTATCATACTAAAAGAATTAAATAAGAATAGAGAAAGAACAAGTGGTGATCTGCAAAAATTGTCATCTGTCTCTCGTATGTTGGTTATAGCTTTATTGTTATCTTTATATTAGATAATCATTGTCTTTCCTTGAATGCAGTAGAAGTTAATATTAGATACTTGTGTGGGTTCCGGCATTAGATGAATTGTGGTTATTGACTCAATTGTATGTATATGGTTAGTCCCTGATTTATCAATTACCCACAGCATGAGTAGATTTCTTTTCTTGAACTTTAGATTATGGAAACATCAAACTTCATGTTAGGATTTGGTAGTCATTCTCAATTGAGTAATGTCATGAGCTGTGTTATTGAGAGAGATCGAGGTGGAGACCAGTTTTAAAATAGCATCTAGTCACGGTCGTGTATAACATGTTTGCCAAGTTAACAGGTATTCTGAATTTGGGTAACTTTAACAAAACAGTGTAGGGTATTGATCTTGTATGCAAAGAGGATTAGGCAGGTAGGACGGGATAGAGAATTCTTAAAATACCAGTCTAACATTTTATCATAGCTTGTAAAATTTAAAACCCCTGAAGTGTTGTGTAGTGGCACTATTTTATTTATTCCGAGTTATGTTTTGAGTAGTTTTATGCAATTATTGAAGATCTTTGCTGAATTCATATTGGCGGTGCAGTTTGTAATTACCTGCTCATTGGATGGCACAGCTTGCAGAAAACAAGGAAATGGATCTATTGCAAATTGAAATTAGTGAGACCGCTAGTTTATCAGACATTATCTACAAAGATGTCTTTGGGCACTGGTTCAAATAATTCTTTTGAGTTGAAGTGAAACTTACCACTGTGTTTGGGAAACCCTTGGTGCTAGCATTAGAAAGAGCTGTTGGTGGAAAGGAAATAATGGGTCCAACATCCACCTTCGAATTTGATGGTGAAAGTTCTGGTTTACTTGGTCCAGGTGAGAGTCGCTGGCCTTTCACCAGTGGTTATGCATTTGCAACATGGAGCTACATGGAATCGTTTGCTGACAGTCTAAACTCCGCAACAACTGCTTCTGTAGCTAGGTCTGGGGAATCCGCTGCCATGTCGTCTGCAGCTGCCGCAAGTGCCCTAGCTGGTGAGGGTATTGCACACATGCCAAGGTTGTTCAGTTTCTTATCTGTCGACAATCACGGGAGGCGTATTTTATGCTCAGTTTTTGGTAGTGGAAAGGGAGGTAAGTAGACTTGAACATACGTGCAAGCAGAGTATAATTGGAAAAGCCGAGAGTGAAATCAGACTGTATATTGATGGTTCTTAGTATGAAAGCCCGCCATTTGAGTTTCCTCGGATTTCCATGCCTCTTGCTTTAGCTTTAGATCTAATCCTCCTCCTACAATGGCTGGTTTACAAAGGTGTGGACGTCAATGTCCTCTATTTGCGGAGATGGGGCCTGTTTACATCTTTTAAGGAGTCAATCGTCCCAGAGAAAATGGCCCGCTTGGCTTCTAAGGGAGGAGATGTACTGCCCTCTTTTGGTAATGGAGCTGTGTTACCAAGGCTAGCAGCCAATGATCATTGAGGAGTTTGACAGAAGAAAATTCGGTTTTGGATGCAGAAATTGGAGGAAGTTTACACCTTCTATATCATCCAAAGTTGCTTAGTGGATATTTCTGTCCAAATGCTTCCACTTCTGCCGCTGCAGGTTAGCAAAATCACTCGTTCTTTAACTCCTTTTTTATTTTTCTAAGAGTCACTATGGAATTACTTGTCTTGCCACAGAATCATGAAATTCCTACTAGCTCATTTGATTCCCTACTCCCAATATATATCTATAGTAACCAGTTGTGGCACTTTCACGATATAAGCTGAGGTTAAGATGATTGGAGCAGGATGTAGTTGTATATGAATTTGTGCTATGTCATGGTTGCTTTTCCTTTATCTTTGTATTTTGTTGTATTCCACTTGCAGAAGATGAAATTGCTAGTTCGTTAAAGATACCAAAATGATAGACCATTTGATGGTATCAGTCTGTAAATCCTGAAAGCACTCACAACCAATATATTCTACCCACTTACCAGTTGAAATGATACTAGCTGAAAATGTGTAATTTTTTGTTTATTATTTTAGTTTGGTTTAGACATTTACGATTATTCTTCTTTGTCTTTCATTTTCCTTGATTTTCTTTATTCAGGAACACATCGTAGACCTTTTTGAGTTTCTTGGGCAAGTTCGTGTTGCCACACGCATGGTCCAGCCAACTCTTGTTAGGCTTTGGCCCACGGTGGACCCATGTCTTTGCTTTCGTTGGTTGTTAGCAATGTGCAGCAAGATAGCTTGGAACCATGACATGGGGCTGACAATTTGTCTTTAGCCACCACCTCTCTTTCTGCCTCAATATTCAGAATTGTTTCAGTTATGGTTCAACATCCTGGAAATAATGAAGAGCTGTGTGACTGTGTCGCACTATGGAGCATGAAGTTCTGGCTGGGAACTTAAACTACCTTCTGCAAACTCTGTCAATCCTGGATATTGGAAAGCAAAATGAAGTTGGAGTCTTGGAGATGAGGAACTTGTTGCATCAATTGCGTGTTTATGTCAATCTCAGGAAAACAATGATGCACTGAGACTGCAGCTTTTTATACTTTGTCGTTGGATCTGAAAATGTGGAGTTTATGCAACAAGCCATCTTTTGCAGTAATTCTATTATTACTGTTACTGGTAGTAGAGTAGAGACCAAACCACAAAACCATACATTTCCACGTTCCACCAAATGGGCAAAAAAGATTCCATCTACTTGCCCAGGAAAAGCTGTAGGCAGTGCACAAAGAAACATACATAACTGGAAATGCTGAAAGTATGTCGCTGGCTGGACTATCAGTGACTCCAAAATTGATAAAGATTCCATCCTTTGAATTATGTAGAAGAGAAATCTTCGAACAACTAGGGATGACTTCAAAATTGATGGTACTGTTTTTTTGTTTTTTGTTTTTTGTTTTTTAATAGGAAAAGAAGATTATATAAATAAACTTAAAGAGTTACATTAAGTTTCTCTTGTATGAGAACTTCAACCCAATTGGGCAGAGATTGAGACCAGAAATTTGAGTTTTGGCTGTTCCTAGCTTCTTTAGCTAAGAGATCAGCCACCTCATTAGTCTCCCTAGGGAAATAACAACATGCCCACTGATTAAAAGATTTAAGCTGCTCAATACAGTCAATAATAATGTTGTTGGTAGTCCAATTAGGGATGGTCATGGGGCGGGTATGGGGCGGGTCATTGCTCCGTTCGTAAAAAATATACCCATATCCGTCCCATTACCCACATGAATTGGGGTGGATCGAGTATGGGGAATACCTGTATGGGGCGGGTTTCCCATGGGTTACCCGTTACATGGTGTTAATACATAAATTTGTTTATAATCAAAACTTAAATAAGATTCAAACAAAAATAATAACATAACAATAATGCATTCTAAAATTTTAAATTCAGAAAATCATCTTAAAGTGAACTTTTTTTTTTAAAGGGGGATTTTGCGTTTCCCCCTCAAAACAAATAGCTATTTTGCATTACCCCCTTTTAAATTGATAATTGGTGAAACCCCCTATCTGTTATAACTGCCGTTATCATAGAGTTAATTGTGCACGTGTGTATAATAAATAAATAAATAAATACCTGTAAAAATTCCAAAATAAGCTTAAGCATAAAAATAATAAAATAAAAAATAGACAGAGAGAGGATAACATCTCTTTCTTCTTCGTCATCTCTGTCGTCGTCTCTGTTGAGCTCTCCACAGAGAAAGACTTCATCTACGGCAAAACACCTTCAATCTCCATTATCAACGGCAACAACGGCAGTTTTAAACTGATATTCCAGCGAAACATTTCCTAAAATTTCATCCAAATCTCCAATGAATCCGTTCCTAACTTTATTCTAACCCATTTTTCTACACTCGGCAGAACTCCAAAACACCTTCAATCTCAATTGTTCATCAATTATATAAACGACAGTATTTTATCTCTCTCCTTGTAACCGCCGCTTAAACTTATTATCCAAATTTCCACAAATTCTCACCAGTCATCCATGTTTGTCCAGATTAAAAGTTACAAATATTGTTGTCAAATTAACTCATCGGCCAACCAATTGATGCTAACGGTGAATGATTTAATTACAGTTGAGATCCTAAACGGGGCTAGTAGCTGATAAATTCTAGTGCTGGTGGTGGTATACGAGTATGAGGTGGTGATGCGAATCTGTTGGGTTATTATGAGGTGGTGATAAATGATTAGCCACTCAGATCATAGTTTTTACTTTATTTGCTCTTGTGAAAGGTTATCATGATAATCATTATTTCTTCGATTTGAAGCTTAGGATTTGATATCTGTAGTTGCAGGGGAATTTAGATGAAGACAGAGACGGAGACCGAGAAGAAGAAAGGGATTCGGTGTTTTAACCTCTAATTTTGAACTTAATATTATAATTTTACACACACGCATGTGGCACGCGCACTGTTAACCAGCGTTAACGGAAGTTATAACAGAGAGGGGGTTTCACCTATTAGCATTTTTAAAAGGGGGAAATGCAAAATAGCTATTTATTTTGGGGGTAAACACAAAATCCCCCTTTTTTAAATGACTTATTAGTTTTTCTACTTTTCCCCTTCTCATTCTATCTTCGTCCATTTTAATCATTTCATTATCTGTATCATTTTCACTATTTTAACTTTCAGAGAATGTGTTTAATCACAACAAAGAAGCGAAAGTGATGAATATAGAAGACCGATCAAGAATATAATAAAAAAATATATAAATGAAAGAAAGCTCGACTAAGTGGTAGAAGTATAAAAATTCGATACAAATTATTGCATAAAAGTCTAAACCCTTATGATATGAAAGCTACGGGGTTGGTATGGGGCAGGGACCTTGAATCCCGTCCCCACCCCATCCCTGTAGCTTAGGTTTCGGGTATTACCCATACCCAACCCCATCCCCATTTGTGCGGGTAAAATCCTACCCAAACGGGGCGGGTACCCATGAGGATGGGTTTGGGTGGGGCAAATGGTCATCCCTAAGTCCAATCAACACATCCTACTTTGTCATTTATGGCATTTATTACATTTAAGCAATCTCCTTCTAAATAAATGTCTCTGAAACTTTGATCCTTAGCCCATTTGATGACCTCATAAGCAGCCAGAGCCTCAGCTTTTTCAGCATCTAAAGCTACTGCTGGACAGCATCCTGCGCCCCTACATGCCCCTGTGTTATCAAAAACCACAAAACCAGTACCCATCGTATTAGTTTCTTTACAAAATGAAGCATCAAAATTTATTTTAATAAAAGGTGCTAGAGGCAAAACCCAGGGAAGTATTAGTCTGTTTTGAGATACAGAAATATTACTCCCTGTTGAAGATGCAGAATTAACACTACACCACTCTGTTATAGACTGTTGGATAAGTCTGACAGTGGTATCTATGTTCAACTGGACATTATCAAAAATCACACTACATCTTAGTTTCCAGACATGCCACATTATGAAGGATGACACCATTAGCATATCAGTTACACCATTAGCATTATTAATAGAATTCTGGAACCAACTTGATATTCATTCTATCACCATTTTACCATTCATCATACCTGCATAAATACTGTTCACTGCATTCCAAATAGTTTTAGAGACAGGACATTCAATAATCATGTGATTCATAGTTTCAACATCATTATTACATAATGGACAAGAATTAGGAATATCAGGTACAAATCTTGCTAGTTTAGCTCTAACAGATAAACAATTATTCAAGCATTTCCATAAAAAAATGTAGAATTTTAGGTGGCAAATTTACCCTCCATAAAGTTTTCCAGGGAAAGACCATACCATTGACTACAGACCCATTCACTTGATTAAAATTATCTATAAACCTATAGGCTGTTTTCACACTGAAAATCCCATTCCTTGCAGGTTTCCATCTAATTACATCCTCACCTTTTTCAGGAATTCTGATCTGACATATAGCCTCTACGGTCTGTCTATCAAACAAAACATTCAAAAGATCAATATTCCAACATTTCCTATCCTGAATAATAAGTTGATCAACGGTCTTCATCTAAGAGGACACTAACCTATATGTTGGTGGATGGGTCCAACCAGGTATCCAAATATCCTTCCAAATCAAAATTTTAGTACCATCACCAATCTCCCAGCAGTAATGCTTCCTCACATATTCTAATCCCCTAAAAATACCTTTCCAGACCCATGATCCTTTGCTGTCATCAGCCAAGTGTAATGGATTATGATCTGGGAAGTATTTGTCACGCATGATAGGATACCAGACACTATCAGTCTCTATAATCATTCTCCATGCCATCTTAGTTGAGAAAGCATTGTTAATAATTTCAGTCTTCCTTATACCTAACCCTCCAATAGCTTTAGATTTTGCAACCTTATCCCACTTAACAATGTTAAGACTTCTACCCTGAGTTCTCTTATGGTTCAAAAAATTCCTTTGAATACCATCTATTTTATCTATTAGGATTTTTGGCATAGGAAAAACTGAAAGGTGGTGAGAGGCTAGAGAACCTAAGACATGCTGAGTCAAGACTGTCCTACCAGAAAAAATAACATACTTACCTTTCCACAGAGCTAGCTGGTCTTTGAATCTGTCCAGAAGATGCCTAAAAGAGTCCACTTTGTTTTTCTAAATGAGCAATGAAACACCAAGATATTTATCTTGTAATCCCAATCTCCTAATACCAAGAATACCTGCAATTTTATTCTTAATAACATCATCAGTTTTTCGGCTAAACGCAAGCCCAAATTTATCAAAATTTATGGACTGACCAGAATATTTGCTAAATAACTTAATGATGTTATCTAAAAAATTTGCACCAGCAACATTTTCTCTTATAAACAGGAGGCAATCGTCAGCAAAAAAGAGATGACTGATTGGTGGACTATTTTTAGTGACCTTTATGCCTTGAATTTCCCCATTGCTCTCAGCATTCACCAGCAGTCCAGAGAAAGATTCCATATAGATTATAAATAGATAAGGGGACAAGGGGTCTCCCTGTCTAAGACCCCTTGTAGGATAAAAAATATCACCAGGTGATCCATTTAGCAATATAAAGGCAGAAACAGTGAAAATACATTCATAAATCATATCACAAAAATATTGATGGAATCCTAGCTTTTTAAGAATCGCAACCAAGAATGACCACTCAATTCTATCAAAGGCCTTTTACATGTCAAGCTTGACTGCCATAAGGCCTTTTTTGGCTCTACAATTCCTCATAGTGTGAACTATTTCATGGGCTAAGACTATATTATCCGTAATCTTCCTATTTGCCAATAAAGCACCTTGATAAGGGCTTATAAACTTATGCAACACTAGTTTAAGCCTACTAGCAAGGATTTTAGAGATCAATTTATAAGTCACATTACTAAGGCTTATCGGCCTGAAATCAGTAGCAGACTTAAGACTATCAGACTTGGGAATTAGACTAATAAAGCTATGATTCATCTGCTTTAATAAGTGTCTCGAGTGAAAGAAAGCCTTGACCATACTACATAAATCAGGACCAACTACTTCCCACATTTTCTGATAAAACCCCGGAGGATACCCATCCGGGCCAGGAGCGGGCCAAGGATGTATTTGAAACAAAACATTTCGAATCTCATCATCAGTCGGGGGCTGAATAAGATTGGCATTTTCAGACTCACTAATGCATGAAGTAATATTGTCTAACAAAGCATCAGGATTATCAGGATTAATAGTTCTACTAATTTTGGAGAAATGCTCATTCAGATTACTAGAAATACTGTCTCAAGAGAGATGGTGTCCAATGGAACATATTGCAGGCCCATAGAGAGATGCTCAAGCCATAACTGAAGTCGGCCTACAGTAGCCAATAGGAGCATCATTTCTAAAAAAACAAAAAAAGAATTTAAACTTATCAAGGAAAGAAAAGCATTTCAAAACCTCTCAAGAATTTGTAAATAGAGGCCATGTTGATTGTTTCAATATACCACATGTATGAAATAACTAACCAACAAAAGGATAATAATCTCCTAAACCACTGTCCACGAATACATATGCTGAACATGGAGGGGTTCTTCTCATTGCATCTAATTCCTCAAAAGCAGAATATCATCTCTTCCCACTCCTTCAGGTACAAATGATTGCAGAGAAAGGAAGTTCCCCCCCTGACAGTGCAGCTGATAATCCATATTGGAGCAGTAAATATTATCATCATCATCAAAGGTGTGCGAGGGTTCTTTCATCTTAGCTTTAAACAGAACATCATTACCTAATATGGTCATGCAATCCATAATTTTTTGGAACGCAGATCGAAAACATTAAGATATCTCCCATCGAACCAGTACAGAAAGATCTGATCAGAAGAACTAAAGATATGAGTAGGAGGTGTAGTAGTAGTACTGCTGAAACAAAAACAGCAGGGATCTGGTGTCTTTCTGGAATAGTAACACCAAGCTTCAGGGTGATGCCAAGGTTTCACACAAACATCGAAACTCTCTTCCTTAACCCACACTTGCTTGAGTTCATCCTTGAACAGGTACAAATGAACTTTACAACAGCAATAGCAACTACTACTGTCATGTCGATCATGCCGAAGAGGATTATAACAATCACTTCCATCTTTCCCTAATAATTTTTCTACACGTGCAATACAAGGATACCCTTTGAACTCCAAGAGATGGGGATAATCAACAAGTAACTGCTTCTGTTCCTCGCCATTTGTACCTTTAGTTTCTTGAATGAACCGACATTTCTCATCATGCAAATTGAATAATAACAACATCTCCATCTCATTATCAGCATTATCGTTAGCTCCTCCTCCTCCCACAATTACTAATATCTTCCAAACGAAACATCCACTACCAGCATTACTACAAAAGATGGCTTGTTTATCTTTACCAGTGGCCGCTCTTATACGAGTTACAGGAAGACCATGAACTGATAAAGGCGTGCTTGCAGCAGTAACGTCTCTCCATGATTTAGTTCCCATTGTAAATACAATGAAATTAAGCTTAATTTGAGAGGTACGGTACACACTTACCACTTTGTACTCATTTTCTAAGGAATCGAATCCAAATCCATGACAAATGATGTGTGCACTTATGTTAACCATGGGTGTACAGGTGATACACATCATCTCACCCCTGTATATTTGCACAATTGAGTAAGCATGTACATAACGACCCCCAAATGATGCAATACAAGGGAAACCATTGCAGTAACCAATAAGGCTGCACATGATCCGGTATGGCCCGGTTCTCTTATGGAATCGGTCCCTGTACTTGGTGTTGGACGGTACCTCAATTTGAGGACCGGTACCTGTACATGTACCTGGAGTTGTACTTGTACCTCCGGTACCGAGTTTTTACCTGTAAATACATCATATTTTCTTAAGATGAACAAAGGTTTAAAATAAGTTACAAGTTACTTAAACTCCTGAAACAAGCAGTTCAAAGTTGTGTGTTTAACATTAAAACAACAGTTTCACACCACTTTCACTTCCATCCATAAATATGCAAGATTGCGACATAGATAAAACATGAACATCAAGCTCTCTGTCGCCCCATTGCTTGAAAGAACGGGCATCTTTTTATATGAGTTATCAAATTAGATGTCCCATTTCGCATGGCATCGGCAACATATATCTTTGAGCACTGCCTACACTTTGTTGTTGTAGAATCCAGTTTCTCAAAGTGTTCCCATACTGCAGATCTCACTTTTCCTTGAGTTGAATTACGTGTATCCATCTAACAAAATCAACAAAATTGAACATCTTAATAACCAAAGATGCAATGAGCAGAAAACAGTAGAAATTGAGTTTAACTGTCGAAAAGAAAGAACATACAGTAACTGAATTAGCATGCTTCCCATAAATACAAATCTCAAAACACAAACATTCCTTCTCCTTTCTTACATTTACAAACACTATTATCTAATCAGCTACAATAGCAAAATAAATGTTCCAATTTGTAGACTGTAATGTATAACCCGGCAACTCAAATGAAAATAGAGCAACATAGACAAACAAAGCTAGTTCCTCAAACTTACAATCTATAAGATAATTAACATTTGCAAACAAATGAAAAGGATCCATTAACCCCCTTCATGTTCCTAGGTCGAGTTAGCAGAATCAAACCACTGATCACTCAAAGCTATCTCGTTGGCACTATCATTTAGAAAGTTTCTTATTCTTAGTTGTTTTCATCATTTTGTACACAACCATTAATCAAGACAAAACCGAAGTTATCTTGTTTTTCTATCTATTCTGTACAGCACATAGTACTCGTACATTATGCATCAACAAGAGGACTGTATAGATTCAAAAATAACAAAGCACATGAATGTGACACGATATGAAAGAGTCCCAAAGCTCAGGGACAGTCAGATTTTTACATCCAATATAACGAATCAACAGATTACCTTAATTTAAATTCACAACAAAAACAAGAACATACAGTAACTGAATTAGCATGCTTCCCATAAATACAGATCTCAAAACGCAAACATTCCTTCTCCTTTCTTACATTTACAAACACTATTAGCATTTAAAATTGCTAGTTCTAAAGCAACAGAAGTTATATACCAAATTGAATGGTCTATCTAAAGCAAGTCCAACTAGCTAAGCTTCTAATCAAACCATTACGGAAACAACCTAAGTTCCATTACTTTCACCCTTTCAAAACAACTTGGTAATTGAAATTTTAAATCAAATCATACCCATAATCTGAAAACTCAACAAATTTTAAATCAAATCATACCCATAATCTGAAAACTCCAATAATCAAATCTATAATCAACCATGAGATGAATGAAGAAGAAGATTAAGTAAATTACCGGTGACCGATTGATTGAGAGATGAACAAATCAAAGTATCGGTGATAGATTGATAGACGAAGAAGAAATTGGTAGCCTCAGCACTTCTCCTGCTTCAGTATAAAGTATAAACACTAGGGTTAGTTGATTATTCATTAATCAAGTGATGTCAATTTCTAGGGTTTGGTTTTAAAACAAAAACAAAAAGGAAATCGAAAAGATTAGAGAATCGATTTACCTTTTGTGTAGTAACTACTAACTACTAACTAATAAGACTTGATGATGATGGTGATTGCCTGATTGGTGAGCGTAGTTCAGAGAAATTAGATGAAGAGGTTGCTCTTCAGAGAAAAAAAAACGAAGAAGAAAGAAAAATGAGAGTGAAAGAGTTACTCAGAGATTAGATATTAGGGTTCTCTAAACTGGATGGACGGATAGGATTAAAAATGTTAAAGATCTCAACGACTCTAATTAACCGGGACATTTGGTCCGGTATAGGCCGGTACTCCCCCCAGAACCGGTGCTTGTACCGGTCTATTCCGGTTCTTAATCTTCTGTCCCGGTCCCTGTACCGGTTACTCCGATACCGGTTCGGTTCCGGTCCGGTATTTTCGGTTGCAGACCAGTTCCATGGTACCTAACTGTACAGGATTAACCTGACACTGCTGGAAGACCATAAAATCCCTACAAAATGCCTCAGGTCTAGTAACCAATTTGAAAAAGTGACTCCCAAATTTAACCTTACCAGTACCAGTGACACTATGTCTAACATTTAAAAGATTAAAGAATAAATCGGGCTTCTTTTGCGATTGAAGAAAGTGTGTGTAAGCTAAGCGTTTATCATTATGAATTGAGTCATACCAGGATTTCGAAACCGCACCGCAACGCAGCAGAACCTTAACTGAAACCTTGGTTAGTATCTGCTCCATGATTAGATCATGAGAAAGGTGCTTCTTTCTTCTATATGCTCTCTTCGTCTTCTTCATCTCTGTTGTTGTTGGTGGTGGTGGTGTAGTTGCAATGGTATTATTACTGGAGGACTGTTTAGTTTTACTTTTCCCAGCACGACCAATCCCTGCAACTCTTTTCTTCTTAGCTGCTGTTGCAGTAATAGAGGACGACATGGTCTTACTTTGATCATCACAAACAACTTTGCGTTTTCCGGTCATCGTCAATTGATGGTGCTGCTAATATGGGTTGATAGGCAAGCACAGAAGCAGCTCATCCCCCGATTTCATAACTTGGTTGTAAACTTGTAATCCTTTCCTCGAACCCTAATTAGAGGGTTTAAATGTGAAATGAAACTTGTTTGTAACCCCCGGTCTTTGCATGTATAATTTTGTCTATTTTCATTTTAAGTGACTAGGGACGGGCATTGTCGACTGCGCATGTTGGTCCGTCTAATCGCGGTGCGCATTTTGTGAATCACAATCCTATGGTAGGTACTACTAGTAAAAGCCCCACTAAGGGTATTCTGGTAATTCGACCCCTTCCTGGAACTGTGAAGAAGAATAACAATGTCAAAAGTCAGTTATAAAGTCAGAATTGAAGTTTGAGGAGGAGATCTTCCTTTGACTCAAAACAGTCAAATATATATATCCATGACTATCAAGTTGTTGTGAGCTTTATGAATCTCAGAATTTGATCACAGTCAGGTAATCAAAATCCCATTTCACAATTCAGTTCCTTTGTTTTCAATTAGAGATTGATTTCATATGTCACCTTTTCCTGAAATTTATATGAATTTGTAGGTTCACCTGAACTTTACTGGTGTTTTCAAGATTTTGCTAGGATTAGTTACTTATTTGGATGCTTTTTGTTGTTTCTTTTCTTGTCATTATTGGAATACTTCAATGGGAATTGAGTTGGAATTCTGGTAGGATTTTTTACTTATCATTTTTCTTCACTGAAAACTAGTAGGATTGTGAAAAAGGAGGATGGCGAAGGAATTGGCTGCCCTGGTATTAGTGATTCTCACATTGGGTAAATCTTCATAGGATTCTCATTTATCATTTTCTGTTCTAGTAGTAGAATTCTATGGATGTCTGTTTCTGTTTAATATTGAAATTGTATCCATGTTGTTAATATCTTGTTCTTCAGCTGCATCTCTTATCGATGTGCTCTTATACTATTCCATTTTTAAAGGAAATTGATTCTGATGTATTACATGTGGGCTGCAAATGAGTTTGGTTGTATAGGTTTGAAATCAAAATTCCATGGTACCTTTCATGCATGAAATTTTTTGATGAACTGGCCAGCTCATCCGAAACATCGTTTTCCTCAGATGGAAATGCTCATATAACGAGTCTATTTTGTTTTGAAACTGATCTCTTATGCAGTGTGTGCAAAATTCTATGTTACCTTTCATTTTGGAATGTTCATAACTTTGTTGTCTCTGTATTAAGAGTGATATGGTCAGCCTCTTCGCTGGATGTAATAGTTAAAGATAAACATACTTTGCAAGACTTGCTTTTCTTTCTCCACATCCCCAGGACAGGAGAACGCACATATTACTACTAGCAAGTTCCTTTGAACATTTCTCAGAACAATACTCTTGTTTTGATGTTTTCTCATTGTCCCAACTATTTATTTGGTGGCAGCTTCTTGAGAAAACTGTACACTAGTTACCTAGAATGCCCTCGTTCTTATGACAAGTTGCACTTCGATCCCTGGTAGTTACTAATCTCTTGATTCTCTGAGTTTGTTGTAGAAATATTCTTTTCTTGACTTCCGTTGTTTTCATAGGATTCCACTGAAACAGATACCATTGTGTCAACTTGTGTAGTTATTACTTTGTCATGATACTTGTACCTACGATCATACTTCCTGAACTCATCTTAGTCTACAATTTTCTTATGACATTGAACAATAAATCTATACATGAGGTATAAATGCAAAGCCGCATCATGATGACTGAAGCAATAATGTGAAGTATCAACATTTACTGTCTCAGAAGGTTTTAGTTTTTTGACACTTTAAACTGCAAACCAGTTACAAGTTTGAATTATAAACTAACATTCAAAAGTTACTATTTGGTCTTGCATTTAGCAAACCAGATTGCAGATTGTTGGTTACCATGATAACTATAGTATCATGTCCAAGTTGCCGAAAGAGAGAACTTCTGTGGTGACAATATTAAGAAATCCAATTGATCGTGTTTTTAGCACTTATGAGTTTTCAGTGGAGGTTGCAGCGAGGTTTTTAGTTCATCCAAATTTAACTTCTGCAATTCAGATGAGCAATAAAGTACGTTCAGGAAATATTGGTGTAAGCACATTGGACATGTGGCCATGGAAACATTTGGTTCCTTTGATGAGGGAGAGAACCTTTTTTCCCGGGTATGTCTTCCTTGACACTCTATCTAGTTTGTGGATGGTATCAGATTAAACATCCAATTTTTTCTTTACTGTCTTTTCTCTTCTTATTCTTCTCCCCTCCATTGATATAAGGTTCTGTTGTACTAAAGATAAATGCTTTCTTGTTAGTGATTAAATGCTTTTCTTGTTCCCTCTTGAAGTTAAACATGTGTATGGATTGTGATCAATGATAATTTCCAGTGTTCAACTTATTTTGCAGAGAAATGGCAGAAACCATGGGGATTTTTGGGAGATCAAAGAAACAAACAATCCATATGACATGAAAGATTTTGTTATGCCCTTTGAGGAATTCATTAATAGTTCTGTAGCTTATAATATCCTTCACAATGGAGCTACTTATCAGGTACCTCTTGCTCCTTTTTTGCTGACAACAGTCGAATGGGTTATGATATAAAATATACATAAATTTTCAATGATCAGTTATAGTTGGTGTTAGTTTTTTGCATATTTGTATCATTTGCTGAATCAAGTACTGTTGCCAGATTGCAGGTCTGACAGACAACTCTTATTTAGAGGATCGTGAAGTGCGTACTTGTGCGATGAGTTATCAGAGTCTTGGCAAATTTGTGCTTAAAGTTGCAAAGGTAAGAAATCGATACTTGCATAAAATTTACAGTATACTTCTGCCCTTTAATTTCTTTCAGATTGCTAATCACTGGGAGGAAACAGCGAAAAGAGACTTAAAAAGGAATGGAGTGTGTCCAAAGAGCTGGCTTCGGACAGAAAAGCGTAGAAGTTAGCGATCCACATACCAGAACCGTGATTCATGATTAAGTTTTGTTTAGGGGCAGTATTTTAGGCTAGGATAGGATTATGTTTGGCTACGTGGGATCAAGGACATAGAGCTTAGAACTTTGGCCCCTAGGATTTATTAGTATAGTTAGTATCTGGATTATTCGTAGCATTACTATTTTTTTTATTTCTCTGTTTCTGGATTTGGTAACTTGGACATGGGTTTCATTTCTAGCCTACCCCAACTTGTTTGGGACTAAAAGCTTGGTTGTTGTTGTTGTTGTTGTTGATCACTGGGTTTGTTGTATATGTCTTGCAGAAAAGTAGACAATATGTTATATGTTGGACTTACTGAACAGCACAAGGATTCTGCAACAATTTTTGCTGATGTGGTTGGGAAACAGGTATTTTGCAGTTGCAAGCATTGAGCTCCAGCTTTGCACGAACTACCAGCAATAAAACAGGTTAGAAATGAGGGTGAATTTCTTAACCATTTTTGGTTTTGGTTTTTTTTAGACTCACCAATCTGTTATTGTTGCAGAAACGACATTCTAAGATTGCAAAAGGTTTTCGGTAAGCAAAAAAAAAGACCTTTTAATAAACCATTTTTAATTCGATAAGGTTCTTACTGTACCATTTTGATTGTGATAGAGTAGAACTAAAGAACGAAAGGCAAGTGAAGTTCCTTCATCAGATAATGCCCAAAAAACAAATGAAACTGTAAGACTGTTTACAGATTATACCTGTTTTTTTCTTTTCATTTTATATGTTATTTGGGTATTAAAGTGAGTTGCTTCCTTCATTCCTGTTCTGATGAGCATCGATGTTTCAGATGACGGTTGAAGAACTGATGGAAGCATACGATGGATGCAGTTCTTCCTTACGGAATACTCAAGCACGTCGGCCTCTTCATTTAACAAAATCTCTCCATAAAATTTCTCAAAAGAGGTTAGATCGATTCAAATTTCAAAATAAAGGGATAAAGGCATTACTTTTTCTTATAGTACTCAGAATAGGGTTTCCACCGCGTAATACATTACTTACCTTAAAGCTCGTGAATTTCTCATTTTTGGTAAATGCAGGCACGGCTTCAGGTTCCTGAAGCTATCCTCCAGAAAATAAAATCACTTAACAGCCTTGATATGGAGCTTTATAAACATGCCCAACACATCTGTGGGCAACAAAAAAATCGTCTGCTGCAGAACATGGTTCAAGTGGTTAGTCCCGAATTACAATGTTTTCTTGAAAGACACTGTTGAATCTAGATTCTAGCTGTTCTAATGCATTTATCTAACATAGTTATCCTCTTGTTGTACCCGTGGAAGGAATTCTGAATGTTTCAGTTAATATTTACTTCGTATATATACTGCAGGAGGTTCCAGGAGATGATAAGTTCAAGAAGGATTCGCATAAGCATGCCGAACACATCTTTGTGCAGCAAAAAAGGTCCTCTCGTGCAGAAGTCACTTAAAATGGTGAGTCCCAGATTACAATATCTTAAGGACTATTTTTCCACCTAGATTTGCTCTGTTCACTTACTTTTCTTCTCCTTTTACTCGTGTAATGAAGCCAAACAGTCCAATTTATGTTTAATTTGTAGAACATGCAGGAGGATGACGGGTTCGAGGAAGCTCATTATGGAGAACTGTTCTTTATTGTGAAGGATATTCTATTTGCAATCACAGTTTTC
Organism: Papaver atlanticum; assembly: GCA_023531105.1. NCBI lineage: Eukaryota > Viridiplantae > Streptophyta > Magnoliopsida > Ranunculales > Papaveraceae > Papaver > Papaver atlanticum. The sequence goes on from JAJJMB010016078.1 coordinate 1,149,067, forward strand.
TTTTCCGTTGTGCTCTCAATGCTCCTTGTAAGCTAAAGAAATAAGAAGGTTGATGAGGACAAAATTACAAGTAGTTTAATTTAGGAAGTCATTGAAGCTCATTCCCCATCCTTAAAGGTCCTCGGTGTCAGAACATAACCCATTTACCGTGAATTCGGTTCTAATTTAACCTCAGTGAATTACAATATTTTTTGTGTTGTATGATGATGACTGATGAGAGTACCAAGACTTGATCCCAAACCTACTATACTAAATGGTTGATCACGATGACATCCACTGAGGCGGTGCCGGTGATTTGGTTTCAATTGGTTAGGATCAAGTTTTATGAATGCATATTGAAACCTTTAATTAGGCCGACCGACCGGAGGGTCCGAAGGGAGAGAGTCTCCTTTATGGCTATTTTTTTTGTAAAAATGAAGCTTCATGCAAATGTGCAATTTGATAAAAAGATTGGAAATCTTTGGTGTCCATTGTTACTTTTTTACTTGACACAATTGTCTCTCCCTTTTAGTCAAATTACTATAACTTTTTATGTATCATATTTTTTAGGGATATAATTGGAAAGCAAACTAGAATATAACATATCTAAAATTATGTGCCTTATATTTTACAAATTTTATATCATTGGAAAGCTTTTAGAGAGATCTACACAATAAGTACAAACAACAATATCAAATTTAGAGTTTTTACGAAATATTCGGAGGTGTTTATCCTCTTAGGCACAATTTTTGAGATTTGAATACATAGCCACTATGCTAACCACCACAGAGTATGCATAACACATTATGCGGTCATATTTTGATTTATACATCAACTAATTTTGCGATGCAACTAATAAAACGATGTACTCCCTCCGTTTCAGAAAAAATGATATTTCATTTATTTTTTTCAATTTAACATATTTGTCTTTTGTTCGGTCGGCCCTCCCCACCGTGGCAGCGATGTTCTAGTATTTCTTCTATTTGCTAATAATTTTAGTGGAGGAGAGTGTGCAGTAGAGCATTGTGAATTCTTTTAGAACCCTTTTAATTTGTTTCACGGGAAGTAGTTGTATTGTAGTATCGAAACTGGAATTTACATAGCCTTTATCGATCTACCACGATATATAAATCTATCTGTCTTTACTAGCTAGCTTGATGGGTTTTTTTTTTGGTAAATCCAAAATGTATTAATAAATAGCAAGAGAATGACAAATTTAATTTGTATGAAAAGAGGCACAGTACCCCAAAAATTTACAAACTAAAAAATTAATCAAATCTAAAATAAATTACATTAGGCAATTCAACAGAACGAAAAAAAAAATCTGGTTTGTTATCATAACTAATTCCTTCTCCATCCTCTAACAGGCAACCTCTCTTGGCCATCACATCCGCTGCAAAATTTGCTTCTCTGCAAGTGTGCACAAAACGAGTTCTGTTGTATCTAGCTCTGACTGCAGTCCATCTTTGTCTGAGAAATCAAGGAACTGCTGAATTATTACTAGTATAAGCCTACACCGCTCCCATTGCATCTGTACGAATACAAACATTCCCTATCTCAAATTTAGTCGCCCATTCCAAAGCAACTATAACACAGAATAGTTCAGTCAAACAATTTGTTCGAATCCCAAACCCAACACCAACTAGCTAGCTTGATAGCTTTTAAGAAGTTGTTATTTACCGGCTTTTTTGCCTTTCAAGTTGGTTACAGATTCAGTTATGGGGTGGAAACATCCCAAAATTGAATAATTTTCCTCTCCACGCGGCAGAAATTATCTTGGAGATTTGATTTGGGAGAAAAGGATTAATGGTTGGTTTAGTAACGTACTAACGTCGTTGAAGCAGTTACAGTTGAGATCGTTTTGATGATGTGACATGCTGAGTCATCATCCAAACATTTCCAGATTAGTTCTGAATCTGAATGTGATTCAAATTTGATGTTTTCAGTAAACACAGTAGGGGTTATCATCGAGGTTAAGTGGAAATTCGAAGTAGGAAATTTTGTGTCAATGAAAGATCTCTAAAGATCTTAAACTGAGTTGTATTGAAGATCCGATTTAAGTTTTTGAAACTGAATAGGTTGTATTAATCTTGATAAGTTGTTTTTACAGAAAAACAGATTAAAAAAACAAAAGAAAGAAAGGAAAAGATACTTATACTATCCGTACAGGACTCGACAGCTAATAAAGACAGACTGTTAAAAACAGTTAGACTGTAAGATGTCACAGGACAGATGGCAGAGAATCAGTGGCTACAACTAGCTGACATGGATGAAGCTATAACTTTGCAGCTTAAAAAATAGAGTTTTGAACAGGCCTTTAGTAAACAAGTCAGCAACTTGTTGAAGAGTAGGCACAAACTCCACACGTAGAAAACCATTGGAGACAAGACCTCTGACAGTATGATAGTCTATCTCAATATGCTTGGTGCGAGCAAGATATATAGGATTAGCATCCAAACTCCTAACACCAAAATTATCACAGAAAATAGTGCAAGGTGTCTTCAGATAAAGCTTTAACTCATCAAGATGATAAGAGACCCATAATATTTCTGAAGAAGCAACAACTAAAGCCTTATACTCAGCTTCAGTGGAATAACGTGAGATGGTTGAATGCTTCTTGGAAGACCATGAAACTAAGGTATCACCCAAGAAAACACAATACCCTGCAGTTGACTTCCTTGAATTTGGACAACCAGGCCAATTACTGTCATAGAAAGCCTTAATGGTATCACAAGGACCTGAGTGAATAACAATACCTAAACCCAGAGAGCCTTTTAAATATCTCAAGATACGCTTGGCTAACTGCAAATGGACATCAGTGGGAGAATACATGAACTTAGATACATAGTTTACAACAAAACTAATATCTGGGCTGGTGAGAGTAAGATATTGAAGACCTCCCACCAGACTTCTGTAATAGCTAGCATCTGGCAGTATAGTCCCATCAAGAATTGAAGCTCTCTTTACATGGTTTACAGTCAGTCATATCATGCTTCTTTAACATCTCTAGCGAATATTTTTTTCTGAGTCAATATGAGCTTGTCAGAAGTAGCATTTAACACAGCTTTCATACCCATAAAATAACTCAACTGACCTAATTCCTTCATGGCAAACTAGAACTCAAAGCTGCTACTAAGGAATTAATTAGAGAATCTGAGGAGCCCACAAAAAGTATATCATCCACATAAATCAACAAAATCATCTGAAGTCCAGAGTTGTTGTAGTAAAACATGGAGGTATCAACATCTGACTTTGAAAATCCATAGTTAACAATAAAAGTGCTAAACCTGTCAAACCAGGCTCTAGGAGCCTGTTTTAAACCATAAAGTGATTTTTTTAAGTGGCAAACATAAGAAGGATGTTCAGAAGAAACAAATCAAGGAGGTTGTTCCATATATACATCTTCATCTTCATCCGGATAACCATAAAGAAATACATTAGATGCATCAAGCTGTCTCATAGACCATTTGTGGCTCATAGTTATGCTCAAAACACATGGAATAGTTGTAGCTTTAACAACAGGACTGAAGGTTTCATCATAATTAACACCATCCACCTGCCATCAGACTTAAGTTTGGTCTTAAATACCCCACTTACAACCTAATACATTCATACCAAGAACATATGCTACCTCTTCCCAAGTATTGTTTTCATATAAAGCAGTGTACTCATTTTTGATAGCATTTACCCAGACATGCACCTTAATAGCTTGTTTAAAAGTTTTGGGATCTGCAGTGGATATAGGAATAGCAATAAAAGTTATTGGAAGAGAATGTTTAGTATGTGTCTGCATGAGATGAGTACTAGCATGTTGTCTTGCAGTCCAATTATTGAATGCTACATAATCAGAACCAATATCCTTTGACTTGTTTATTCCATATTTGGATCTAGTATGCATCCTAGAAGTTGATGAAGAGGATGTGTTTGGACTTACCTTTTCTGTATTAGAAGCAGATTTCTCAATAAGAACCCATTGTGAAGAAGTAGGTTCAGCAGGTGCAGTTGCAGGTGTAGGAGAAGTTGCTGCAGTTGTAATAGTAGGAGCTGTTGTAGGTGTAGTTGTAGGCTGAAGAGATAGTGTAGGTGTTGATGTAGGATGTATGACTAAAGAATTTGTTGCAAATGGAAAAGTATATTCATTGAAAACCACATTCACAGTAGTATACACCTTCCCAGTAGATGAATCAAGACACCTATATCCTTTCTGATTTGAAGAATAACCAATAAAAGTACAGGCCACTGACTTTGGACTTAACTTATCATGTCTTGCATATGTGAGATTAGGGAAGCACAAACAACCATAAACCTTGAAGAAAGAGTAATCAGGCATCTTGTGAAAATTAGATGTTATTAACTTGGTAGGTAATCTGTTGATCAAGTAAGTAGCTGTAAGAAATGAATCTACCCAGAATTTCTTTGGCAATGAAGCATTAAAAGTTAGAGTATTTCCCATTTCAGTGATTTGCCTAATTTTTCTCTCAACAGCACCATTTTGTTGATGTAGAGTTGGACAGGAAATTCTAACAGAAATACCACATGAATCCAGAAATACTCTTAAAGGTCCTTTGTCTAATTCAAGTGCACCATCACATTGAAATTCTTTAATTTTGAACTCTAATAGATTTTCCATTGATGTTTTAAAGATTAATTGTAAAACAAGCAAGACCATTAGTTCTGTGCTTCATTGGAAAAATCCAATTGAACTTACTGTAATCATCAGAAAATAAAATGAAGTACTTGTACCCTAAAGTGGACAACTCAGGACTACGCCCCCATATATCACAATGTACTAGTGTCAGAGGCTTATAAGACACTAAATTTGAAGGATAAAATGGTAAGCTTTTACTTTTGCCTAGATGACATGAAGTACATGTTGCATTAAAAGTCTTAGAAGAAAACTTTATTGAAGATGTTAAAGCAAGATGCTGAACAATTTTTGAAGTTGTGTGGCCTAACCTTTGAGGCCAAAGAGTTGGAGAAGTCAATATAGAAGTATAAGCAGTATGGAAAGCCACCTTAAACAGTTGAGAAGAATGGATTTAATACAAATTCTGATACATATCTCCCCTTGCAAAAACTTGTTTGTTGTGAAGAGAATTGATTTCATATCCGCATGGGTAAAATTCAAAGGAACGTGAATTATCATAAGTAAATTTTGCAATAGATAACAAGTTATGTTTTATATGAGGAACTAGTAAAACATTCTTGAGATCAAATGTAGAGTTACTAGCTACTGGAGTTAAAGAACTTGAACCAATTAGAGAAATAGGAATCATCTTACCATCTCCAACCATGACCTGATCTGCACCCAAAAACTCTTGAGGATCAACAAGGTATGCAGGATCATTTGTTAGATGACTTGTAGCACCAGAATATGGTAACCAAACCGGACCAGATGGATTGAAACTCCACTCACCACCAGCTTGAGTAGGAAAAGTACTTGGACCGGCCTAAGAATGACAGGCACTAGATTCAGCAGTATGTCCAATATCAAAAGGTCCACTAGCTTGACTAGGATATGCAGAACCAGAATTTTGACCAACTTCAAAGTGTTCATTAGGAGATGGAGCATAACCAGATTATACCTCTATCCCTGCAAATGCATTCTTTTGTTGTTCATAAGAAGATTACACATTAGTGGAGTTTGAAGAATACCTAAATATGCATCTACCAGCAAAATGACCTATTTTGTTGCATATTTGACAAGGAATTTCATTAGGGGAAAATGAAGTTTTATGAGCAGGATTGAACTCTGTCTTCTTGAAGGTATGATTGTGATTAGGGACAGAAGGTGGATAATAGGTATTGACAGGTTTCTTTGATGAATATTGTGGAAAATTAGATTTCCTGACATAGAAAGCAGAATTTTTAGGATCAACTACAAGAGGTGAATAGATTTGATCTTGCTCCTTTAACCATTGTTTATGTTGCAGAAGTCTGGATCTCAATTCACAAAACATAAGAGTTGTTTCTCTGTTCTGAATTGTAATAACAAAAGTAGAATATTCTCGACCAAGACCATTCAAAGTATACATTACCAAATCTTAGTCAGGCGCCGGTTCACCAATTTCGGCAAGAGAATCAGAAATCGTTTTAATCTGATGAAGAAACTCAAATATGAAATTATTACCTCATCGCAATTGATGTAATTGACTACGAAGTTGAGATTTTCTTACAAAGAATTGTTGTGTGAATAGACGAGAAAGATAAATCCATTTATCACGAGTTGTAGGCTTTCCAAGTAACTCAGTAGCTAATGAAGAAAGTATAGTCGCATTGATACAAGAACCTACAAAATGATCCAAAGCTCTTCATTCCAAAAATAATAGATTTAACACAGGCAAGTTATTGATATTCAAGAATTGCGGTATAGCCAAACAAGTTTGTGCCGATCAACATTGAAGAAAGTTGATCCATCCAAACTAAAAAATTAGATCCATCAAGTTTTGCAGATACAAAATTTGAGATATTAGGAATTGAAAGTTGAAAACGAAAAGGTGAATGTGTTGGTGGTGGATCTTGATTATGAAATGGCGGTGGTTGTTGATTTTGAGGATTAAGTGGAGGTCGTGGTGGTTGGATCGGTGGAAAATTAGGTTGAATAGGTTGTAAAATTGACGAAACAGGAGGAATAATTGTGTTATCTGAGTTGTTATTATTGGTGCCTGAGTTGTTATTGTTGTTGGCTGAGTTGTTGGATGTAGAACCTGAGTTGTTTGCACCAAAATTCATTGAGTTGATATTTTTTGTTACCATGAAATATGAAGAAGAATGATTCAGATAAGTTGTATGTAGAAGATAAATGGATCGACAATGGTGTCTGATACCATGAAAGATCTCTAAAGATCTTAAATTGAGTTGTATTGAAGAACCGATTTAAGTTGTAGAAACTGAATAGGTTGTATTAATCTTGAAAAGTTGTTTTTACATAAAAATAGATTAAAAAAACAAAAGAAAAAGAGGAAAAGATACGTATAGTATTTGTACAGGACTCGACAGCTAATAAAGACAGACTGTTAAAAACATTTAGACAGTGAGCTGTCACAGGACACATGGCAGAGAATCAGTGGCTACAACTAGCTGGCATGGATGAAGCCATAATTATCTCTTACAGCCGAAAAATTTCCTTATCTACCAAAAGCTCCATAGCTACCACATCTTTGCAGAACTCGGCCACTTGAGTGATGCAAATGATCGAGTCTCTGGGTATCAACAAGAGCTTTTGCAGTCCATCCCATCCCACCCCAGCCTTCGAAAGTCACTTTGTTCCACTCTTCAATTTCTTATGTTAAGAAAGAGAGCTAGTGGCCAATGGTATGCTAAGGCTTGTTGCTCCAACAACAACAAAAAATTGTTCGAACCAAAGGAACAAACCGATCAATTATAATCCGACACTACCGAACTACGTCCTTCACGAATCCAAGTACACCACTAAGAACCAATATGATGAGGAAAGTCGATTAAGAGCTAATAAAATTGTTAAACTGACGCATAATATAACACCACCCACAACTTGATCTCCACGACTGAAACGGGTAATATTGAAACAGTCCCTTTAAAGGGTTAACGGCCTAATAATTAAACCACAAAATGGAACTATTTCATATTTAACCATGTTCCACCAGTGGCGAGGCAGTTAAAAGCAAGTTGCACACCCTGTTAAACCGGATCTCAATCCTAAATTTTCTGAGATTTTGGAACCCTAAGCCTATTTTTGCTATCTTGCACCCCCTAAAAATAATTTGCTTCCCCTTAGAAGAGTTCTTGGCTCTGCCACATGACATGATTTCTTCCTAACTTTGGTACTCTGTAAGACATCAAATTTGACGTCCCAGCTATTTATCTAGTCCCACGTGTCGCAGGAAAACTCACCATGATACAGGAGTAAAATTTTCAAGCCAAAAATAAAGATAGTGTGGTAATTGACATTGTTTATAAGTAAAAAAGGAAAAGAAAAACCTTAGGGAAATTCCTATGGAAATGTACAAAACAAAATATTTGTTGAGCCAGGTGGGTGGGCAAACGTGATTCTGCACTATGGGAAAAGAAGTGGGCGGTTGATCGTCAAGCACCAGGACGAAGTGAAGTCGCTGGCGAGTGAAGAACAAATGCTGGCGTGTGAACCAAGAACGCCAACGAATACTTTTAAACGGTCACCGGAACGACTAGTTTTTACCCCATAAATACGGCTCGAGTTTGATCTCAAATAGATGAAGATGTAATTCAAGATAGAAGGAGACGAAATTTTATGTTGCAATCACAAACCGGGATCATACCAAGGCCTTTAAAGCCATATGAAGTTATGACTAGAAGATGGATGTGGCGAGATCGACATTTTTACCACGACAAGATGATGCATGATTATTTAATCATGATTGTTTCTATTCTGATGAGGATTTTCAGCGACGATTCTGCATGGGCTGCAACTTGACGCAAAGGATTATTGCCGAGCTTTGTCAGGTACAACCTTTATTCAATTATCAGTATGATGCACGACATGTACAAGGCTTTAGTCCCGAACAAAAGGTCAATACGGCCCTCTGTATACTATGTTATGGGGTACCAGCGGGTTCCATGAATGATTACATACGTATTGGGAAAAGAACCGCCTTTAGGTATCTCAAAAAAAAATTGTGAAACAATAGTCGAGCATTTTGGTCCAAACTTTTTAAGAAAGCCTACTTAGGAAGATGTTTAGAGGATAACTGCATGAAACACCACGAAGGGTTTTCCAGGAATGCTAGATAGACTTGATTGCATGTACTGGACTTGGCATGCGTGTCCGGTTGAATGGGCAGGCCAATATAAGGGTCATTATCCAAACCCAACTGTAATTATGGAAGCTTCGGCTACTTATGATTGTTGGTTTTGACATGCTTGTTTTGGACTCCCGGGTTCAAATAACGATCTGAACGTTTTGTATAAGTCACTATTGTTTGAAGATCTTAAGCATGGGATCGCATCACACTGTAATTTCACCATCAACGGTATTAGAGCATAGCTCGGTTAAATCCACCAAGCGTTGGTATGTAGAGTTTGCTTATCATATTTTAGTGAATCAAAACTCATCTAAGAGTCGCTTGATTATCTACTATAGACAACTTCGTATAGGTTAAACTACAAAGTCTAGGAATATGAGACATACAAGTATTACTCAAAGAACGTGAAGAAGTAACGAGCTACAACGAAGACATCATCCTTCCTCTTGAGGTTAATAATATTGACTTGAACTATTTCATTCCTAACGTATCTTTCAAGTCGTGCTATATTGAAAACATAACTGCGAAGCTGTATATGAATATTTTACTCTAGTAGTGAGACATGATCATATGATCATAGTGTTAAGGAATTAGACTACGAAGTATAACATTTATCTTTTGAACTTCGTAGATATGACATCGACATAATCTTATGAATGCTGTGATGATTATGAGAATGGGTAAAGGTGGAGATTTCATCCTAGAAAACAATGTTTACATTTGTTTAAAGGAAGTACATTCATGAACTTTTTTTATGAATCAAAAAGGAAATCGCTAGGCTTATTAGTATGGCTATTCACTTCAAATCTTTGGATTACCAATATGTGTGAGATGGTAGAACCGATCGTAACTTGTTATGTATCTTGGTATAACTAATCACAATGCTTGACTTATGATTTGGTATGACTAGTTTTGATTAATTAGTGTAACGGATCCTAAGTAATCACCTGAGATGGTATGATCGATATTTGTAATTGGAGTGACCGACCCTAGTAATTGGTGTGGCCGATCACAATAGAGTTGTGTAATCGATCTTTGTAATTGGTGTAACCGGTCCTAGTAATTTGTGTAACCGATCCTAGTGACTGGTGTGACCGATCACAAGCAATACCATGTGTATATGGTAACCGGTCCTAGTAATTGATGTAACCGATCCTGGTAACTGATGTAACCGGTCCTGGTAACTTGTGTGACCGATCACAAGTGTTCCATATTAAGGTATAACCGATCCTAGTGATTGGTAGAACCAATTGAACCCATGAATGTGTTTTGATATTTGATCAATCACATAGTTGTCTTGGAATTCAGATAAACCAATTCTAAACTTGTTTTGAAGTGTGGTATAATCGATTCTAAGATTGTAATATCAAAGATGATTTACAAAGAAAAGATGTCAACATACTTTGAACACGAAAAATAACTCTTATCTTTTATTGTTCAAAGATATTCCCTAATTACTCAAGGAGATCTCGTTCCGAAATAAATTAAGAATCTTTTAATTAAGGTTGTTAGTTTTATATGCTTTAATTACCAGCAATTAAATGCATATCTCTAGAGAATAAAAATTAGTAGTGTGCATTTACTAATTGGAGATTTTCTATTGAGAGATTTCGGAAAATGTTGGAAAAAGCATTTCCTGGAATTATGAAAACCGAATGGGCATTTATCGCATATCTTGAGAATACTTTCGGTTTTGGAAATTCCTTGGTATCCAAACATCCTTGGTCTATAAATACCAAAGTTTGCATTTCTAGCAAACTTCATCTTTTTGTTGTTTCTGGTGGATCCGTCTTATCGGAGAGGAAAGTACCCTAATTAGGCGAAATATCTTACAACCACTCGTTTAAAGACTTCTGTGGGATCAAGAAGCTCTACGAGTACCGTTGGTGGGAAACTTGATAATTGCAGTTTATTCGTTTTCGATTGATTTTGATTGACTAGCGGTTGTTGAAACTTTGATTGCACCTAGTTTGTTTATTCTTGAGAATCTTCTCTTCTGATATAAGATTCACTCAAACTAGTCGAAGTATCGACGGGATCTTTAGAACTGTTTGTAGATCTAAAGAAATCTTGTAATATTCCATTGTTAACAGACTTCGTTCTGTGCATGATTGATTACAAGAGATTCAAGTGGTGTTGTGCAGGTTTAATTGAAGATTAAAGAAGATTTGAAGACAAAGAAGATTTCTTATTGGTTTCTCATATCTTTGTGTAGCACAAACCTTGATCGGCTGGGATCCAACTAGAATCGGATTTATTCGATTGATTAGTTGCATGAGATCGGTAACGCCTAATAGTTCTCTTTAGATCTATTTTGATTGTTACAAATCCGAATCTTATTACTTTGGTAATAGAGATTAGATTTATCTAACCAGGCAAAGGAGTTTATTAGTTTAAATGGAAGAGCCTTTGCACATGACTTGAGATATCTTTATCTTAAAGAATCAATAGAGTTGTTACCAAACAGATTTGTTGTTCCTTTAGTGTTTGGAATACGATCCAAAGGAATTATTCCAATGCGTGCACTCATCGAAGTTGGAAGCGCGGGGATACTAAGGAAACTAAGTGAACTAGGGTTACTTGCTTGGTCTCAACTATACGAAGTTGGTTTAAATTTTGTATAGCGGCTTAATTCTGAGAGTATTCAATTCTGTACTAGGTCCCGGGGTTTTTATGCATTTGCGGTTTCCTCGTTAACAAAATCTTGTTGTGTCTTTTATTTTTCTATTTCCGTAATTATAATTGTTTATTATAATTAGAAGTAAAATACACAAACGTTAACTCCGCTTTACTTGATAGTGATCCTATAGAGTTTGGTTAAGTCCGAACCTATTATCAAGTAATCACACTTTGATTGTTGTATTGTCTCGATCTCGTATCCATACACGATCACACAAAGTGTGAATACCGATTTGTTGTATTGTCTCAACTTTGTCCATAGACAATCACTTTCGGTAAGAAGACTTATAGGTAGATAAATTAAAGATTATGGTGTATTTGGGTACCCTCGTCTTTTCAATTGGTATCAGAGCAGGCAAACACGAAAAGATTTAACAATCTGTGTTTTGTGCGATCCAACCTATAAGAATTGAATCTGATGGATGACATCGACATAATCTTATGAATGCTGTGATGATTATGAGAATGGGTAAAGGTGAAGATTTCATCCGAGAAAACAATGTTTACATTTGTTTAAAGGAAGTACATTCATGAACTTTTTTTATGAATCGAAAGGGAAATCGCTAGGCTTATTGGTATGGCTATTCATTGCAAATCTTTGGATTACCAATATGTGTGAAATGGTAGAACCGATCCTAACTTGTTATGTATCTTGGTATAACTAATCACAATGCCTGACTTATAATTTGGTATGACTAGTTTTGATTAATTAGTGTAACCGATCCTAAGTAATCACCTGAGATGGTATTGATAGACGCATTTATGTGTCTATTTTCATCTCTATTGTGTATATTTTTAGTACCCATTTTTGTACTAATGTTGGTATTTTATCCCTTTGTAGGTATTTTTGGGGAATAAACATTTTTGGGAAAATTGGCTCGAAAAGTTGCTAAAGGCTCCTAGGAGGACACTTGCTATTCGGACTCTCATTTTGGATAAGGGGTAACCCATTTCCAAGCAGCTGCTAAGCACAGACCGGCACTGGATAGGGGGAGGTCAAATTTCTAAAAATTTCAAAACAAAAATTGGCGGGAATTTTCTTTACAGAAAACAGAATTTTTCTGTTTGATTTTTGGACGATTTTTAAGGCGATTCAATGGATGATTTTCGTTGGGTTAACTCTGTTAAGGATAAACAAGTATGGTATGGACTGTAGAATCGATTAAACAGGGATAGAAATCCGTGTTGGAGCAAAACAGGGAGAATTCACAATTTGAGTTATTTTCGGTTTACAAAAGAATTTGTGAAGAGTTTACGGCAAGATAGGAGTGTATGGAGTCCTTATTCAGTCCTGAGAGAGTTTGAGAGAGTTTGGAAACCAAGTTAACGCGTAAAAAGAAGATTAAAATCCCATAACGTGCGGTGAAGAAAAAAGAAAATATTTGGATTAACTCGAGTAATTTTGTGGTTTGGAGGCTATATATAGGTTGATTCAAGTCATATTTAGGGGTACGAACAATTTTGGGGAGTTTGGAGAAGTTTAGAGCTATAGAGAAGCGAGAAAAAAATCACAGAGTCGAGTTCAGAAACTTTCCTGCTGCTGCTGAGAAGAAGAAGAAGACGAAGACGAAGAACATTAGACCCTCAGAATCAGTCGCAGTGGCAGACTTATTTTCAGTGACAACGATATACGGTCGCATATTCCTGCAGTCACAGAAGCTCTTCAGCAACGACTCGGACTTCTGTTTTAGACCTTCAGCAACTACAGAATCCGCTGCTTAGCACTTTTCACTCTTTTAATCAACTTTTGAACACCAAATATGTATTTTGAGCAAGTGATTAATATGAGGAGCTAAACCCCTTAGCCGAGGCGACGGAGGAAGCCATTGTTCCATGAAAAGTGGTATAATTATATTTTAATTATTTATTGCAATTATTTTACATGATTTTTTTGCATAGAACTTAAAAGAAAAATTGGTTTTTATTGAGTAGTTGTGAAGTGTTTTGATGGGACATGCTTGGTTTTAATACTTTTGATGTTTCATGCTTCGTGCTTACAATTATTACTTCAAAAATCTATTAGAGGCAAATATTAGAATCACTTTAAAGAAGAATATTGCATGAATATTGATTAGAGTTTATCAATTAATTGGTCAATGGTGGAATCCAAAGTCTCGGTATTTTCTTATTATTGTCAAAACAATTCTATTTAATTTTCGAAAATCCTTCACAAGTTCGAGCAACGAACCTTTTTACCACTACAACTATAAAACGACATCAGGTATGATCGATATTTGTAATTGGTGTGACCGATCCTAGTAATTGGTGTGACCGATCATAATAGATCAGTTGTGTAATCGATCCTTGTAATTGGTGTAACCGTTCCTAGTAATTGGTGTAACCGATCCTAGTGACTGGTGTGACCGATCACAAGCAATACCATGTGTATATGGTAACCGGTCCTGGTAACTTGTATGACTGATCACAAGTGTTCCATATTAAGGTATAACCGATCCTAGTGATTGGTAGAACCGATTGAACCCATGAATGTGTTTTGATATTTGATCATTCACATAGTTGTCTTGGATTTCAGATGAACCAATTCTAAACTTGTTTGGAAGTGTGGTATAATCGATTCCAAGATTGTAAATATCAAAGATAATTTACAAAGAAAAGATGTCAACATACTTTGAACACGAACATTAACTCTTATCTTTTATTGTTCAAAGATATTCGTTAATTACTCAAGGAGATCCCGTTCTCAAATAAATTAAGATTCTTTTAATTAAGGTTGTTAGTTTTATATGCTTTAATTACCAGCAATTAAATGCATATCTCTAGAGAATAAAAATTAGTAATGTGCATTTACTAATTGGAGATTTTCTATTGAGAGATTTCGGAAAACATTGGACAAAGCATTTCCTGGAATTATGGAAACCGAATGGGCATTTATTGCATATCTTGAGAATACTTTCGGTTTTGGAAATTCCTTGGTGTCCAAACACCCTTGGTCTATAAATACCTAAGTTTGCAATTCTAGCAAACTATCCTAAGAGCCAGGCAAACTTCACCTTTTTGTTGTTTCTGGTGGAGCCGTCTAATCAGAGAGGAAAGTACCCTAGTTAGGAGAAATCTCTTCCGACTGCTCGTTTAAAGAATTTTGTGGGATCAAGAAGCTGTACGAGTACCATTGGTAGGAAACTAGATCATCGCAGTTTATTAGTTTTCGATTTATTTAATTGACTAACGGTTGTTGAAACTTTGATTGCACCTAGTTTGTTTATTCTTGAGAATCTTCTCTTCTGATATAAGATTCACTCAAACTAGATCGAAGTATCGACTGGATCTTTAGAACTGTTTGTAGATCTAAAGACATCTTGTGATAATCCATTGTTAACAGAATCCGTTTTGTGCGTGATTGATCACAAGAGATTCAAGTGGTGTTGTGCAGGTTTAATTGAACATTAAAGAAGATATGAAGTCGAAGAAGATTTCTTATTGGTTTCTCATATCTTTGTGTAGCACAAACCTTGATCGGTTGGGATCCAACTAGAATCGGATTTATTCGATTGATTAGTTGCGTGAGATCGGTAATGCCTAATAGTTCTCTTGAGATTTATTTTGGTTGTTACAAATCCGAATCTTATTACTTCGGTAATAGAGATTGGATTGATCTAACCAGGCAAAGGAGTTTATTAGTTTAAACGGAAGAGCTTTGCATATGACTTGAGATATCTTTATCTTAAAGATTCAATAGAGTTGTTACCAAACATATTTGTTGTTCCTTTACTGTTTGGAATACGATCCAAAGGAATTGTTCCAGTGCGTCCACTCATCGAAGTCGGAAGCGCAGGGATACTGAGGAAACTAAGTGAACTAGGGTTAGTTGCTTGGTCTCAACTATATGAAGCTGGTTTAGATGTTGTATAGCGACTTAATTCTGAGAGTATTCAATTCTGGACTAGGTCTCGGGGTTTTTCTGCATTTTCGGTTTCCTCGTTAACAAAATCTTGTTGTGTCTTTTACTTTTCTATTTCCGCAATTATAATTGTTTATTACAATTAGAAGCAAAATACACAAGCGTTAACTCCGCTTTACTTGATAGTGATCCTATAGAGTTTGGTTAAGTCCGAACTTATCAAGTAATCACACTTTGATTGTTGTATTGTCTCGATCTCGTATCCATAGACGATCACACAAAGTGTGAATACCCATTTGTCGTATTGTCTCGACTTTGTCTATAAACAATCACTTTCGATAAGAGGACTTATATGTGGATAAATTAAAGATTGTGGTGTATTTGGGTACCCTCGTCTTTTCAAACGGTCATGACTACACTCAGGGTTATTATCTAGCAGAAGACATCTATCTAGAATGGTCAACTGGTTCAAGCTTATAGTCAAACAGGTTTTGGACCGACGACTTCGAAGGATAAGAAGTACTTTAGCACCCAACAAATGAAATGCAGAAAGGATGTTGAACGCGCTTTTGGCATACTGAAAAGGAAGTTCGCCATCAAAGCTGGGCCGGCACGCTTTTTTGATCTTCAAGAAATGAACAAAATTATGCTGACTTGCATCATTCTGCATAACATGGTCATTGAAGAAACCAGACGTGTCCCAACCTGAACTAGTTTTCCAGATGAAGATTTGAGGCCGAGACTTGTGCTGCAGCATGGGCGTGCGGCAAGAGAATATAAACTTGCCATTAACAGAATCCAAAACCGGGGACTCTATGGACAACTAAGAGAAGATCTAACTAAGCACCTTTGGGCTTTAAAAGGAGCAACACGATGCGTGGGGGCGAAGCAGGGGCATATAGATGTTATTCTTCATTTTAGTGTTGTTTATTTTAATTAATGTGTTATTTAATTTAAAGTTATTTTTTTTAACTAAACGACTAAACTTAAAATTAAAATTAAGGCAAATATATTAAAAGTAATTTTGACTAAACAATTACATTTAATAGATATTTTGTAAAATGGTCGTATGTTTATTGTCTAATTAGGGTCTGGGTCGTAGAACATGCAGTTGATGCGTTAGGGTCGTAGACTAACCTAGGACCGTTATAAAACTGTCAGTTGACTTGTCGTGTTTTGTTTAACACCCTGACTATGGGTTGACTGACGCTGACTGTAAAAGGGTTTTTTATTTCGTCCCTAAATCATCACCCAAAGGTCCCAAATATTTTCTCTTATCTAACCGTTCATAAATCAACGACTGCTATTTGGACTGAATAAACCGTCTGTCTCTTCCGGTGCCGACAGTTAAGTCGGGCTTTGTCAAAGAACGATTCTGACTGAAAAGTTCAAACACAACTTTCGTTAACTATTGATGAAACAGTACAGTTAGAAGAATAAGAAAAGTAAATCACAGTACTAGTCTAGCCTATGGAGAATGTAAAATAAAATACCAAGAAGAGTTATTAGCCTTGTTTGGACCCAATACAGAAACAAAATCAGCTAATATCAAGGGAATTTTAACCAACATAAGCCATAAATGATGAACAAGATGAACCTGTACTAATACAGCAGCTAGAGAATTCCTTCATCTCTCTCCCTCGCTAAAATGTATCAAAATTTCTCTCAGGAATTTCATCGAACAATTTCTCCGCATAACTCATTTCATAACACTTTGCCTACATATCGATCAAACCACTCTCAACAAACACATCTTAATCAAACCCATATTTCATTTCCGAATAATGTATCTGTTTCCCATGTCATGCACTAGTTGTTTCACCACAAGCTGGTAATACAGTTGAGAAAGTAAACTGATTAGGATGCGCCCTTATTTCTATCATCTGGTTAAAAAGGTTTAAAGCTTCATTAGACTAATGGGTATGTGAGAAGGGAATAATCAATAATGAGAGACATCCAAGTAATCAGGTTCTAATTGTTAGGATTGATGGTTATTTCCAGGGAGACAAAAGAAGATCGCCGGACTCCATTTCTTCTACAACAGCATAAAAAGACCGAGGTGAGAGAAGCCTATTCTATCATCAACGTCTAAATATCAATTAATCAACAAAAATTTATCCTCGGCCGTCCACTAGTACTTAAGATCGACGGCCTAAATAAAATACCCGAAATTATTCAGATGTGAAACGGAGTTAGGATACAATGGCATTTTACAACTTCCTAAGGGCATTTTGGTAAACATTTCAGACGGTCAACCTAGTCTTTGGTCAGTCTATGACCCTAACGCATCAACTGCATGTTCTACGACCCAGACTCTAATTAGACAATAAACATACGACCCTTTTACAAAATATCTCTACATTTAAATTAAACTTCACTACTAAAAAAGAATTAAAATCAGTTATCAAGATTGTATTCATCTTCGTTTTCTCCTGAGGCATCATCTTCGTGTCCCTCCACATTCTCATACTGGCTATTTTGTTGAGGGACTTGTTGTTCCGCCATATCCATTTGCTTAGTCCATACAACAAGTTTTCGTGCATTCATTGTTTAAGTGTTGAAGGAGAGTAGCTTGTTTAGCTTACAATCCCTGTAGTGTTGCTCTCGCGAAAGACGACCTTTTCGTTGTTGCTTTATAACAATGACACGGTCCGTGGCTCTATATGCTTCTATCTTCAACTCGAATTTCTTGTGCTCAACATATTTGAACTCATTTGAACCTCATTCCAATAATGCTCGTTCGGCTGCGTCTCTCGCTGTTTTTCCAGCTTTCTGACCCGCTCCTCTTCTTCTCTTGACGTTGGTGTTAACTTCTAGATTGGAGTTGTGTTGTTCCTGACTACTTGGAGACCCGTTATATGGAGATCCAGTTCCTTCAGATGAGGAAGCAGGCCCACCATTCTGAAAATACTGTCAGATTGGACCATGTGGTGATCTTGCATGCACTTGATTACCTTCCAGCAAGTATGAATTAAACTTGTTAAGCACCCTCAAAATGGTGAAACAAGTTTCATGTTGGAAACTCATTCTGTGGGATCTTTGCCACTCTTCCCGATATCTTCGTTCCACTTCCGCTTCATCTTCACCACTTTTTTTTTTTTTGCGCCACATTTGCATGATCAAAGTTGTGTATTCGCTAACGGATGTTGAAATTGTGTGAAAATGATGAGATAACCTTTCGGCATCACGATTATTGATATTACCGGTTTCTTCACAAAAAAAATGTAAAATCTTTCCATAAAAAGTATTTTTTTCTTGATAAATACCATTGATTTGATCTAATGTAAATAATATGTAATTTCTACAAATTGACTCGCCTTCATCCATTGTAAACTTGACACCAAGAATTCTTGTGTTTCTTGGTTGTGATTGTAGTGTTTCTTGGTTGTGATTGCTGTGTTTCTTGTTGTGTTTCTTGTTGCGATTGTTGTTGTGATCGTTGCGATGAGGATGCCATATTTGTTAGAAATGGAATTTATAGAGATTTTTTCTGGTAGATTGAGTTGATATATGGGTTGAAATGAGGGAAAAGTAAGTATTGAGATGATATGGAAGTGTGAAATTTTGAGGTGGATATGAAGAAGGTGTGAGTTTTAAGTTTGAATATGAGGTGAATTTTTAGGGAAACAAAATGAATAACAGTCGTTGGGTGACGAGATTGGATAGTAACTGTTAGTGGTTTTGGATCACACGCTGGAGGATATATCACAGACGTTAGCGTGTGAAGGAAAAACGGGCGGTTTGGATCACACGCCAGCGTTTCTGGGTCACACGCCAGCGTGTTTGGTTCAACCGCACGATGTTTCATCAAGCGCGCGTTTGTTATACTTCCTTACTCAACAAACCCACAAATTTGTTGGTTTACCCATTCGTTTTTCATGCTTGTTGAGTCCATAGTGGGAGAAAAATGAACAAACTACAAGTTTATTGAGTCCATAGGAACTGCTCTAAAACTAAACTTTCTCTTCCTCTTCGTTTTTGTTGTGTTGAAGGTAAAAAAGTGTTAGTAGTGGTGGTGAAGATGGAGGCGGGTGTCCACATTGACTTTTGGGACTGAAGAAGATAGTGTTGATAGTGATTCTATGTTATTGGTGTAGAAGGTAGAGATTGAAGTTGGTAGTGGTGGTGGTGGAGATCGCGGCGGCGGCGACAATAGTGTGCAAGATCGAAATTACTCTTGATTGCTGCATCAACAGTGATGGAGAGGAGGATGAGGGTGGTTGGATAGATTAAGGAAGAAAAACTAGATTGATCACAATATCATAAGATCCTGTTAAGGTGAAGGTGCAAGTTGGTAACTGTAAATCTCTAATCATAACTTCAACTAAAACTTATATTATTCAAACACCTGAAACTAGTTTTAGGCTCAACACTGTTTTATTGGTTCCTGATATGAAGTATAATTTACTTTCAGTATCAATTTTTACTAAGGATAATGCTCATGGAAAAGTAGTCAATAACTTGTATCATATATAACATTTCTTGGCTTTACCTAATACTCAATATACCTTTTCTACATCTTTATCTGCTTTTCCTCAAGTATAGCATGATAGACTAGGACATCATACTAAACAAATTGTTCAAAAGCTTCATTCTGAAAAACAATTTTATTTGGCTTCTCCTTGTCACTTTCTTTGGTTCATTGTGTTGTGTGGGATCTTATTATTCCCTATTTGAATGTGTTATATGTATTATGTTGTCTATGTATATGATTTTAGCAGATTTGTTTGGATTTATCCATTGCAGCTAAAGTCAAATGTTGTACAACTTTTTACACATTTTAATAAAACATGCAGAACATCAATTAAACTTTTCAAGTTGGTGGTACAACAGAACCCGTAAAAAGTCTTTCAAAATGTAGTTTGGGTCAAGTGTTATTTTTGTTAGAATATCATGACCTAAAATGCCGTAGCTGGAAAAAAAACATAGGCACATAAATGAGATGGGTAATGCTCTTTTGTTTAATGTTTCTTGTCCAAATGAGATGTGGTATGATGCTTTCTTACGCATGTCTCATAAATAGGACACTAACTGGAAGTTTTAAATTCTCATTCTCCTTTCAAGGTCTTGTTTGATGTTATTCCAGGTTATTTTACTAAGAAAAATTGGTACAGTTTGTTATCCTCATTTAGCTTCCTCAATAAAGATCGTCCTAAAATAAGGATTAGGATTTTACAAAATACTACCGAACAACAGCTATTAAGATAGCTTAAGGAAGAAAAACTAGATTGTTCGGTAACCATATCTTCACAATAGTGCAACAATATCTTTCATAAGATCCTGTTTAAATTTTAATTCTAGTCCAACTGAATTGAAATAATTATAGTGGCGGTGGTGAAGTATGTTTATTTTCGTTAATCTTGGATTCAAAGTTTCGTTGCTTTGCTGGTAGTGGTGGTCCTGGTGAATTGGTGATGGACACAAAGAACACACGGAGCTTCATATTCCAGACACGTGGATATGAACAATAACAGTTGAGAGGGCGCCTTTATCAAACCAACACTATACTCTGGTACTTCAACAGAAATAACAGAAAGTTCAATTTCGCTTCTCTTCACTACTTACTCTCCACAGATAAACTCAGATCTTGGACTTACAACACTCCTTTGAAAACACCAGCCGCTTGATCTATTCAAGTACAAAATAAACCTTCCCTACTTTATATTAGTTCTCTCTCTCTCACACATAGTGAAAGTCCACCGACAGTTCTTCATACGATACTATTAAAGACTGGATTTGATGTTACTTCTCCATCTCGTATTTTCTCGGATTCTTCTGGAATCATGCCTTTCTCACTCAGATCGCCATTGTTCTTCTCCTTGGTGCTTGATTATTTCTTAAGGTAAGTACAAGACTCCATTTCCCTGAGAGATTCTTTGTAATTGCTTCTTGATTTTTTTCTAGGAATTGTTGTTGATTCCTGCTGTTCAATTTCTACAGAAAAATGGTTAGATTAGTCAAGTTGGATCAACTCTTACTTTCAAAGAGATTTCATATCATCGTCTGTTTCACAATATTGATTCAAAAGGCCTTGGAAGTCAATTATTATGATACTGGTATGTTTTCTCTTTTCTCTCAATTTTGATTTCTATTTTGGGTTTTGTTGTTTTCTTGAATTTTGAATGGAATATCCGATAATATTAGGGTTTATAATCATGAAAGAAGGAAATTACTAATTAGGATTTTACATAATACTTTAAAACAACAACTATTTCTATGGCATTGGAGTTCATTAGAAGATTGGTTTTACCATGTTTGTTCTTGTATGTCATGTAAAAATCTGTCGGAGAGATTTTATCTTTATAAAATCATTATTTTCATGGGTTTCATCTTTTCATAATGTTTTTAGAATCATGAACAGGAACAACAACCGGTCAACAACAACTGTCCCCCACTCTCCAATTATCTCCTCCTTCACCACCAGCACTACCACCACCGCCCCTATTGACATTTCTAAAATCCATAATTTGGATAGATCAGACACGGGTGGTACTAAACCTGTTTAACTAAATGTTTTGTTGGATATATGTGTAAATCAAGTATTGACCTGACTAGTATTGACTTTTGTCCAACTGTTCTAGCATCATACTCTCCCTTATAAATATACTGTAATAACTCTTCTCAGAGTTAACTCAGTTCATTCTAAAAAATTGTTATGATACGTTTCTCATGATATTTTTGGGGTTTCGATATTAATAATAGTAAAATCTTTCTCCGCAAAAAATATCTTAGTAATCTTTTAAACATATCATAAAATCAAAAAAAAAAAATCAAATATATTTTTAGATTCTACGCATTCTTTTTCAACTTATTTCTTACTATTTCTTAAATAAATTCAGTTTAAGATTCATCTCCACTTCCTGGTGTATATCACAAATTTACTGGATATGTTCATGTTCTTGTTGGTTTACTCTAGAGGATGAGAATGAATAATAATAATAATTCTTATTACGTTGCTCAAAGATGTGATAAACTAAATTTTTCTTATCAACATAGAAACTTTGTTTCATTAAAGCTAGATTTTACAAATTTCTTGTTATGGCATGATCAATTGGAGTTGATCGCTTTCAAATTATTTGGGTATGTTACTGGTGATGAACAAGAACCAGTAAGATAAATTATGGTTAATGGTGTTTCAAGCTTATATCCAAGGTGGGTTTATCGGACAAAGTTCGATTTTTTTTTTCGATCCTAATAATAGTAAAATCTTTCTCCGAAAACAAATATCTTGGTAATCTTTTAAACATATCATAAAATCAATATTTTTTTCAAATATATTTTTCAATTCTACGCAATCTTTTTCAACTTATTTCTTACTGTTTCTTAAATAAATTCAGTGTAAGATTCATCTCCACTTCTTGGTGTATATCAAAAATTTACTCAAATCTGTTCATGTCCTTGTTGGTTTACTCTAGAAGACGAGAATGAATAATAATAACAATAATTCTTATTACGTTGCTTAAGATGTGATAAACTAAATTTTTATTATCAACATAGAAAATTTTGTTTCATTAAAGTTAGATTCTACAAATTTCTTTATGGCATGATCAATTTGAGTTGATCGCTTTCGAATTATTTGGGTATGTTACTGGTGATGAAGAACAAGAACCAGTGAGATAAATTATGGTTAATGGTGTTTCAAGCTTATATCCAAGGTGGGTTTATCGGAGAAATTCGATTTTTTTTATTACAAGTTATAGGAAGGAAATATTTACTGCGTCTATGCATGTTTGGTGATGTATTAAGCCTCTCAACAACAAAGGATATTTGGTCTTTTCTTGAAACCAGTTTCAAGATCCAGTTTATAGCAAGGAAAAGTATGTTGAACAATCAACATCATAATTTTAGAAAGGTAATTTGATAATCTTTGTTCACCTGCAAAATCCAAAAACAAAAGTTGACTATGTAGCTACAATATGTGAAAAGTTAGTGAGCATGATGCTCTGATTGAGTTAAGGAGATAGTATGATAATTTTGTGATACACAAAAATAGAAAAGTTTCATTTACTATTGAAGAAATTGAACCTAGTTTTTTGAATCATGAGCAATGACACATTGATCAACAATAAGATTCTAGTGTGGTTTTTGATGCACAACAACCCTTAGCCTTCTATAGCAGGAATGTTAATTTTGGGTATCATTCTTCTAGAAATGGTAAAGGCGAACCCAAGAATACAATCAATTCAGGTAGTTACAAAAATTTCAAAAATACTTTTGTTCACAAGAGGGTACTTATGGTAATGGGAATGGAAATGGTGAAAGAGATTACTCTCGGGTAGAAAGTCATATTTGCAGAAAGAGCGAGCATTATACCAGTAGATTTTATTTCAGGTATCATCCTCCAACATTTAGTAATTAACTATAAATGTTGTAGCCAATATTGTTCAACAACATTCTTTTACCACTTTGGGTGAAGATACTTTTTTTTATTTTGGTACTTTACAATGGCTTTCTGATTCTGGTGTAGTTGTACATATGATTGGAGATGAAGCTCTTCTGCAAAATACTTTTACCTTTGCGGCAAAGAGAATGTCCAAGTTGGTAATCATAAGTCTCTAATCATAACTTCAACGGGAACTTCTAGTATTCAAACACCTAAAACTATTTTTAGGCTCAACACTTTTTTATTGGTTCCTGATATGAAGCATAATTTAATTTCAGTAGCAAAGTTTAATAAGGATAGTTCTTGTTACTTTAGGTTTGATCCATATAGGTATGAGATTATTTTCAGATATTTTGCTTGATCATGGAACATTAGTCAATAACTTGTATCCTATACAACATGTCTCGGCTTTACCTAATACCCAATGTTCCTTTTTGAAAATGAGAGGGTACCAAGTAGACCACCAACTTTTTCGTTTGGCAACCTGTATGGACAAATCCTAATACAACTTCAAGTACATCTAATTAAAGATCCTTTAACAATATGTGTATAGATTTTATATCTCTTTATGTTCACAATCAGAAAGTCGTGACAATAAAGTGCGTGAACCTAATTTTATAGAAGAGTACTTGGATGATCTAAAAAATCAATATCCAAGATCAATCTAATCGTATTCAAGATCTAAATTCTACAAAGTATGAAACTTGTTGTCTATCTTTAAAGATACGAATTATACGAGAACGAGTCATGTAACTGATTACAATTAGTATGAACTTATCTGCTAAGATTGATTACGTACTACTTGTGTTAATCCAATTATAAAGATAAAAAATATATAATGTGAAAAGATAAACATAAGACACCATAATTTTTGTTAACAAGGAAAACTGCACATGCAGAAAAACTCTGGGACCTAGTCATAATTTAAACACCAAATTGTATTAAGCCGATACAGACATTAACCTACTATCATACGTCGGACTGGAATTTAGTTTAGACTGAATTAACCTTCCAAGCAATTGAGCTGCAGTCGTGCTCCTTATGTTTCTTGAACCTCACAAGGCTATTGCAATTGATTTCCTTAGATGACGTCCTTTACAGCCTAAGAGTTGTTTCAACCTAAGTGAAGACTTTTGATATCAATCTGCCTCTAGCTGATAAGCCTATTTTATTTACATTTAGACCAAATAGTGTTAGAGTACTGCTCATCCGAACTTGCAAGCGTTGCTATCTCAAGCTTGTTTGTCAAGTTTAGGTGATCAAAACTATAAGTCTTGATTTATATTCTACTTATAGCTATGTCTCGGATTAGGATAGAATGTGTAGTTGAGCTTTAGACTTCACGGCGTTCATCGATTGAAGACGAAGATCTACTGAGAAGAATTTGGAGGAACTTCATCAACAAAAGGTATGTGGAGACTAAAACTTATCTACCACTCAGAACTCTATTCTATTATATTCAATCTCCTAATGAGACTAAGTCATATAGGTATATAGACTTTTACATTATACACTTTTGATATTTCGAGTTGAGTTTAACTCGCTTATATCTTTCTCGAAATATGTGTTGGAAAGCTTTTTGCTTTAACTACGCTCATCATTATTCATGACGAGTTTAGTTGGAAACAATTTATTTGTTGGAAACTAAATAATGAGTCAAAAGATGATCATGTGAAAATTGCCTTGAAAAATCTTACATGATTTGTGTGAGACAGACAGTCATTTGATGTAGACTCGGAATGTTTCGTATTGATCATTCGATCACTTGAAAATTACTTATAAGCTAATGGTTTGTGTGAGACAGCTATTGTCGTCTTCTAAGGATGTTTCATTGAAATAGGAGTTTAGAACAAATAACCATTGTCTGGATATAGCACAGTATGCATACCAGTATGCAAACTGTTGTAGTATGATTCGGGTCCGGGAACCAAGTTTGCATACCAGTATGAGAACGGTTTCACCTGAGTTAGGTTCGGTACGACGGTATGCATACCCGTTTGCGAACTGTCGGACGTGACCAAAGTCCGGAACTTAAGTTTGCGTACCCGTTTGCAAACTGAGTTGGTTTAAGTTCTAAAAACGGTTAAGTATGATTTCATACTCATGAACAAATACATTTATATATTAAGGAATACAATCTTTGCAAACCGTGGCTAAACTGTTCATGGACTGATTCTCTTGCATCAATCCGATTTTGTTCCAATTGTGTATACTTATATGAGAATATAAAAAATTAAACACCTCTAATGAGTAACACAATTAGATTCATGTGATTATCATTTGATCTAGAAGTGTTAGATGAATGTGGTTAATACAAAAGTGTTCATATGGCTAACTTCGGTTAACTGTTATTGAGACAACTCAATATAGACGTTTAGGTACGGTTACCCATATCTAAATGAAGGTATATTTCATTTGTGTGTAACAAGCTAAGACCATCTAACGGTGGATAGATATTGCTTTGGTTTTAAGCAAACTTAGCTTGAATCGTAAATCAGGTTTTCATCTAACGGTGAATATTGATTGCTTAGTTTCAAAGCTATCGAACCCTGATTTGAAGACTATATAAGGGAGAACTCTAGCAACTGGAAAACCTAATCCCCACACCAAATGTGTGATACTAGTTGCGTACTAGAATCAATTCTCCTTTAACCTGGGTTTTTCCTAAAACCATTATAGGTTAACGACTTAAAGACCTCATTGGGATTCTGAAGCCAGACCCAACTATTTTCTCTGTAGTTGTGTGTTCCGGTCTTACTTGTTCTATTGTATTGAGTACTATCTTCTCTAAGATTTGCTCGATATTTATCTCCAATAGGTAAGATATAAAAAGTAATCACAAAGCTCTTCGTCTCATTCTTTGTGATTCCACAATAACTTGTTCTACTACCATATAGTTAAGTTATTATGAGGTGATTGATATTTCTAGGATGTTCTTCGGGAATATAAGACCAGATTATCAATTGGTTACTGTTTACCTTGATTTATCAGAAAACGGAGCAAAAACTTCATAGGTATATATGTGAGAGACAGATTTATCTAACAAAATATACTTATCTGTGTGAGACAAAAAAAATTTATAAAGTCTCCGACTTTGGGTCGTAGCAACTCTTAGTTGTGGGTGAGATCATCTAAGGGAATCAAGTGCGTAAAGTCCTTCTGTGATTCAGATACGTAAGGAACACGACTGTACCTTAATCGATGTGAGACTTGGTTAGGGCTCAACTACATTTCAGTCCGAAGTTAACTTGTAGTAGGCTAGTGTCTGTAGCGGCTTAATACAGTGTGGTGTTCAAATCTGGACTAGGTCCCGGGGTTTTCTGCATTTGCGGCTTAACACAGCTCAGCTATTGCTAATTTTGGCAACAAAAATAAAAGGCCAGTCTTTATTGACTTGGTCAAAATTCCCCCACCCCATTCTATTTTACTCTGTAAATACCCCATGACCCTGATTCAATCAATCAAGCAACCAAAGTATCAAACCAGTCACATTCTGCACCACTTATATTGATAATGAATTTTTCAATGATACATGAAAGAAATGAGAAGGAAACAACTTATCATTGAGTTTCAAGAAGCCTCAAGTTATCAATCATACATGTTTTGATAGAGACTAAACCAAAATCTGGTACAAAATGAGATACAAATTTCTATAAGTTTAGGCTTATACTATTGATATATCCAGTAAGTAACATGAGCATGATTACAGGAATAAGAACATTATAAAGAGTGTTTTCAGCCAAATTTGTCTCTTAAGCATAATTACAGGAAAAAGATGATTATACTTGCCTTTGATAATAATGAGCATACTAAGGATGCCATTGCCATCAATTGATGAACTAATAAAGTTTGAGTGATTTCTTTCCAAATGTACGTACTCTTATAAATCTGCAAAACTATTTCAGACAAAATGGTACTTTCAGGACTAGTAAACAGAACTATAAAAAAAAAAATTGGCAAATCTGAGAGAACCAACTTACCATGTTGTTTCGGTATTATGAACTGGTTCTTCTGATGGATGCATTTCGGCTTCTGACTGTACTACTGTAGCTTCCTTTAAGAATTGGTACAAATTCATCACTATGATCTTAAGTCCCAACCTCCCACCACCAACTCCAACCTGAAAGATTTAAATACAATTCAAGTCATACTGAAATCTCTAATCATACTTACTTATACCGGCAAATTTCACTATAATACATGAATAACAATGAAAAATAATGTAATTGGGATCACAACGGAAACTTACCAGAGAAAGGTCACCAATAGCAATATCCCGCAGCAATACCTCGCAAGAAAGTGTAACTAGAGGTTAATATACACAAATTGAGGTGACTGAATCCAAGCATAATAAAATGTACTTACCAAGGATTGATTTTCCCTGGGTGGCTAGTGGCGCTTCAATTGACCTTATACTCACCTGCACAACTACAAAAATAAACAAATATAGAAACCACGTATATGCACAAAGTAAAATCGGCTCATACCAAAATGGTTTATGAAAAGACGAGGGTACCCGAATACACCACAATCTTTTATATCAACCTATAAGTCTGGTTTCTTAAGTGATCGTTTATGGACAGAGTTGAGACAATACAACTTAAGTCTTATACCTTGTGTAATTGTTTATGGACGAGGTCAAAATAATACGACAACAAGATATTTACTTGACAATAGTTACGGTAATAACCGATTGACTATTAGGATCAAAGTCAAGTAATTCAGATTAACGTACGTGTGTAATTTACTTAATTAGAATAACAATTATAATGCGGAAAACAAAGTAAATGACACATCAAGATTTTGTTAACGAGGAAACCGCAAACGCAGAAAAACCCTGGGACCTAGTTGAGACCAAGTAGACTACTCCTAGCTACTTAGTTTCCTCAGTATCCATTCGCCTTCGATTTCTAGAGTCACGCACGTGAATCACCAATCCTTTTGATTGTATTACAAACAGTAAAGGATAAATCTATTTTGTAACCAGTCTATTCAATCTTGGTAATAGGATATGTGAGTTGTTGACAAAGGCTCTTCTATTTAATCTAATAAACTCCCTTGTCTGGTTAGATCAATCCAAACTTTGACTACCGAAATAATCAAACTCTAGATTTGCAATCAATCAATATAGATATCAAAGAGAAACTATAAGGTGATGCCGATCTCACGCAACTAGACAATCAAGTCTATAGAAGATAAACACGATTGTAGTTAGATCCCAACCGATCAAGGTTTGTGTACACAATTCACAAGAAGAAAAACTTTTTCATCTTCAGATCTTCGTTTGTCTTCAATAATAAGCTGCACAACACCACTTGAATCCTCTTGTGATCAATCACGCACAGAACGGAGTCTGTTAACAATGGATTATCACAAAATATCTTTAGATCCGAAAATGGTTCTAAAGATCCCGTCAATATTTGATCTAGTTTGAGTGAGCCTTATATCAGAATTGAAGGTTCTTAAGAATAAACAAACTAGGTGCAATCAAAGTTTCAACAACCGTTAGTTAATCAAATCAATAATCAAAAACTACAATAACAATGCAATTATCTAGTTTCCCACCAACGGTACTCGTGGAGCTTCTTGATCCCACAGAAGTCTTTAAACGAGCGGTCATAAGAGATTTCGCCTAATTAGGGTACTTTCCTCTCCAAATAGACGGCTCCACCAGAAGCAACAAGAATGAAGTTTGCATGGCTCTTAGGATAATTTGCAAGAAATGCAAACTCAAGTATTTATACACCAAGGTTGTTTGGACAACAAGAAAATTCCAAAAACAAAAATATTCTCAAGATATTCACATTAAAGTACCTAATTTCGGTTTTCCTGTTTCCACTTAAATGCCAAACCATATTTCCGAAAACTCTCATAGAAAACTTCTATTATTAGTCTAGCACATTATCTAATAATATTTTCCAAAGGACGTGCTTTAATTACTGGTAATTAAAACATATATGATGAAAATCATAATTAAATGCTTTTCACTTTTTCGGTCCTGGGATCATCTTGAGTATCAAGGAATATCTTTGAAGAATTAATGATAAGAGTTATGTACATGTTCAAATAATGTCGACATCTACAAGCTTATCATCTTAGCAAAACCAAAACCCTAATTCACGCACATCATGAAGAAATATGTGAACCATGGAAACTTGGTTTTGCTCATGGAACCGATTATACCATCACTCCAACATACGTTGTGATTGGATATAACATGATTCCCAAAATAGGTTGTAATCGGTTACACCTTGCTCTACAAAGTAGCTTGTGACCGTTTACACCTTGCTTCCCGAAGTAGCTTGTGACCTGTTACACCTTGCTTCCCAAAGGTAGCTTGTGACTGATTACAACTAACTTTCCAATTCATCTTGTGACTGGTTATACCTTGGATCCGAAAGTAACTTGTGACCGGTTATAACTTGCATTCATATATAGCTTGTGATCGGTTACACCTTGATTTCCAAAGTAACTTGTGACCGATTACAACTAGCTATATTATATGACCGGTTATACCATAAATATCAACAAGTTAAGATAGGTTATACCTTGTCATCTTATATTGGTCATTCAAAAGATATTCAATAAAGAACCTGACCAATTATGAAACAAGTTCATATATGTACTTCCTTTAAACAAATTCTATAAAACATTGTTTCCTAGGGTGAAATCATACCTATATCATGCACACATAATCAAGACATTATATACAAATATTGTGTTGATGTCGTATTTACGAAGTTCCAAAAGATAAGCGTTTATACTTCGTAATTCAATAAATTCCTTGACACTTTGATCACAATGTTATGACCAAGTCTAACCACTAGAGTATTATTTATATACATCTTCGCATGCTATGTTTTTAATATAATCCGACTTGAAATATACGTTAGGAATGGAAACAAGATCAAGTCAATATTACTAACCTCAAGAGGAAGGATGATGTTGTCGTTGTAGTCGTTACTTCTTCACTTTCTTCAGGTCTTCGGAGTAATACTTGTACGTCTCAACATTCCTAGACTTTCTAGTCTAACCTAAACGAAGTTGACTCTACTTTTTAATCAAGCGACTCTGGATGAGTTTTGATACTAAAATATGACAACCAAACTTGACATACCAACGCTTGGTAGGTTCAACCGAGCTATGCTCTAACAGTTTAGGTTCACATAGATAAATAACATTCAAAGTTTTTCAGCTAAACCAAAATACTTCCTTATGCATAATTGCATAAAAGTCTAGCACATACTGCATCGTAATCTTCTTATGCACAACTGCATAAGGTACATTACAAAAGTGTGAACATTAGCATCTTCCTATGGATAACTGAAAAAAATATATATATTGGTAACAAGTTATGTGCATTGCGGTTTAAAACTAGTGGAAAATGTTATCTGCCTTAGTTACCTTGAAATGTTATACTTGGATATATGGTCTTGTGATGCTTTGAATGTTAGCTTAATAGAGCAAGACAACAGTAGATAAAAGGAAAAATCGTCAGTGAATTAAGAATGAATACATGAAAATGTTGAATCCCGATGTTGGTATCGAGTATCATATTCTGATTATATAGCGTGTCTTAGTTAGATACAACCTAAATATGATGTTTACAATTTGATTGAAAGACTAAGTTGTTGTAAACAAGCATGATGAAAAGGATTACCAGAACAAAAATAAATTCTGACGGGAATGGTCTTTGTCAAACTCGATGTGTTTAATGTGTGTTGTAAATATGCAATGGATTAGCTGTACAAATACACGTGTGAACCAGAAGAATTATTAGGATGATTTGATCAGAAATTTGCAGTACTTGAGGTACATTTTAATTTTTGTATGTGTGTGATACATGTTGCACTGACCTTGACAAATATTGTACGTGATTTCAGTCTTTAGAGAATCTTAGCTTATGTGTATGCCCTCTTAAGATGTATAAGTGGTTGGAAATCCTCCAACATACATGAGGAACTCGACTGAGATGAAATAAGAATTCGTTTGCTTAAATTAAAACATGAGAGGAAGTTGAATATCTAAAACCCTTTTGTTAGGTATTCCTATGCGAGCATAGCATGTGGCCACCACTGCTGAAACTCGATTGACTATGTGACTCTAAATTAAATGAGTAATGGAAAACTCTAGACAAACTCGGAAAAGGCTAATTTGGTAAGATAACTACTCTTTAATGAAGTGGTTTTTGTAGACTTAGTGAAGTCTAGAGAAAAATCGATGGATCCTTTGAAGAAAGGATAATCTAGCTAGAGAGATAGTTTTTTATTGCATCGACGGGAACGGACATAAGCTCATGAAATAAAATTACCATGAAGGATACCCAACCTTGCTAAATGGAGATCCCAAGATCAAGGTTTCAAATGAGACAACTAATTTGTGGTAATTAAAGGAATGCACTATCTAGAGAATTACATTTTATGTCCCTCCCTATGGTGCATTTTTGTAATAGTGTGACTGCATGTGAATGATGACTTTTAAGAAGTATTAATGAGTTCTATAGTTTCAATTTAAGATTGAAGTTGGGTGTAGCAATATCACTCTTGATAGAAATCACCTATCTGAATGAGGTAGTGGGTCGTTTCCTACCCTAGTACAAAAATGTCCTTTAGACACGCCAGATATAAATTTCCATGCCACGCTTTTTGTTTTTGGAGTGTCTATAGGGTAGACTTCTACCCTATAGACACACCATGTTTTATGAGCGTGTTAATATAGGTGCTTTCAGCAACGCTGGGGCTAGTAGCGTGTCCAAATATCACCGTTTAGTCACGTTAACTTTTAATTTTCTATTGGGCGGGTTTATAGACCAGTTTATGGCCGCGTTAACCAGTTGTGGCGTGTCCAACAAAATAGTCACACCATTTAAGGCGTGGTTAAAGAGTTGGTTTTATTAGACACGCTAGTATGCGTGTCCATAGTGTACGATTTATAGACACGCCGATTTATATACGTAGCTAAAAAGTTGGTTTTATTGGACATGCATACTTGCGTGTCCATAGTGTACGTTTTATAGACATGCCGGTTTATATGCGTGGCTAAAAAGTTCGTTGTATTGGTCACGCTATTATGTGTGTCCATAGTGTACGTTTTATAGACACGACGGTTTATATGCGTGGCTAAAAAGTTTGTTGTATTGGTCATGCTAGTATGCGTGTCTATAGTGTACGTTTTATAAACACGCCAGTTCTATTTATTAATGGGTACATGAAATGGGCAGTAACTGCGACAGCACAAGGCCCAGCTGTGTTTAGGGATTTTTTCTACCCCAGCCCAACAGTCATTAACTGACTTTCAAAAAATAAAAATAAAAAACTTCTGCCCACATTCGAACGCATGGTCCTGAAGGAGATAGGTAACAAGACGAATCAATCCACCAAGCTGCCCATATTTAGTTGTTTAAGATCAGTATTTTGAATGACTAACTTGTTTCTGCTACTCCATAGGGACCAAAGGATAGTTATAATCTATACATAAGCATGATGAGAGGTGAAGTTGGTAAACCATTTATGGGTTTGACACAACCCGCCAAAGGTAATTAAAACATTGATCTGAGGTAAATGGTAGATATATTAAGGGTTTTGAGTATGGTAATTTTCTGGCTTTAGGCTTGGGTGGTAAAAAAATATTTATAAGGTGTTCTGCCAAGTTAACCTGAATGGCTATATATAAATAACCCATTTGATCGATAGGCGTGCCCCAAGTGTCAATGGTTCCTTTTAACAGGTGCTGCGTTCTCTGAATCTGCATGAAACCAAGCGGTTTAATTAGACCCAAAAAAAACTCATCAAATATAGGTAACCTAACAATGCACCTCTTAATCGTAGTTCCAATTGGAGTAAAAGCTAATGAATTAAGCGACTAGAATTAGTCTTTGGAAATAGAGTTTATCATAGTAATGACGGTTCTGAAGAGGGTGCGCATGGCATTGAAAAGGCGTGAATTATCCTAAAGAGGTTATCGGAACTTCCTGTATATAAACTCTTTCTTACTACTACCACAAAGAAACTCTTCCTCTTCCTCCTCCTGCTCTGCAACTCATTCATCCCTTTTACCCCAAACCTATATTTCCATTTCCTCCTCCTTTACTACTCTTTCACCCCTTTAATCCCAAACACTAGTACTAATGTTTGGACTTGGTTTTGTTGTTGTCTTCTTGTTTGCTGCTGAATCCATTAAAATATTTTGGTGCTTGTGCAAGTGTTTTAATGGATTCAGCAGCAAACAAGAAGACAACAACAAAAACTAGTACAAGATGTTCTGCTAAGTTAACCTAAATGGCTATAGAAATAACTCATCTGATAGACGAGCCTTCTATGAATGCATAAAACCAAACGGTTTAAGGTGACCTGACAATACACCTCTTAATGGTATAGTTCGAATTGGAGTAAAAGCTAATGAATTAAGAGACTAGATTTAGTCTTTGGAAATAAGGTTTAACAGAGTAATGACGGCTTTGAAGAGGGTGTGCATGGCATTGAAAATTAAGACGTGAATATCCAAGCGACAGACACTTGACCAAGCTCCATAAAAGACCATTTATGGCTAATTTACTACCATTATTTAAACAAGGCAGTGGGATAAACAGATTATTATACCAAAATAAGAAATCATAGAAATAGAGATTAAGAAAACAGATAATGGCAGAGAATGCTAGTAGTTCAGCAAATGGAAATCACACCGAGTCACCACCCGATTCAGATGCAATGGTACGTGCAAAGTTGATAATTGGGACTTTATCAAGCTCTGAGATTGAAAGGTTGATTCCTTTTCTGAATCAGGAGAAGATAAGGAAGAAAGAGCAAGAGGAGCGAGAAGAATTTGAATGATTAAGGGTTGAAAATAATGAGGAATTTCAGTTATGGATAAGAAAGTTAGATGTCATAGATGCACGTCGACACAGGGAGAAGCTTAAACGACGAGGAGAGTGGAAGTCTTCATGGGGGAAAACTCGTAGTGCGACAGAAAGTGATAGTGAAGATGAAGAAAAGAACTGTGAAGAAGGAGAAGATGAGGAGAGCAGTGATGATTCAATGAAGAGAGATGAGAGAGCAAAAGAATCAGAGAAAAAGAAGAGGAAGAGGCAAGAGTTTGAAGATGTGATGTACAAGTGTTATCTCGCCAAAAAGAAGAACAACCCTCGTAAGTTTGCTCGAACCATGTCAGAATCCCTGAACGTGGATTCTGACGGAGAGGAGATTCCTGGGTTAGACCTCGATGGAGATCCTGTGTTTGCCGGTGAGATGGTGGTTTGCAGTAAAGCATAAGATGAGGAAGAAGAAACCGAAGATGATGATCTCCAGGGTCCCTACACATCTTCAGACGATGATGATGGTACTGGTGCCTACTATGAAGAGGATGAGTTAAACTACAGCAGCAACAGTGATGGCGATTCTTGGTGATTGCCTTATAGGTACTGTCAAATCCCTTAGAACTAGAGTAATGTGATATTTTGATTACTATTTCTCTTGTGCATCTTCGTGAAAACTTGTGGGGATATTGATGGTACTTTATGTTGCCGAAGAAGTGTATGGAGAATAGGGTTTCAATTTCAGACATTTTGTAATAGGTTTTTTTTTTTTTTTTTTGATAGATGGTGTTGATGAAGATCTTAGAAGATGTTAGGTGATTTTTGGGTTCAGTTTGCAGCAGGTGCATTGTTTGGATAGCAGCTGGAAGAGTTGCAGTGGTAATGATGGATAAACCTTTTATCTCAGGTAGATTAGTAATGTTGCAGATTGAAAGTTTGATTCCTTTTGTGTTTGTTTTTCTTTGTTCTTGAAATATAGTAGGATCTAGTAAATTTTGAAATTTTCTCAGTGAATGCTTGAATTAGTGAATCAATAGGGTATATAAAATGTTGTTTAAGATGGTAGAAACTAGGGTATTAAGATTAATTCAAAGCCTATTTTAGGCCCAATTCCAAAAAAAAATCTAAGTGCGAGCCTATTACTATTACTACTAATCCTAGCATGACAGAATATTAATTCAACAATCAGTATAGCCAAATCCAAACTCACAATATTCACTCATCCAACATTGCTAAAACCCATCTGCATACAAAACCCCACCATGATTTATAAATCATTTTTTTTCAACAATCCATACATTCATTCTTTAGTTAACAAGAAAATCCAAACTGCTAACTTAAATTTGAACCAAATTCAGTACCATGATGATCATGCTTACCAAAATAGTATAACCCAAAACCAAAAACAAAGGCTAAGAGTATATTTACACTAACCAATTCATTAAACAAAAACCAAAAAATGTTCCAACCTAATCATTCATCTATTAGCAAACACAAACAACTACATTCTATCACCTGGATTGATTATCGCTTAGTCCCTTGGAGATGGTTGCTCAGATGCAGTCGTTTGAGAAGCAGGGATTGTTGTTGGTGCTGGTGCTGGCTCAGCCGGTGGCTCTGGTGGTATTGTACTCGTTGGATTTCGCTGACCATTACCTGCCTCAACAAATGCAGCTATTCTAGATGCTGCTCTGCCAACTGCAGAACATACATAATGAAGCAGGGTATAGGGCATTCCATAAGCGGGTATTGGCTGAGCAGCACGAAGAAGAATCTCTCTTCTGGATGCAGCGGGTAAAGCTATAGTATCAAATCCATATCTTCCCCCTCCAGCCACAACATATTTAAGACCAATAAGCACCACCCCCTCGTTAATCACATACCTACCTTCGGTAGGGTGTTCAGAAGTCACAACCCAGCTATCCCGCATGCGCCATGTCCTAATGGGTCCGGGTCCTGCAGCCGATGCACCACCAACTCCCCCATCAACGAACTCATCATTAACACCATCACCAGGATCAGAATCTACATCAGACAAGATTTCTTCGCAGTTCTCAGTAGCCATTGGTTCTTCTTCAACTACACCACTCCCTCCGCAACCACTGCTTTCTCCATGTTCAGTTATATAATCTTGAAATGAAGGATCTTCTCTCCCCTAGGGGGCATTTGCTGAATCTGGGAAGTGGATGATGCAGTACCCTAATTCTCGGAGATATTATTAACCAATTGGATGCAATTATCATTCCTCACTGGTGCATCAGAGATATTGCTCTCTATTGGTCTTTGAGGAATATCCATTTGGTTTTGAATGCTTCTCTGATGAATTTTGATTGCAAGGGGTTGATGACAAATTTTTCTCAAAAATTCAGGATAAATTTGTGTCTCCCTCTTAGTCTCAATTTTGAAATGGGATTTCTAATCTGGACTCTAATGGAAGCAATTGGGATAATGATAATGAAGAAAAGAAACATCATTTTAAGCCTTAATTGGTTCGATTCCCAATGGATTCTCACCTTTTCGGTGAGAAAAACTCTTACTCTACCCCCTCCCACCGTTTCGATTCTACATAAATCAAATTATATCTCTTGTGACTTGTGTAATCGACTTTTCTATTTTGAAAGTCATCTGTGTTGCGACAAGTGGGGGACATTCAGAGACCATTTATACACGTTCTATTCATACTAGTTAACATGAATAATTTAGTTTAGTGTTACATGAACATGATATAGGAAACTAAATTTCGAAAATTTTGGGAAACAATTTTATCATAACTGTCTACGATATATTCTCTCATAAAATAAGGAAACTAACCATATTGGTTACACATCAAAAATTTGGAAAAGGAAAAACACCAAAAATCTTTTGTTTGGCAGGTGATGAAAATGAATTTTACTGGGCGGGATGATTTTAAAAGGAAAATCAATTCCCGCATGATGGTTTGGTTAAAATCCAATAAGAAAAAGAAAGATGAGTTCGATCTACTTTCTTCCACGTTCAGTTTTTATTACTCGATTCATTCTCTTATGAAATCATAATTCTATTACTATCTCTAATCTTTACAAGGAACCTACCTCTTCAGACTCGATCGTTGTTGTTGGTATTATTTCTACAACCCATTATCGAATGAATATTAAATTGATGTTAGATTTTTTGTTTGATCTCATGGAATCATATGTTAGATCTTATAGGTTTACTAGTTAAAGCATGATTAGGGTTTTTATTCTATTACTTCTTATAGGTTAACTAGTTAAAACATGATTTGTGTTTTTATTCTATTACTATCTCTAATCTTTACAAGGAATCTACCTATTTAAACTCGATCTTTGTTGCTGGTAATATTTCTACAACCCATTATCGAATGAATATTAAATTTATGTTAGATTTTTTGTTTGATCTCATAGAATCGGATGCTAGATCTTATAGGTTTACTACTTAAAGCATGATTAGGGTTTTTATTCGGCTGTATAAAAGAACAAGTTAATGACAATCATGGGTTGTACGATGAGATGTGATTTCATTTTGTTACAACAATAATGTTTTAGGCTTAAGTTACATGCATCAACTATTTTAAGATTTAGGTAAGGATCTTTCTTTCATGTTACTTAGTTAGGTTTTACTAGTTAGTTAGGTTTTACAAAATAAATAAATAAACTTATCGATGCTAATTGTTTTTTAGGGTTTTTGTTATTGTTTGGGTTGGATTTTGATTGAGAGTTAATAACTCTACTTTGATCGACGATGTTGTGTCAATCATATATATATATATATATATATATATATATATATATACAAGGCTTCTCAAGATTTAATCATTTGAGTCTCTGTTACTTGGCGAGCCTGTAACGTCTGCATTTTAATTTGCCACTTTTAATAATACCATGTTGCTGGTTGGCCAATTTGACTATCATCTTCAAGCTAAAAATGGATAATCATTATGTGGTGCTTTAGTGCTCTTGGATTTTGTAACAAAAAGTTATATAAGACCGTTTAAACGGTACCTTTCTCTTTGTGGATAACACAATAATCATGAGGAGATTTTGTGTGTTGCAATGATGTTTTATCCTCAAGTTACAGGCATCAATGAGTTCATGTTTGTTTTCTTTTCATATAATAGAAAATAGGTGTAACACATGTTGCCTATCCAGTTAGGTTTAGCTAATATTTTCCAAAATAAGCTCAAATTCCTAACTGAGATGCACGTACCTACACAGTTTATGTCATGGGAGAATATGATGATTACAACATGTCCCCAGAGGATGACCAATGGATGGAACCAGATGATGAAGCGGATTCTAATGAAGACACAATAGGGTTATATGAGAATCATGACATTGCACAATCAGATGACGAAGATGGCGAAAATTTTATAAACACTGGTAGATATGAAGAAGCAACTGGTAATGTTCGAAATCTTGTACTTACTTGTTTTTACTTAGACATCACATGGTCTCATATGTTGCTTCCGTTATTTCCAAAGTCAGACGATTCTGAAAATGATGTCGAAGTGGTAGAAGAAATAGAATTGGAAAAAGCTCCAGAAGCAGAAAAGCAGCCACAAGAAGAAGACTCTACAGAAAAGATTAAAAAAAGAGAGGGGAATGACAAGAATGTTGAAGTTGAATAAAGACTTCACGGAATCTAATGCCAAAAAACGGGATATGGATTTTGACAATATGTTCCGACCTACTGGTGGCAATAGAATTTAATTCAGTAGTTACCTATACTATTTGGCTCGTAATATGGTTGGCTTAAAATATTTAAGTTGGAAGGAAGTCCATCCAACAACAAAAGAAAATATGTGGGCGGAACTTCTGGTATGCATCTGCGGTTATCAATTCGTCGTTTTTGTTGTCTAACTGTGAGTCTGTGATTAACATACATTAGATGTTATTGCAGCTTCATTTTGAGGTGCCCCAGTGGATGAAGGGAGTGGTCATGAAGCATCTACATGTTCAACTGTGGGACTTCAGAAGGAAATTGTACAACAATCATGTAAAACCCTTTGAGGAAAGACCGGACAAACTAAGAACTGTCCCCAAAAAGTACAGAACGGTAGTGGACCAAGAAAGCTGGGACAAGTTCCTTGATCATGTAAAATCGCCCGGATTTAAGGTATGGAATACATATTGATTTTTCTAATTTGTGTTTCGTTCTTATTGTCTATCCTAGCATATTAATGAAATTATTTTTATTTCCTCTGCAAGGAAAATTCGGAGAAGGGAAAAGAGGCAATATCACAATCCAAGTTCCCACATCGGACGGGACGAGGAGGATACACGGGATTAAGAGAAAAATTAGTAAGTCTGTTGTTTTATTTATTATACACTGCATAGTAAAACCAGTCATATCAGATAATGTTACATTGAACTTCTGTTTTGTATGTCGTGTTGCGTGTCTCATATACGCAGAAACTTATAATGGTATAGGGATGTGTCCTCTTACACTAATCTGTAATTTTGTCACATTAGATGCTTTGGAATTGGTTTTCTGTTTTACACAGTTAATATCTATGCGGATATAAATTCATACTTGATTCTGGTAACTACTAGGTCCAAAGGGGAGATGTTGCCGAAGAAGATCTTGCAGACTGGTGCTTCATGTGGGCAAAAGCACGCGAAGACAAACACGGAATTGTACAAGACGATTTTGTCAGGGAGAAGACATCTGAAATTGTGAGAAAACAGAAACTTCCCAGTCCTCATGTTTTTTAACTAAAGTAAGTGCAAAGTAAGTGCGCAAGGTTTAAATCATAATTTAACACATTATTTGAATAGAAAGAGATGCGGAAGATGATTCGAGAGGGAACTCAAACAGTTGGTCATAACGAGGATGCCCTAACACTTGCGATCGTCCCGGATAAGGGTGGACGTGTCAAGGGGGGTTGGCTTTGGAGTGACGGCAACCATTTACTTTCAAAATGGAAGAAAACCAAGACAAGCCTTGAAAGAGAATGATGAACTGCGTGAAAAGCTGAAAGCTAAGGAGAAAAAATTAGAGTCTACTATAACTGCGTATCATAGATTAACAGATAACTTGATATCTCAAGGAATCGACATTGCGAACATTTTGGGCAACAATATCAGCAAATCTGGAGGAGAAATAAGTGAACTGAGTTTTGATTAGATTGTGTAACTTTTTACAAAAATTGACAGACAGTATCTAATTTTTTCTAACAATGTGTTCAACTACAGTCACAGGATGCAGGACCTAGCAACGCCTCCAATCGATCTAAGAATAAGATAGGTCTAGAATCAGTTAAGAAACTTCCAAAAAAACATGGGAAATCCGGTCCAGAGAAGTCATCTGAAATCATGAAAGTGTCCGTAAAGTGGGACTCTCCTTGTACTAAAACGCCGACCGTTTCTACTGAATCCCCGGCGTCTTTAGTATCAAAAAAGAAGTCTCCGTCTCCTCCATCCACCGTGGAATCTCAGAATGTGCCATCTGAAAAAAGAAATGATTGATGTATGGTTTTCCAATGCATTTAAATTTTTAATCCTCCATTTACTATCTCTCATGCGCCATGTGTTTCTGCAGGGCATAGGATGCAAACTTTGGTCTGGAGAAAAGGACAACATTGTTACCATTGGTAGAGCTTACTCTACAAAGATGGAAGTTTTTAAATTGAAGTCAGGAGTGATGGGTTCAGTTACATGCTACAGCGTCCGGGTTAGTGAAGTACTAAATGAAACCATCAAATTACCCTTTGGAAAATCTGAATAAAAACTTTAAAAGATGTTGATGATGCTGAAATTTGTTGGCCATTAAAGCAAACCATCTTGGATCAAAAGGTTGGTTTCCTGGCTTGTTTTCTTTATTAACTCATTGGATATGTTTTTACACAAACCAGTTTTATATATATCTTGTTTGATATTAGAGACGAATATGTTATCAGCTATATGAATCACAGACGTTAGTGTATATTTTAGAGAACCTTATAGACCGAGATATGTGGTTAGCTATTTGATTATGAGTTAGTTGTGCATTGTGCTTAAATGGTTTCACTGCAAAAAGAAGGTATAACTTTCATTTCAATTT
Organism: Papaver atlanticum; assembly: GCA_023531105.1. Classification (NCBI taxonomy): domain Eukaryota; kingdom Viridiplantae; phylum Streptophyta; class Magnoliopsida; order Ranunculales; family Papaveraceae; genus Papaver; species Papaver atlanticum. The sequence goes on from JAJJMB010016078.1 coordinate 1,190,574, forward strand.
TCTGATGCAGGTAAGTCAACCAAAACATTCCAAGGCTGTGTAATCACCGGATCTACTCAACGGAAGTCAATCTCGTATTGCAATATCTGAAAAAGTTCTGAAGGTATGTGTTTTAAACCAGTTACATGATCTTAAGATCATATGAGTCTCAAATATGCTATCAACTATATGAATCACGGATTCTAGGGTGTATTTTGGAGAACCTTATAGACCGATATGTGTTACCTATTTGATTATGAGTTAGTTGTAAAGTGTTCCATAATTCAATCACTGTATATTTGTTACCTATTCAATTCATATGTGTCTTCGCATTCACAGTGGAATTTGGTATATTTGTTACCTGAATATGGAATATTACTCTACTGCTGCAGGTAAGTCAACAAAATTCGGGGAAACATACTCTGGATGTGACATCAAAAGCTCCACCTAATCGGAGCCAATCTTGGATCACGACAACTAAAGCAGTTTATCCAGTATCTGTTTTATTTTTACATGCATTTTAAATCTCAATTTGTTTTGAAGTTTTTGCTTGAAGATGTTCATATGCCATATATTTCCGCATTGTAAAAGTTGCAACCTTTTTGACCAGTCTAAGGCAAATGTCCTTGCTAGAGGTAAAGCTTTTATGTTGAAAGGAAAACAACAATTACATGGAAAGGATGGGGTGGATATTGATTGCCACAAAATCCTGATTGAGGAAGTGATAAAGGAGAATTTCTGTCTACCCGTACGATTTGCTGGTATGGAAACATTAGGACAAACTGTTGGAAAAACGATTCCTTGGCCAAAGTATGGTGTTCATTTTACCGAGCCTCCTAAGGTTAAGGTTAGTTGCTTGGATTGTTTGATTTGTAAGTCGAATATACATAAACTAGTCTATCTAGTTCGTATTAATTACGAACAATATATGAGATACAAACATGATATCAATTATATGAATCACCGATCCAAGTGTAAATTAGAGAACCTAGAAAAATATAAATATGTGTAACTTTCAAAAGTAACTAACTTCTCTAATCTTATGCAGAACCCTACCAGTAATTCCCAACTAACTACTTCTTTAAGGAAGTCTCCTGCACGTAGCAACCCTTCTGATGGATCTAAGAAGCAGTCTCCTAGTCTTATGCAGAACTCTACCAGTAATTCCCAACCAAATCCTTCAATATCTCTAGAGAAGTCGTGCACATCTATGACAGAACCTCTGGCTAAGACATCTTATGGAGTATTTTTTTTTTTGTTTTTTTTTTCGTAAATCTGTATTGCTAATTATAGCATCTTCTTTTTATATGATGTTCATATGACATATATTTCCGCAGAAAGCAAAATACGACTTTTGGCATTGATCCAGGGGAAACGTCGTTGCTAGAGGCAGTATTTTACCTACGGTGAAAACCAGAAAATACATGGAAAAGATCTTCCTAGTAACTGATATGTTATCAATATTCAGGAGGTTATAGTTCCATCATTCGTGTTAACCAAGTGGTGACTTTAAGTTATTAGGGGAAGCTGAAGAAAGTTTTGTGGCATGGACGAAAGATAAGTGTACCATCTCTGATGACAAGGTTAGTTTCTTAGATCTTTTGCTTTGTTAATCAAGTATATATGTATTGTTTTACGTAAATCGTGTATTCAGTTTGATTAAAGAATAAGTACGAGACAGAAATATATTAAAAACTAAATGGAACATGAATGCCAGTGTAAATTATAAAATTGATCTATTGAATAAAGATATTTGGTTACGGATTTTATTATGGGCGTCAGTTGTGAAAAATGGTGCGGCCTTCAGACGAATTCTCCTTGGATTTTATTATATATAATACATTTAATCTCTTGCTGCAGGAAACTCCACAGCATGGAAAACCTCATAAGCAACCAGAACCAGTTTTATATTCTGAGAAGAAATTGGACAGTGATCTAAGAACACCTAGCAGCCTAGCAGATGATCGACGGAATGAGGAGCACCTAGCAGTCAATCAACATTTCAGGAGTCATGCAGCCTCTGAAATGCTTCCTGAGAAGCCTAAAAATGTGCGGAAAAAGTTATATATACAAAATGTAGAGCAGACATACCAACTTCCAGATGGGCAACAAAGGAAAACAAGGTTTGGCGCGTTGAGAATGTCACAACCTGATCCATTGAGTGCAGATAAACCACCATCAAAAAAGTTGAAGAAAAACTGATGATTTTTAGATAATTGCTCTTTAATATTTTCTTTTGCAAACTGTTAGACCAAAGCTAAACATTTTCCTATGTGATTAATAATAATATGAATTTTTGGCATATACGAATTTCATATTTAACCACAATTCCTAAAATATAAGAGAATTTGGTACTAAATGAACGATTGGGATAGTGCCAGGTGGACGGTGTAGAAAGCATTTATTAGAAGAAAAAAATGAACGGCTCAGTTAGTACCACGTGTATGAAGGTAATTGCAATCAAGATTAATTGGCGTGGCTAAACATCACATATATCCACGTTAAACAAATATAAATTGCCGTGGCTAAATATCACATATAGCCACGTTATATGGCGTGTCTATAGCATATCAAATGAACGGCTCATAACGTTACATGTGGACGGCGTAGGATGCATCCAATTTGACGGTCAATATTGCATCATCTTAAAAGAGATTCAACGGTTCCTAATA
>JAJJMB010016078.1:1193234-1267115 GCA_023531105.1 Papaver atlanticum
ACGGTCAATATTGCATCATCTTAAAAGAGATTCAACGGTTCCTAATACAGCCACGTGGATGAAGGTAATTGTAAATTGGCGTGGATAAACATCACATATAGCCACGCTATATGGCGTGTCTATAGGATATCCAATGAACGGCTCACAACGTTACATGTGGACGGTGTAAGATGCATCTAATTTAACGTTTAATATTGCATCATATTAAAAGAGATTCAACGGTTCCTAATACTGCCACGTGGATGAAGGTAATTGTAAATTGGCGTGGCTAAACATCACATATAGCCACGATATATGGCGTGTCTATAGGATATGCAGTGAACGGCTCACAACGTTACATGTGGACGGTGTAGGATGCATCTAATTTAATGGTCAATATTGCATCATCTTAAAAAAGATTCAACGGTTCCTAATACAGCCACGTGGATGGAGGTAATTGAAATTGGCGTGGCTAAACATAATATATAGCCACGTTAAACCTATATAGCGTGTCTATCGGATAACCAATGGCTACGCCAAAACACAAATTGCGTGTCTGTATGATAAACAATGACCACGCCAAAACATTAATTGTGTGTATGTATGATAAACAATGGCTACGTCAAATACAAGTTGCATGTCCATAGGAGAACCAATGGCCACGCCAAAAAGCAAATTTGCGTGTCTAATGAGTACCATTGGCCACGCTAAGTGCCATATCAACTTAAGTATTTTTGACCAAATAGCAACGCCTATGTGGCTCTAGCGTGTCTATTTCATGCAGAAATAGACACGCAAGGCAGGCGTGGCTATAAGCTACCTAAAACCACGTCGTCATACCTAAAACCACGCCAAATAAAAACCAAAACGGCGTGACTAAAACCCTATGGACACACCAATTTGGCATTGCAAAAGGGACAGTTTGTACTAGTGTTATGAGAATATGAGCTGATTCTCCAGAGCATTCTGAGAAATGGAATATGTCCAGGGCCAAAACGAACACAACGACACGAGCTTGGCAGCAACCTTGGAGATATCATGCGTAGTTGTTATCGCGGATTACATCAAACTCTAGCAGTTCAAGACATCATATTTATTGTCTCTAGCAAGTTGTTCTGGTAATATCTCACTAAGCAAAGGTTCAGGACCTCATGGACACCTCTGCCCAATATGGTATTTCCCTCGTTTTTGTGTAATTTTTGTTTTTTTATTGAATTTAATTTATTTTGAGAAAACGAGTTTCATGTTGTTTTCATGGTTTTGGTATTATTGAAACTTAAGACCTAAGGGTCATTGAGGGTTCACCATCCCATTTTCACTTTGGTGAACAGAACTTTTAGTCACATGTATGGGAATCTAAAGATGAAGGCTCTCTATACTACAATGTTTTTTGCAAACCATAGTGTGTGACCCTGGGGTCAACACACTTTTTTTGTGCGGAAGAGGAGGTTGGCACGGCTAGTATGATTTTAAAAAACTCGCGGTCCGCCAGTACGTTCGGTCAGGCCGAGTCGTGGGATTGAGTTGGTATACCAAGATCTATCCGCGTTTTTCATGTTATACTGAGGTTTTCATTCATGTGGAGGAATGTTGGAAAACAATATATATCAAATTTTATTTTATAGCTTTTAAAATATTAATTTTATTTTTATTTGTGATTGGAGAAAGAGTATTATTACAAGAAACTAATTGGAAGCCTAACAAGTTAAGTTCCAACAACGAACTACTACATTAGTTGAACAGGTTGCCGTGATAGCCTACCAGCGAGCCTCATGATGAACCATCCAAGGGATCCGAAGCGGATATGGAGACTGATTATGTCGCAAAGGGAGCAAGCTAACTCCACCTTCCATGTCAAAATCTGCAATATTGAGTCATTGGGGACTAAAACCTGGGACCTTCTAGAGCGCATCAAATCTTTGAGGAATGGGGATGACCAGCCGAGCTAGCTACCCGTTTTAAAATAAATTATTATTTTCTTTTGTGAATGAAAAACTTATTAGTCCCACATCGGGGAGTTTCCAATCTTAAGTTGTTTTAAGAGACCATATAAACTTATTAGTCGTACATCGGGTAGTCCCGCTTCTTAGTTTGTCTTTATCAATTATACAAACAAGTTTTTCTCATACTTTTAAGTAATCCAAGGAAAAGAGTTTCTCTATATTTTTAGAAAGACCTAAAAAATATATTTTTCTATTGTTTTTTAAGCTATCATGAATTTCCTTGACTGTTTTTTTGGAGTTGCCAAGATCAAGTTGAGCATCTACTACATATGCTAGTAGTAGGTGTATTAGGGCGTCTTATCCAGGAGGCATCCGTCTTGTGAGGGTTATAGCATCACTCTTGTATGTAGCCGGACACTAATGTCTTAAGGACAGCGTGTTGAACACATGACTCACTATGTTTTTCTAAATTTTTGTCGTGTTACTGTTGAGGAGATCTGGGGGCTCATTCGTTTCATCAAATCGATCACTTCTGTATGAAAGAGCTAAATATCAGCAACTTTTATTTATTTGATTTTTCCTTGTTTTATATTATTGGACCCCAGTAAGGGCAAGGCAATTGCTGAAGATAACCTACAGGGTACAACAATGCATTTGCTTGGCAAGGTTAACCCCACTCTCTTGTATGTATATAAACATACTAGGTATCACCCCGGCCGTAGGGCCGGGGCTCAACCTCTCTGTTGTCTTTTTGTCATTTGGTTTGTTTTTTACCATTTTTTAATATTAAAAATTGTTTAGTAAATATTGTTTACTTAAACCGATAGGTATACTGCTAACAAAAGTTGAATCAATTTACTTTAACAGAAGCTAAGGCTATAGATTAGTCGGGACTTGCGACCCCAATGTTTTTTTGGTCGGGTATAGTTAGCCGAAACCTGCGGTCCGGCCGTGGATTAAAAAATCTATTGTCAAACATTATTTTTTTTTGCTGAGAAAACACCCTAACTATATTAACTTAAAAGAGAATTACAAACATTCAACACGGGTTCCCTCCTGACCAGATTGTTCAAAAAAGAAAGAAAAGAGACCCAAACTTCTTTAATACAGTACTTCCTAGTCCGACGTGCAAGCCGGTCTGCTAGCTTGTTTTTAGTACGTTTAATATAAACAACCTTAAAGTTATTATTACTTAGAAGTAAAGACCTGCAGTCCACCAAAATATCTTTGCATCTCCATTCAACACTATCACTAACTCCATTAACAAAATCCACCACTTGAAGACAGTCACTGATGAAAATAACTTTGGACAGATTTATCTCCTTCACCCAGGAGATAGCCAAAAAAAGTGCAGTCGCCTCAGCACCAACTGCATCAGAAACCAGCCCAAAATCCGAACGAGATTGAACTATTGTTCCTGCATTATCACATAAAATCATACCAACACCCATGTTAAAATCCTTGAAAGAACCATCAATAAACAAATAGTGATCCACAAGATTTATAGGAATTTTAACTTCCTTGTTAGCCTTCAAAACCATCAAAGGAGGTGCTATATAAGTGTTTATCATTCTTTTTGAATCTAGAATGATTTTTTCCATATTAATAAGAACTTTACTGAAAACCACATCACATCTTAGTTTCCATATACACCACATAACAATTGTACCTATACTTGGCCAGTTAACAGCAAAAGGAGACTGCCCTAATCTATCATCAAACCAACCAAGGAAAATGTCCTCAATCCAATCCAAATCAGTATTACTTAAATGTTGTAGTGACAAACCAAACCAAACATGAGCTGCAATAAGACATTGGAAGAACAGGTGTAAAACTGTTTCAATATCATTATTGCACAGAGGACAAGAGTTATCTATAGCATGATTATAATTCTTAAGTAAAGTATTGACTGGAAGCATTTGTGCAAAAATCTTCCACATGAAAAACTTAATTTTAGGGAGACAGTTCAGAGACCATACCTTTCTCCAAAACAAAGCTTCTTCCCCAGAACTATGTTCATTCCTATATACTCTATAAGCAGATTTAATAGTGTAAATTTCATCCTTAGTATGTGCCCACGTAATTTTATCTTTAAGATGAAGATTAACCTTAATAGTTTTGATTCTAATAACATCCTCAGGAGAAAACAAATTGTTTAACAGACTAACATTCCAAGAACCTGTACGTACATCAATAAGTTCATTAACAAAGACATAATCATCATAATTAGGATTGAGTGACACCGGTGGAGAAGTAGTGCCAGGTAACCAGACAGAATCCCAGATTCTAGTAGAAGTACCATCATTTATTTAAAAAACTATATTAGATCTTAAGAAAATTAAACTGCTCACAATACCCTTCCAAATCCAAGAAGCAGAATCAGCTGCTTTATCAATTTCTAACAGATTTTGATTAGCAAAATACTTGTCTTTTAAGAACCTAGAAACCAAATGTTCTGGTTGTTGAATAATTCTCCAACCAAGTTTTGTTATAAAAACTCTATTAGTAGCATAAGTATTCCTAATTCCAAGCGCACCACATCTTTTATCCTTTCCTATATCCCCCCAAGAACGAAAATAAGCAGCATGTCTAGGATCTTTCTTAGACCACCAAAAAGTTCTTTGAATATCATCGATTTTTGAAGTAATCTTCTTAGGAAAAGGAAAACAAGACATATGATAAACTGCAAGACTAGAGAGCACATGCTTGGTAACCACAGTTCTTCCAGCACCATTAAGACTAGTTTTCTTACAATTTCCTAATCTGGAAAAAAACTTTTCAATTAAAAAATGAAAAGATTTGGTTTTTTCCCTGTTAATGAAAAGAGGAGTACCTAAGTACTTCTCAGAAGAACTCATAAATTTTATTCATAAAGTTTTTGAGAGAAGTTTTTTATGTTTATGATGCATTTTAGAACTAGTAAAGAAACCAGATTTTTCAAAATTGATAGATTTCCCTGAAGCTTTTGCAAAAACATTGATAATTTTCATCATATTCCTAGCATACACTAAAGAAGCTTTTGAAAAAAAGCATACAGTCATCAGCGAAGAACAAATGCGAAATTGAGGGACTATATTTTCTTAGTTTAAAACCTTGTATCATATTATCAGGCTCACCTTTCAAAAGAAGTTGGGATAAAACTTCCATACAGATTATAAAAATGTAGGGTGATAGGCAATCTCCCTGCCTTATACCCCTAGAAGGAAAAAACATCTCGTCAGGCGAACCATTAACCAAAACAGAGTAAGTGACAGTACTAATACATTGATAAATAATTTGACACCAATCATCTGAAAAGCCTAGTTTTTTAAAAACAGATATTATAAAGGACCATTCCAGTCTATCAAAAGCTTTGGAAAGATCAAGCTTTATAGCCATAAAACCATTTTTTGTTGTTTTCTTTTTCCTTTTAATAGAGTGTAAAATTTCATGACTAATAATAATGTTATCATGAATTTGTCTATTAGCAATAAAAGCATACTGAAAAGGCGAAATAAGAGAATCCAATAAAGGTTTAAGACGATTTGTTAAGATTTTTGAAATGATTTTATAAACAGTGTTAGACAAACTAATAGGTCTAAATTCATGAGGAGAAGAATGATTATTTACCTTAGGAATTAGAGCAATAAAAGAGTGGTTCAACTGCTTAAGAAGAAATTTTGTTCGAAAGAAGTTCTGAACATGAGCAATAACTTCTTTCGAAATATCCTGCCAATTATCCCTAAAGAAACCAGCCGGAAAACCATCAGGACCCGGTGATTTCCAAGGGGACATTCCTTAAAAGTAGCATGAATTTCTTCTTCTGTAGGGATGGCCACCATGATAGAATTCATATCTTCAATTATAATGGGTTGAACATCTTTTAGAGCTTCTTCAATATCATTGCTATCAGGATTTGAAGAAGTATAAATATTCTTAAAATGGTTAGAAAGCAGACAGACAACTTGGTCTCTTCTTTCCAGCCAGTTTCCTTGATCATCTTTGATAGTGTGAATTGTATTATACATATTTCTGAACTTAACCGTATTATGAAAGAATTGAGTATTCTTATCATATTGAGTAAAATAGTCAATCCTAGATTTCTTCTTATAAAAATAATTTTCAATTTCATACCAATAATCTAACTGTTTAGAATAATTTAAAATGTAATCACCAATAACAGCAGTATAAGGCATAACCTGCAAATTTTCAATCTCATCATTCAGTTTATTAATAGTGTTTTTGACATGGCCAAAGGTTTCAATGTTCCATTTACTAAGATCATGCTTAAGATTTTTGAGTTTTCCTGCCGCGATATAACTTGGAGAACCACTGACTTTCTTTATCCAAGAGTTTGTGAGGACATTTTTGAAATCTGGGCTTAACTGCCAACACTTAAAGAATTTATATGGAATAAAAAGACTCTGTTCTTGATGGAAACACTTGAGTATAATTGGACAATGATCAGAGTACACTCTTGCCAGATTAGTAATACGAGTTTGAGGAAGTACAGACACCCAATCATCATTCATAAAAACCCTATCCAATTTCTCAAAAATCAATTCAGAAGGATTCTTGAATCTTCTATTACACCAAGTAAAAGGATTACCAAAAGCAAAAACTTCATTTAGTTTTAATTCTACTAACCGATTTTTGATAAAATCCAGAGCAAAAGAGGAATCAGGATTACCTCCTTGTTTTTCAGAACCATGTAATAGAAAATTAAAGTCTCCTAATAATAACCAAAGTCTACTTTCATCTTCATTCATATGACTCAAGAAATTCCATTGATTTTTCATACCAGACATATTTAAAGCTCCATACACAAAAGAAACCAAACAATTTTTGATACTGGGAGTTATATCACACAGAATATGTATCATATTAAGAGAACTACTAATAATCTTTATATTTGATTTTGCAAAATACCCCAAAGCTAAACCACCAGATTTTCCTACTGCTGGCACAACAAACCAAGAGTCAAAAGGTAAATGATGGGTAAAATTTTTGACAGTTTCATTATCCACCATTGTTTCCAAAAGACAAATAGCATGCGGCTTATGCTTTTTAAACAAATTTAGCAGATCCATCCATTTTTTATCAGAACAACACCCATTCATATTCCAGCATATAAATTTCATGATTGGGAAACAAAACAGAAAAAAGTCTAAAGAAAACAAAATCACAATAAAAAGAAATAAAAAAGTTTTAAAAGTTTATGAGGACTTACAAGGTCATGAGCCGAAGAAGGTTTCAGCATCCATAGAGTCCACAGCATCCACCATCATGAGATTAACCTCCATATCTAAATTATTCATCAGTAACCACTGGTTCCGGAGGGAGAGAAGAAATTGGAGTTGGTTCAAATAAAACTGCTTTGACAATATATTCTTCGACGACTGGATTACTCATAGGAACATTGTCAGCTAAATGATTCACATACATATCAGAAGTATAGTTCATCTCAGTTGATATATTAGGTAATCATGAAACTAAACTATAAACCAGTTCTCATAATCTTCAAGAATATAGAAAAGTAAGAACAGATTCCTCTGAACCAGAAAAATATCCACCAAAATTAATAAAACAGTCCAAATCAGTATTAACAAGTACCACAGAGAGTAAATAACAGTCCAAATCAGTATGAACATTCCTCAAGTTACCTCCACAATTTTTATAAACAAATAGTATCTCCTAGGGCCTAAATAATAGGTAATCATGAAACTAAACTATAAACTAGTTCTCAAAATCTTCAAGAAAATATAAATATAAGAACAGATTCCTCTGGACCAGAATAATATCCACCAAAATCAATAAAGCAATCTAAAAAGAGTAAACCAGTCTTCAAGTAACCTCCACAAAAGATATAGAACAGAGAGCAGCTTATAGGGTCTAAATTATAGGTAATCATGAATCTAAATCATAATCAGACTTCTCAATATCAATAAGTAAATAAGAAATATGTGTACTGAGTCTTTTAAACCATAACAATTTCACCAATAAGTTTATCCACCATAAAAAATAATAATCCCTACCTAAGTAGGATATCATGATGCTCAAAAGCATACCACAAATGACCATTCTTCTCTGAATGAACTGACATAAACCAAATCCATAAGTTTTGTTGAAGAATAGACTAAAAACAAGTCGAGCAGCAGACAAAAACAAAAACTCCCAAAATAATTAATAAAAAAATAGATTATCTCACGAACAGACGGACGTAAGTATTTCTCAAAACTATATGTCAAGAACGGATGGACAGATAGAAACCTCGCCAACTATCTATCCCAACCGCTGGATGGCCGAAATCAATGGTCGTCTATTACCCAAGACAGGCAACACTTCCTTTTATAATATATATATATATATATGTAATAGAATTATTGTATCATCTCTCTAAACTTTAATCAGTTTAGTAATAATCCATCATTATCGTACTCTAATCTCTTGGGATGGTGGGAAAAATTAAACTACCCAACTTAGGATATTATCGTAGGGATGTACCATTTATTAACCCAACTACATTGGGAAGTAGTTTTGTTTGGAATATTAAAATCCCACTTCTACCTCAAATCAAATTGCTCATGCACTATAAATATAGGCCTAACCACAGCATATAGGTCATAACATCAAATATTGCTAGAACGACTTTCAACTCATACCTGCAGCTTTGAAATCTGAGGATGAGGAAGTTTACTGTTTCTACGTCTTCATCATCAGATACGATTGATTCTCAAGATTTAGTTCCCGCAATCGAGAATTTATCGTTATCATCATCATCAAAGAAAACATCTTCTATTATTATAGATAAAGTAATTAGTGACATTGATCTATTAACTCTTATTTTAATATGTCTACCCGCGAAATCACTCATTGTATTCAAGTCGGTATCAAAACAATGGTTCTCTATCATTTCTGACCCAGTTTTTGCTATTAACCACTTTCGTCAACTCAATCATAATATCACCGGATTCTTCTTTGAAAATATGTCTCCTAAAAAACGTCATCACGAAGTTATATACGATTTTCTTCTTCTCGATGGCGGTAAATTTGGAAAAGGGTATGAAGGAGAGGAGGCGGTGACTAGCACCACCATTAAAACCCCTCGGAAATTTGGTGATAAGGATCCAGAGCCAGGTATATATGGGTCGGTGCAGGAGTTTCGTGTCCGAATTAGTCAATCTTGTAATGATCTTTTATGTAGCAATAGACAGACTGAATTTGATTGGCATAAGTATTTCATTGCACCTTCTACATTTAAAACTTACATTTACAACCCAACCACGAGACAACACAGATGTCTTCCACCATCCCCTTTCAGAAACAATGTTCCCAAGCGAGAAGATTGTTTCATCAAGGTTTGCAGTATTAGTTTAGCTTTCGATCCAATTAAGTCCATGGATTATCAAGTTGTCTGCATTTGGAGAGATGAACCCTTTGGTCATGATTATTGGGATGAAGACGTTCGAAATAAGTACTATATTGAAATGTACTCGTCTGAAACAAACTCCTGAAGAAAGCTCAATTCTCCCACTGGAAATCCTTTTTATGGGCATGCTGAGTTTCTTAAAGTCTGGTGTTTACTGGAATGGTTGTTTGAACTGGATTGCTAGTGGAAAATTTATAAATGCCGAGTCGTCAATGTATTATGACATCGATCAAGAGCTAGTAAAGCCGTTGCCAGCTTCGCCTCATGGTGATGAGTCGAAAGTTGTGTATTTTGGAGAGTGTGGTGGTCATTTGTACCTTATAGAGGTTCTCAAATCATGTTATACTCATTACAACGTTTTGAAGATGGAGACTGATTATTCTGGGTGGAAACATATACACAAGCTTGACTTGGAAAATCTAATTGCTCTATATCCAGGGAGAGATTATGCATTTCATGATCATAAATTTCTTTGGAGAGCAATATTGTCCGTCGAGGAAGATGAAGCAGAATCATTGTCAAAGCTGGTGATGGTCGTAGCTGGGAAGGATGTTATTTCTTATGATCTTAAAGAAATGACTGTTACTCGAATCCTTGATACTTTTCCTCCTGAGAAATTTTTTTTTTTTCTCGACGCTCCTGCTGGAGGCGTATGGGGTCATCTTCATCATTACATTGAGTCACTTGCGTGTGTTTGATGCAGTAACTCCTCTTCTTCTAGCTAGCTGCTGTTCCATCCTTTTTTATCCGTTTTTCATTTTCCCCTTTATCTTACCATCTTACTCTCCTCACTATCTATGCATGTATGATTTTGAACTCTTGCATGCATGCATTGAACTTTTATGCCATCGTTTCAGTTTTAGATTGGTGGCATATCAGACTATCTATTGGATTTTGTAGTTCTTTTTACATAATCACCATTATTGAGATCCTAGTAGCTTTACCTTGTGCTGTAATAGAGGACGACGTGGTTTTACTTTGATAGCCACAAGCAACTCGTGGTTTTCCGCACATCGACATATGTTGCTTGGTTGTGTTCCTTTGCTTTGCTCATTAAAGAACCCTAATAAGAGAGCTTATTACCTGGGAATTGGAAACCAACGTTAGCTACTTAAGTGTGAAAGTTTTGTCACTCGCGGCCAAAGGTCGGGTTAAATCTTTGTAGGGATAATTTTCCTGATTTAATTGGGCCCCCAAAAAACAATTAGGGGCCTCACCCATTTTATTCCCACCCCAGAAAATATGGGTGCTGAAAATACCATTTTACCCTTTTCTAATTATTAATCTAAAAATCCTATTAACCCTTAACCCTAGGCCCCCAATTTCATTTCATCTCTAAACAAAAATTAGTCTCTTCTTCTCCTCCCCTCCTTCTCTCTATTCACTTCATCTCCATTAATGACCCAGAGGAAGAAATCAAAAGAGGCGGAATCGGACCAAGGTATGGCTCCAATCAGAAGGTATGTGAATTAAAAACCCCTTATCTATCTTGGGTTTGCGTTTAATTTGATATGTTGATTGAAAATTTTGGTTTTTAACTGCAAAATTGCAGTTACAGATCTAGGGTCGTCATAGTCGAAGTCTTTATTCCCTAACGATTTTTCATCTGCATGTTGATATTATGAAAAATCGTTAATGTTTATGCTGAGGGAGATAACGACCCTAGTTTAGAGTCGTCGATGTTTTAAGTACCCCGATGACGATTCTTGTTAACGACCTATTTTATTGCTAAACGACTCTATATTATACAAAACTACCTCTCTGTCCAAAATAATGAAAGGGTCGTTAGATTTAATATATAAAACATTAACGATTCCTTATGACGACCCATTTTTAGAACCTAACGACTCTGTATTAAAAATAACTTGTTTACTGTCCAAATAATCAGAAGGGTCGTTATCGAAAAGAAGTAGAGTTGACATTATGTATTTGAGAATCGTCATGGTCTAATTTGGAGTCGTCATTTGTGTTGAAGGGTCGTTTGTGATGATGATGATGATGGTCATGATGGTAACGGTGGTTCTTGTCGAGGTGATGGTGGTAAGGAGGATTTGGAGATTAAAGACTTAAAAAGAGGAGGATGAACGTAATGATGATGATGAGGAGGAGGATGGAAATGGTGGTGGTAGTGGTGATAAGGATGATGATGATGGTAATGATGCTGGTGATAAGGAGGATGAAGAGATGATTCTACCATTCTTAAGCTTGTGGTGAGTATTTATTTTTGTAATTGTCATCGTCGTCTATATACAAATATAAGTTTGTTAATGTGAATTTGTATTTGAATGCAAATAGAGGGTACGAATGAATCTTTTTTCCAAGGCACTGTGTTGCTCGGCTGACAAAGGGGAAGTGTTCGATCCTGACAAACAACGTCGGTACGCTGATTACTTCAGACACGTTGAAAATCCCAATGCAAAGAAAATGTTTGCTGAGCTGGCTAAGGAAGGTAAAAGGACCAGGAAACTAGGAGAAGAACGTGTTGAACAGGGACAAGGTAGCCATCATGATGAACAAGGAAGTAGAGAAGATGGTGGTTCCCCAGGGGGCAGTGCAACTCAGGGTCCTTCTAATAGAAGCTAGAAAGTTAGCCGATCAGGGAGGTAAAAGGGGTTGAGGTGGTGGTCTTGAGTGAGGAGATGTTACTGTCGAAATGAACTTATGTTTTATGTTACTTTCGACTTGAACTTTTGCTTCTTAACTTTTCTTAGATGCAACTATTTTGTGTATTAGATGCTAGGGGTTTGGTTTGGATGGTTTTTTGAAACTATTTTGCTTTTGTTGAAATTATTTTGCTTTCTTAAGATTTTAAAACGTTGTTTAGAAGTTCTTTGTTTAAATGTTGGCTAGAATGAATAAGGACTCTGAAGCTGATAAGATTATATACTGTGGCAGCTTAAGGGTCGTCAACTATATATTTAGCAAAATAACGACCCTAAAGCTGATAAGTTGGAATATTCCATCGCAGTCCTAGAGTCGTTAACCCTATATTTATAACGCTGACGACTCTCAGCTATCTATGAAATGGTTGGTTAGTGTTGTTATTGTATATGATTACACGAATGATGACCCTAAGAGTTACATTTACAGAGAGTTTTATGTTTTAGAGTCGTCATGGTATAAACAAAACAGAGTAATGACGACGCTAAGTGACTTATCTAGCTAGAGTCGTCAATGTTTATCACACCACCCTGACGATTTTTCATAACCTGGAAAAGTTGCAGGTTTGCGTCGTCATTGGTGGTTTTAATAAAATAACGACTCTACAGAGTCGTGTGGGGTTAAAACCCCCACAAAAAAGACCCCTACGCTGAGTTGTTCCATAGTGTGGATGATTCGACCACTTGGAGCAACAAACAGACAAATCGAAGAGTATAAGATGTTTACCTAAAAAATTTGAGGTTCGGGTTCTTCATTTTGAGGGTTAGTTCCTTCATTTTTGAGCAATTGGATCTTCATTTGCACCATTATTCAAAGTTTCCTCTACTAATATCTCTTCATCATATATCCAATCCATTGGAGAATATAAGATAATCTTACCATCAACACAATCATGTTTGTTATTTGAACCTTCACCAACATCATTTCCTCCACTTGAATCACTCATTTCTAAAAACCCAAAGTTTCCCCCCCCAAAACTCCTCTTCTTCTTTACCACTTTTTTTTTCCCAAAATTTAATTCTTAAATCTGATTTTAACCAAACCAACTAATTAACTTAACTTAACTAATTATTAACACTAATCACTTAAGGGTAGTTTAGCCATTTAAAAAAATTGGATACAGGCTAACCAAATTTAGGTTTGGATGACCTTTTTTGTCCTGTAGTGTGAAGCCTCTAATTGTTTTTTGGGACCTCCAATTAAATTGGGATAATGTTGTTTTTACCGTGGCCGCTCAAAATCTCATAAAAACGCTTCTCGTGTTTCCAAAAGAAAGAATTTTAACCAAAAAAAATGCCAAGAGGTGCGTGTGTTTTACTCTTTATAGTCCCAGCAGCTTTATGGCAAACCCAATTTCTGGGAGTGTAACCAGGTGCTAGTCTTGTTCTTGTTCTGCATTTCCGGCCTGAATTATCTTTTTTTTATTATTATTTTGCTACGTAAATCGGTGTAAGACGGGCCATATTTTCAATGTTTTTGTATTAGGATTTCTTCGTTCACTCTATGAAATTAATCAATGGTGTCACAATCCGATCATAATGTTGGCATGGCACATGGCAGTAATACCCCCACTAAGGGTATTCTGGTAATTCAGCCCCTTCCTTGGGCTGAAGCGAAGAAGAATAATCATGTCAAAAAAGGCAGTTATAAAGTCAGAATTGAAGTTTGAGGAGGAGGAGATCTTAATTTGACTAAAGTAACAGTCAAGTATATATATCCATGACCATCAAGTTGTTGTGAGCTTTACGAATCTCAGAATTTGAGCACAGTCAGGTAATCAAAATCCCATCTTACAAATTCAATTCCTTTGTTTTCAGTTAGGGATTGGTTTCATATGTTACTGTTTCTTTTATTTTTATTTTCTGAAATTTGTATGAATTTGTAGGTTCACCTGAACTTTATTGGTGTTTTCAAGATTTTCTAGGACTAGTTACTCATCTGGATTGTTTTGTGTTTTTTTGATGTCAATTATGAAATATTTATTTGGGAATTGAATTGAAATTCTGGTAGGATTGCCAACTTATCATGTTTCTTCATTGAAAACTAGTAGGATTGTGAAAAAGGCGGATGGCGAAGGAATTGGCTGCCCTGGTATTAGTGATCCTCACATTGGGTAATTCTGCATAGGATTCATTTATCAATTTCTGCTCTAGTAGTAGAATTCTATGGATGTCTATTGGCTGTTGCTCATTAGTATGAAATTTTATCCATGTTGGTAATACCTTGTTCTTCAGCTGCATTCTTATCGATGTGCTAGCCTACTAGTTCTAATTTTAAAGGAAATTGATTCTGAATGCGTGTCACGTTTAAAAATCTGGAATTGGGGATGCAAATGAGTTTGATTGTATAGCTTTGAACCCAAAATTCCATGTTACCTTTCGTACATGATTAGTATGAACTGGCTAGCTTATCCGAAACATCGTTTTGCTCGGATGGAAATGGTCATATTGCTAGTCTATATTGTTTTTAAAAAATGACCTCTTATGTTGCTACTTTTATTCCATTTGGGAATGTTGATAACTTTGATATCTGTGTATTAAAAATGATATTTGTCGTTCTTATTTTGTCATCAACGTAAGAGACTGAGCTTTCGAATGTTTTGCAGTGTGTGCATCATCAGTACATGCAGTTCCTGACGAGGAATTTTACACCGAGTGTGAAAACATCGTTAAGAAGTGGGCAGCCTCTTCGCTGGATGCAGAAGTTAAAGATAAACATACTTTGCAAGACTTGCTTTTCTTCCTCCACATTCCCAGGACAGGAGGACGCACATATTACTACTGGCAAGTTCCTTTGCACATTTCTCAGAACAGTACTCTTTTTCTAAATGTGTTTTAGTGTTTTCTTGTTATTAAAACTATTTATTTTGTGGCAGCTTCTTGAGAAAACTGTACACAAGTTACCTAGAATGCCCTCGTTCGTATGACAAGTTGCACTTTGATCCCAGGTAGGTACTAATCTTTTGATTCTCTCAGTTCGTTGTAGAAATATCCTGTTCTAGACTTTCGTGGTTTTCATAGGATTCCACTGAAACAGTTATTACATTTGTCATGATATTGTGCTTACACCTAAGTACAATATTGTGCTTGCACGGAAGTAGTTATTACTTTGTCATGATATTTGTACTTACCATGATACTTCCTCAACTCATGTTCGTCGCCAGTTTTCTTATGACATTGAATAAAAAATCTATACATGAGGTATAAATGCAAAGCTGCATCATAACAAGGGATAATATGAAGTATTTGACATTTAGTGTTTCAGAAGGTTTAATTTTTTTTGACACTTTAAAAGTGCAAACCAGTTACATGTTTGAATTATATTTAACATTCAAAAGTTACTATCTGGTCTTGCATTTAGCAAACCAGATTGCAGATTATTGGTTACTCATGATGACTATAGTATCATGTCCAAGTTGCCAAAAGGAAGAACTTCTGTGGTCACAATATTAAGAAACCCGATTGATCGTGTTTTTAGCACTTATGAGTTTGCGGTGGAGGTTGCAGCGAGGTTTTTAGTACATCCAAACTTAACTTCCGCAACCCAGATGAGTAGTAAAGTACGTTCAGGAAATATCGGTGTAAGTACATTAGACATATGGCCATGGAAATATTTGGTTCCTTGGATGAGGGCGGACCTTTTTGCCAGGGTATGTCTTCCTTGACAATCTATGTAGTTTATGGATGGTATTAGATTAAAATTCCAACCTTTTCTTTAATGTGTGTTTCCTCTTGAAGTTGGACATGTTTATGGATTGTGATTAATAATGTCTACTGTTCAACTTATTTTGCAGAGAAATGGAAGAGAACATGGGGATTTTAGGGAGATCAAAGAAACGAAGAATCCGTATGAGATGAAAGATATTGTTATGCCCTTTGAGGAATTCATTAATAGTGCTGAGGCTTATGATATCATTCACAATGGAGCTACTTTTCAGGTATCTCTTGCTCCTTTTTTGCTGAAAATAGTCGAATGGGTTACGATATAAAATATAGTTTACGGTTAGTGTGAGTTTTTTGCATATTTGAATGAGTTTTCTTTCGCCAGATTGCAGGACTGACAAACAACTCTTATTTAGAGGATCGTGAAGTGCGTTCTTGTGCTATGGGTTATCAGAGTCTTGGCAAATATGTGCTTGAAGTTGCAAAGGTAAGAAAATTAATACTTGCATAAATTACCATATACTTCTGCCCTTTACTTTCTTTCAGATTGCTAATCACTGGGTTTGTTGTATGCGTCTTGCAGAAAAGGTTAGACAATATGTTATATGTTGGACTTACTGAACATCACAAGGAATCTGCAACAATTTTTGCCGATGTGGTTGGGAAACAGGTATTTTCGCAGTTGCAGGCATTGAGCTCCAACTTTACAAGAACTACCAGCAATAAAACAGGTTAGAACGAGTGTGATTTTTGTGACCGTTCTTTTCTTTCTTTCTTAGACTCACCAATCTGTTATTGTTGCAGAAACGACATCTTCATCTATGGATTCTAAGATTGCAAAAGGTTTTCGGTAAGCCAAAAAATGAGAAACTTTTAACAAACCATTTTAAGTTTGATAAGGTTTTTACTGTAACATTTTGATTGTGATAGGATAGAACTAAGGAACGAAAGGCAAGTGAAATTCCGTCGTCCAAAAATGCCCAATCAACAAATGAAACTGTAAGACAATTAACCGTCACTTTAAGTCCTCCATCTGATTAGCTTGAAGTGAGTTGCTTCCTCCATTCCTTTCCTGATGAGCATCAATGTTTCAGATGACGGTTGAAGAACTGATGGAAGCATACGATGGATGCAGTTCTTCCTTACGAAAGACTCAAGCACGTCGGCGGACCTCTTCATTTAAGAGAATCTCTCCAGCAAATTTCTCAAAAGAGGTTAGATTGATTCCAATTTCAAAATAAAATGATTCTTCATTACGAAATTGGTTGGGGGAGAAAGGCTTTCTTTCTTCTTCTAGTATTTAGAACAGGGTTTCCTCCGTGTAATACATTACTTACCTAAAAGCTCATGAATTTTCTCGTTTTTGGTAAATGCAGGCACGGCTTCAGGTTCCTGAAGCTATCCTCCAGAAAATAAAATCACTTAACAGCCTTGATATGGAGCTTTATAAACATGCCCAACACATCTTTGAGCAACAAAAAAATCGTCTGCTGCAGGAAACCGTTCAAGTGGTTAGTCCCAAATTACAATGTTTTAAAAGACACCATATTGTTGCTTATAGATACTAACTGGTCTGATTCATTTATCTTACACAGTTATCTTCTTGGGTACCCATGAAAGGAATTCCGAATGTTTCATTTAATATTTACTTTGTACGTGTATTGCAGGAGGTTCCAGGGGATGATATGTTCAATAAGGATCCACATAAGCATGCCGAGCAAATTGTTGCGCAGCAAAAAAGTCCTCCCGTGCGGAAGTCAGTTAAAGTGGTGAGTCCCAAATTACAATATCTAAAAGTCTATTTTCCACCTAGATTTTCTCTGTTCACTTACTATTCTTCTCCTTTTACACGTAAAATGAAATCAGAACAGTCCAATGTATTTTTAAATGGTTGTATATTTGTATGGATGTAGGACATGCAAAAGGATGATGGGTTCAAGGAGGATCAGTATGGAGTTCTGGTCTTTATTGTTAAGAACATTCTATTTGGAATCACAGTTTTCTTTTCTGTTGTGCTCGTAATTCTCCTTGTAAGCTCAAAATTAAGAAGGTTGAGGACGAAGTTGCATAAGTGGTTTAATGTGCGACGACATTGAAGCGCATTCTCCATCCTTATAAGTCATCGACGTCATAACATAACCCATTTACCGTGAATCCGTTCTAATTTAACCTCAGAAAAAATCTTCATGTGATCAGTTGAATTAGTTAGCATTTTTTTTTATGATAAACAGAAAAAAAAAAAAAGGTATTTTAGAATACCTCTTTGTTGCTGGATGATGATGATGAGGGTACCAAGACTTGATCCCAAACCTACTAGGTGGTTGAGCCCAATGACGACCACTGAGGTGTTAGGAACTTGGTGCTAAGTAATTTGATCAAATTTTATGAATTTGTAGAATTTGAAACCTTTGTAGTACCATCAGATCAACATTTCGTAGTCAATTTTCGAATGGCAATACAAAAATGCTTTGCTGTAATGTTTTGACCGTTCATATTTCTACCAGTATTCGGCCAGACGTATTTTCTGTTCAACGGTGATTAGCGTGTCAACGGTGATTGTGTACTTACTGTAAGCGTGTAAAAGAGAACTTTGACCTTTGTTGTGTATCCTTCTTCCGTGATCACTGGCACTTTCATTGTCTACAGTACGACTTTCACTTTCAGTTTTCGCATTTCACACTCATATCATTGTTGAGATGATAATTGACCAGAGCAACAAACAAGTAAACAACCACAACCAGTAATGGAGACGCTGACACTTTGGACCTCATGATGGAGAATTTTAGGCGCAATTCCACCACTTGGTGGAAAAAAATCGTTCCATAATTTTCACCCACTAAACTATGAAACTATGTCCAAGTTGAAAACAAACTTAGCACTTGTAAGTAGTACACACAAATTCAATATGGTGTGTGCAACTTCATTAGTCTGGTAACCAAGTGTTATCTGAGTACAGATACGAACTTCTGACTTCAAAATATAAGAATCAAGCCCTGACAAAGAAATATACCCCAGCTTAACTTAATTATACCCGGTGATGAAGCATGTTGCTTTTAAAAATATTATCTACGTTTTGCTAAAAATCTTGTATGCGATTCTCTTTGTTAATGTTATGACATGGAACGTGGACAGCACCATAACATGGTGTCTACAAAAGGATATCCAAACTTTAACTCCACAATTCAACCGGTCACATGGCATTTGCCACAACCCCATCTGATCCTGCGCCAACTTTCGAATCAAAGACACATGAACGAACAATAATAACAATAATATACAAAAGAATACATAATCAAGGAGAACCAAAAGTTGCTAATATACACTAGGTTTTATACTAGTCCGTGCATCTTCATCCACACCATTCTTTGATTCCTCGTTTCCTACATTACTGAATCTTTATTGTAGTCTAACTGTTTGGTCAACCGAAAACAAGGCTTGAGTTGGACTATTGCTCCTGGCATTAACACAAAAAGAGATGAAAATTTGAAATTTAAAAAACATTCTCTCTTAAGCAAGACAACACAAATCAGTCATATTTAGCACTGTCATTTTTATCCTGGACCACATATAACAAAAATATCGCTCCTTCAGATGTTCTTATTTGTCAGGATTCCGGTGAGAAATGTTAAAATGACATTGTAGGAATATTTTGCATCACTGTACATATCACCCAACAAATTTGTGTATGAGGGGTAGATTTCTAGATCATCCTGCCAAATTTCATTGGTAGGTGATTGAATTTTGGGTCGTTGGACAAAGTTTGAATCACAAACTTGTGTTACATGGGAGATTTAGGGTCATCTAAGCATATTTTGAGCTATGGTGTTCATCGTGAGTCACAACGTCAAAATTTTGGTCACATGATAGATTAAAAAACTTATCAAAATTCAACATTTCATAATAAAAATGAAAAAAATAATATTATAACACGGTCGTCGAAAAATAAACCTTTGAATACCTTGGTATTTGTTAGAGGGTAGATTTGTACGTGCATTAAATGTGTGTGTGAATGGTTTGTGCTTGTGTTAAATACCCGTGTGAGAACTGGCAGGTGACAGTTATTTTAAACGTCGGTAACCAGCTAAGTTAGTTAACAGTCATGTATGTTAGTCTGAGTCCTTTACAATCTATAATGAGAATTGAAATGAAAAGATAATTAAAAATGAAATCAGAGATTGTCCGATGACATCTTCTCTTCAACATGGTATCTTACACCCAAAAAAAACGTAAATTCAATTTCTAAATCTTAAAATCTTCTTTACTTCAATGGAAGAATCATCTAAACACATAGCCTTAACCATTAAACCTCCATCAAAATTATCAATCTCAAATTATTCATTGTGGAAATCTCAAATCGTACCTCTACTTCGTAGTTACAATCTATTCTGATATGTTGATGGCTCATTCCAGTGTCCTGCTAAATATTATCGACGTAATTCTCCTGTTGATGCTGAGATCTTAGTTGATCCTTCATTTGTTGATTCAGAGACTGATAATAAATTCGTTCGCAATCCTGCTTACAATTACTGGATTAATAAAGATCTAGCCATTTTACATTCGTTGTTCATTGCTTGCATTGAAGAAGTTCATTCGCAGGTTATTGTGCTTTTTCTCATAAAATTTAGATCCGATTGGAAGATAATTACAATGCAACCACGAAATCACGTTTACTGTAACTTAAGAAAGATCTAGTCTCGTTGAAGAAGAGTTCAGATTCAATGCTAGTCTACTTCAACAAGGCGCGATCAATTTCACATCAACTAGCACAAATTGATAGAGCAATATCTGATATGGATCTAGTTTTTCATATCTTACAAGGATTGTCGTTTGAATTCAATGCTTTCAAGACCTCTATCTGCACTCAACAGTTAAAGAATGAAAATATGATTACTTCTTCCGAACTTTTAGGCCTATTACTTTCTGAAGAATCTCACGTAAATGTTGAATCTGCAATTGATCTCACCGCTGCTTCTGTAAACATCTCTCAACAATCAAATTCTCCTCAACATTCTTCGGACACCTACTTTACTAGTTCATATGTTTCAAAATCTGGTACCTATCCTTCATCTCTAAGTTACATTTCATTTGGAAATTATCCTTATCCTCCTAATTACAATCAATGGAATAATTATCCTGCTAAAGGTAATTTTCAAATGTCAGGTGGTTTTCGAGGTGATAGAACAGGTAGAAAATTTCGTGGTGGAAGATTTGAAATTGGAGGAAGAATTGGTAGAACTAGTCTTAACAATTTTTGTCCTCGAATGAAGAATAACCATTACATTGGGTGCAAAATCTGTCGAAAACTTGTTCATTCAGTTGTTGAATGTAGACACAGATTCAATTCCAATGATCACTCTATGTCTCAAGCACACAACATAAACTATGATTCTTATGGTGATGTCTTTGATGAGTTCTGGTGTCCAGAGCCTGAAGCCTTTGATGTGTACAACGATGACAACTCATCTTCAAGTTCCGGTTAGATTCCTGATACGGGCGGTACTCATCATGTCACCCCTGATTTGTCTAATCTAAATTTGTACTCTGCGTATCAAGTTAATAATCAAGTTCGTGTTGGCAATGGATCAGGTTTGCAAATAACTTATGTTGGTACTTCAATTTTTCATATTGATTCAAACAAGTTTACTTTGTCTAATGCCCTTCATGTTCCTTTTATTACAAAGAATTTGATATATGTTCATCAATTTCCCAAAGAAAATAATTCTTATTTTGAATTCTATAAATTCTATGTGAAGGATCTAGTCACCCACAAGGTTATTCTTCAAATGGTCCTGTTAAATATGGCTTGTACCACATAGAGTTAACTTCTTCTCAGTTCAAACAGGATCTTGCTATATATGTTTCTTATGCAACTAGTTGGCACAATAAATTGAGACATCCAACTTATTAAACTTTAAGGAATGTCTTATCTTCAGTTGATGAGGTTATCCATTCTCATTTGTCTATTAGTATTTTTTTTCTGCTTGCTAATCAGCTAAGAGTCATGGCCTTTTCCTTTAGTTTCACATAATGATGTTTATGGTCCATTGGATTTAAATTGCACAGATGTATGGTTTTCACCCTTGTGCTCAATTAATGGATAAATATTATGTTTCTTTCATATGTCGATAGTAGGTTTACTTGGTTATATCCATTAGCTTATAAATTTGAAGTTCTTGTGACATTTATCAAATTCAAAGGTCATGTGGAGAATCTACTTAATAGAAGAATCAAATTTGTTCAGTTTGACTGGGGAGGTGAATATAAAATTGTATCTACTTATTTGGATTCATGTACAATAGGTCACAGAGTGTCTTATCCTCACGCTCATGCTCAAAATAGCACAGCTGAAAGAAAACACATGCATATAGTTGAAACAGGTTTATCTCTTCTTACTCATGATTATCTGTCTATCTCTTATTGGTCTTATGCTTTTGAAACTGCTAATTTTTTGATTAATAGACTTCCTACACCCACATTGCATCTATTATCTCCATCGGAAACTCTATTTCAGCTCAAACCAGATTATCAGTTCCTAAAGACTTTTAGTTGTGCATGTTTCCCCTGTCTTAAACCATTCAACGTTCACAAAATGCTAATTTTTTTATTAACCCTCTTACTAATAAGATCCTTATATCAATAGATGTCAAATTTGATGAGTCTGATTTTCCATACTCAAGTATTTTTCAACCTTCATTTCCTGGTGTTCCTACTCTCTCCACTATGTCAGTTCAGCCCACTTGCATGCCTGTTGCAGCATATTCGTGATCAGTATACAAAATTGAGCTACATACATAGACTCACAGTCTCCAAGAGATGTATGATTCCAGGGCGCGCAGAGGAAGACTAAATCTCAGTGCATACCTAGTATAAGACTACTTTGGAATATAATCTTTAAACAAATCAGTTGCTATGAATCTTAAAATCTACCTACATTACAAACTCCCATACCTAATGAAAATGTGACAATCGGTTTATAATAAGCTTAATTATTCATCTACCGATTGCGTAAATCGGCTTTTTATATTTATCTGCATCCACCGATTATTGGCGTTCTTGGTGGATGAATAACAGAATCGGTTTTACGTTTGCCAAGTCTCAGACTAGGATTAGATTTTGGTAATTGAGCATTAGGCATCACTGAAAACCCTCGAAAATTGAAGACTAAAGAAAAAACAACAAAATTTGGAGAACTTCATCAACAAAGAGGTATATGAAGACTGGCCTAACCTATTTACTCACGAAATTTACTATTCTATCATATGTAACTATGTCGTATGATTTTAGTAGATTTAATATTGCAAAGAAGAAATTTGGAGTTCAAGCTTGTCTTGGTTAAACTCTCGAAATATGATTCAAGCAAGGATGTTCTGGATCCTTAACAATCTTAGTTAAAAACAATTTATTGTTCAAGAACTATTTTTGTTCCAAGTTGATCATTTGGAAATTTCCCAAGCAACAGTAGATATTGTATATTGCTATTGGGAATGTTTCAAATTAATTATTTGAGAAAAAGAACTTCTTGGCGACAAGTAAACATAATTGTATGTTTGACAAAAGTCAGTCTGAATTCCGCATACTGTAGAGGTTTCGCAACCCAGATTGCAAACCCTTTATATCTGAGTTCGGGAATTAGGTAAGTTCACAAACCCGGTTTGCAAACCCCTATCATTTATGTTTTGCGAACTGCTAAGGTTTGCAAACCCTTGTCATCTGACTTTCTGGAACTGCCAAGGTTTGAAAACCCTTGTGCCTAACTTCGTAAACTGCCAAAGGTTTGAAAATTAGAAAAAGTGCACGAACTGTTATGTATGTTTATTTCAAATTTTCTACGATTCTCATAAACACTTCTAAGGAAAACTTTATTCACTAAATCACTTTGTGTTTGTGGATCATTGATTAAGTCTTGAAGGTTATTGAACACCACTATGTTCTTATAAGGTTATTGATCAAAGGCTACTTAACCGCTATGAACCATCATTGTGCAAGGTCCCAGAACACTGGAACATAATGCATATTCTTTTTGGTAATTTCATGACGGACTTCTTACATGCTTACATGAATTCCTAATAATAATTTTATCTAAACTGAGAAAGTGTTTTCTTGAATTCCAAGCAACCATAGCTCGAATTGAAAGCTACCCAGAGTCGTCTTTAATAACCTAGGTTCCGTATGATAAACATAATTAGGTTACAACTTTGAAAACTTCACTTAGGGTCTCGTAAGGCCCGGTTAGACTATATTTTACATGATAGTTCGTATATCGGGATCTTGTTCTTATTGATCTTTGAGGTTTTCTTAATCTCATATCAGGAACGAGATACTTAGAAATCACAAAGTTCTCTTCGTCCCATGCTTAGTGACTCCTCAAGATAGATATCTAAACTCTTATTTGATTTGTTTGGATTGTTCTTAAGAGGTGGTTAGTAATTCAGGCTTCTCATCTAACTGAGTGTAAGTGTTCCAGATTCATGAGGTTTGCTGGACTCTATCTATTGCAAACATTTTTCCAAACCTATATTGAAAAATCAAATGGAAATCAAATAGGCTTGTCTGTTAGAGCATATAGGTAACAAAAGTTTTCATTGAGGTTGAAGAAATTATTATGTTGTAAAGGACATCATCTAAGGGAACTAAGTGTGCGTAATCTTGCGAGGTTTAATCTTGCGAGGTACAAGAGGCGTACGGAACACGACTGTAGCTTAATTACTTGGAGGTTTAATTCGGTCTCAACTATATTCCAGTCTGAATTTTGATAGTAGGCTAGTGTCCGTAATGGATTAATATAGTATGGTGTTCAAAGATGAACGAGGTCCCAGGGTTTTTATGCAGGTGCAGTTTTTCTCGTTAACAAAACTTCAGGTGTCTTGTTTTTTTCCTTTTCCGCATTACATTGTTTTATCTTTATAATAGGAATAATACAAGTTGTACATAATCAATCTAGATAGTGTAAGTCCTTTTTATTTGAGATCAAAAATAAGACTTGTTCTTGTTGAATGCGCACCTTGAAAGATAGATTGGAAGTTTCACACTTGTTAGAATTCGGATACGACTAGATTGATCTTGGATATTTATTTTTAAGATCGTCCAAGAACATTTCTACACAATCAGGTTCACGGACCTTTGGTTTAAACATATTGAGATTTTGGAATTGAAGAGATCAAGATGAACAGAGTCGTGATAGTGGTGCTTTGAAGCTTACGAGAATGATTATTTTCCTTTACAAATACCTACCGGGAAGATTGTGGAAGAGAAAAAGAAAAACTCTATAAAAATCTTTAAGGATTTGACCTACTTGTGATTTTATTAGGTTTTGTCCACACAGGTTGCCGAACAAAAAATTTGTGATGTACTTGGTACCCTCTCCTTTATTTTTCCAATCCTTAGGCAGTAGTAGAAGAAGACTATAAAGCTAATGAGGGATTTTCATTGGGAGCTACAAGAAATAAAAAAAAGATTTACTGGATCTCATGGGAAAAAAATTGTAAACCCGAAGAATTTTGTGGATTTGTTGTGAGAGACTTGAAAATCGAAAACAAAGCTCTCTTAGCTAAATTGGCTTGACGGTAGTACAATAATAAAGATAAATATTTTCTATGTAGAAGGGTCATTCAGGAGAAAATGAAAGGTAAATGTGAGGATATATTGGGTTAAAGATACACCAAAGTCACGTGAAAAAGGAATCAGGAAAAGAATACATGACGAAAAGCATATTGTTGAAGAGAATTATACTTTATCCATCGGTGATGATTCTTTGATCAGGTTTTGGTTGGACAAGTGGCAAAAAAATCATTAGTCGAACTAAGAGATTTGACAACATTGTTAACCTCTACTGGTACTCCGCCAACCTTATAACAAGAGCAAGACAATATCAGTTGGAAATTAGGTAAAACTTTCTCTACTAAATCTTGTTATGATGGGATCCTTAAAGAGCAATGTTTATCCAACATGTTATCCCATTTCCCATACAAATTGATATGGGAAAAGCAAGTTCCAAAAAAAATTACAATATTTCATGTAGTCTGCAATACACAATGCTCTGCCAACAATGAACAATTTGAATATGAGAGGATGTCAATTACAGGAAACAAAATGATGTTTCTATCAACAAGCTCTGTAAGAGGTGATTCATTAATTTCGATGTTCCAATTATGCATCATTCGTTTGGATTTTCTTCTTGAAAGGGTACAAACTTAAATGGACACAATCAGAAATTAGATGGACCTGTTGCATGCAAACTGCTATTAGATTAGTAATAGATTCTCTTAATTTTGGTTAATTTTTACCGTATGTTGGTCAATTTAGGAGAATGCAAAAGGACTATAGCAAGGAAAAAACCAACAAAAAAAATCATGATGAGGTGAAAAGTTCAATTTACATTTAGAGTTCTAGGTTATAACTTTCTAATACCTACAATGGGATGGTTTTATCAAGATGAGTGTTCACTAAGTTTTGCAACAAAATGGGCTTGCCCTGTCTCACTGGCTTCTCTTCTTATTCTTCTTCTTCTTCTTCTTCTTCTTCTTCTTTTCTAATACTTATTTTATTTTTTATTTTTTGATCGATCAAATAGAAATTTCATTGAAAAAAAACACTTAAGGGGTACCTTAACCCAATGATTACAACCAAACAAAAAAGGGGCACAGAAAGGGGATTCGGCTACCCAAGTAAAAACCACAAATAATTACGGAGGCCGGTATAATGAATCCCATAGAGAAATCACCATATTTGCCGTAAGCCCTAATATTCTTGTATTCGATTCTGCCCAAAAGAACGCTTGTAATTTGATATCTCTAATGAGGCTTGCTAAAGTTTTCTATTTATTATCGAAGGTTCTTGCATTTCGCTCTTTCCATATACACCACCATATAGCAACCAGGATGTTATTCCATATTCGACTAAGTCTTTCATCTCCCCAATTAAACTTCAAATCCTTCAAAGATGTAATGACATTGGGGTCGTATGACCATCCAAAGTGGCACCCTTCAACAAAGTAATCCCATATTCACCGAATTCTCCAACAACCATAAAACAAGTGCGAACTCGATTAATCATCTTCCTCACAAAAACGACATACACTAGAGACATCCATACCTCTTCTTAAAAGTTTATCCGTCGTCATTACTCGATCATGAGAAAGAAGCCAAATAAAGAAATTGATTTTGTGAGGGTACTCATTATTCCAAACAACATTGGTTGGATAATCTGGAACACCTTGATCGTCGTTGTCTTTAATTCCATCCTTAACCGTATATTGACCATGATCACTACCAACCCAAATTCGGGTATCCATAACCCCTTCTTGAATAGAGATGGAAGAAAGAAGATTTGATATAGATAACACTTCACTTGTAATGGTTTGAGAATATCTTTGCCTAGTGTAGGCTTAGAAACCTACTATTATAAACCGCAAGCGCACGGCGTCTAGAACGCAGACAATGGCAAATACGGGTCGATCCTACGGGGAGTTGGATTGGTGAAACTAAACTTCTAAGGTCCTACTAATACTAATTTATAGACGGTGTTTGTCGATACAACGAGAAGATTGATTGTTGTGCTAAGGAAACAAGATTCAAAACAATATAAAGATTAACTAGGGCTTCGATTCCACCACCTAGATGCATAGAAATTCCCTAGTTTGATACACTAGTTCTCTTTTTAATCAAGGAGCTATAGAGGTTCTAGCCTCAAACTACCTTGAAGATGTGATAAATCACTTGCACAAATGGATAATTTAACCTCAGCAAAATATGTCAATCCCTACCATTACCTATCTGTTTAAAGCATACATAATCACAAATTGAACTAAATCATTTCATATATAGGCTTGAATACATAACAAAGAATTGTTCTAACTACCATGGCTGCTTCACATACAAGGTGAAAGTAAATTGCTAGTATTCAAAGATTAAATCATGTTTCTCATTCAAAATCCCATGAAGAACAAGTAAATCAAACCATGAAATTCTAATTATTTAGGGGTTTCATCTCAACCCTAGCAGAGATTTTTAAAACTTAACAAACATTGGAATAAAAACCTAAACTAATACTACAGCTTGCACCGGCTACTCCGGGCTTGGGTTTTCATCACAACCTTCATTTCCCTTTATACAAAACTATCCCCCAACTGTTCAATTCTACTGACAACCAAAAATACATATGAAATTAGGGGATAAATGTCAGAATACTTGCTACGCATTCACCATGCAAATTCAGAGAACCATGCCTTCAATTATGTGTTGTTGTTGCCAATACGGTACTTTCAGGGAACATCAATCACAATTTATTCTCTCTTATACTCAAACTCCTACCTATTGCTAGGTTATTGTAAAGACAATGGCAGTATGGCTGATTTGACAAGTGAGGGAGAGATAGGTTTAGACACTACAGAATGGGGAAAATAGCTTAGTAGAGGGAAGAGATATCAGGTAGAATAGGAGCACACAGTAGAGAGGAATGGGTTTTACAGAGAAGAAGGAAGGGGAAAGTGAATGTGGTCGGTGATTAGGTTGCATAGTAAGGGAAAATTTTTCTCTTTAGGAAATGAGAATGAAGAAGCCGTGATGTATATGTATGTATCAAGTGGATTTGGGAATGAAGGGAGATATGGAATTTCTTGGGCCCTTGACATCTCTCTCTTAAGCCCATGTCTTCTTTTATGCCAGTGAATGTAAATAGCTTGCCGGTGAATGCAAAGGGATTGCAAAGTCTTGTTCTGTGACACTTCTTCCATACTCCTCGTAGCCTTCTAGCTGCATTCTTTCCTCGGCTGTTACAGACCACGAATTTTCTGCTCCTCTTCTCTTCCAAGCACCAAGCTTTATTTAACTACCTAAAATTACAAAATTAAGTTAGAATAAACAAATTTACTTGAAAACAATAAAATACAGGATTTGACATAAAATGGGAAATTAAGGCACATAAATGGGATAAATGCCAGCAAAATGTTATAGAATTATGCATTATTAGGCACCGATCACCTAGACATAAACGCCCACCTTACTCCACCTTCCCTAACTTCATACATACTAGCCACCACAAACTCCTTGGTCCTTGAAGTTTCATAAGCCAAAGGAAACATTGTTGGATAAAAGTTACTGAAACTAAATTGCAACAATCACTAAATGTAATTTCTACAATGATATCTGACCTTCACTTGGTCAATTATACAAACAGGTTGTCCTCAACAACAGATTCACTAATATTTTGAGATTGAAAACAACAATACAATGATACAGCAAAAGGATTAATGAAATAAAACAATCAAATAAATCGAAAACTCACAGGTATTATGCACTGAGGCGAGTTAGACTCTTTCCTTAAAGCGTTTACATCCCATACACCGGTGTTGTTATGAAAATGGATGAATGCTTACCAAGAGGTACAACAGTGCCTTGAAGATAACCCAACACTTGAATATCTTTAATCGGTCGAATGCAATCACGTAGCACAAACTCTCAAACAAAATCACTAATGTTGCTAAGACTTTTCTTAATGATCAAACTCTGGTTTTTGGGTATGCTTTTTCTATGTCTAACTGGAAGAAAGGGATGGGTTTTATTTGTGTTAAAACAACACAACGATTGGATGGATTCAGTCGTGTCCCTGGATTATGAACAGTTGTTACTCATGAGATTTTATCTCGACCATTAGATCACGTCTGTTTACAATTCAACAATTGTAATCGATCTAATCCGTCGGATCACAACTTTTCCCTATCCGGTACCTCAATTTCAGTTTGTTTCACTAACTGAATCCCAAACCCAAATTCTCATTCATCTTGGAAATACAGTTGAATGGCCAATTCAACTGCATATTTCCTATAATCCCCCACATGAATAGAATTGTTCGACATAATTTTAGAATGGTAATCCTAATCCCTAATGCAGACACTAGAGAGTTTGAGCGTGGAACGTCACTGCATCAGGAAAGATAGCTTTTGGCTTTGAATCTTTCTTAGTGAATACTTACCGGGTTTACTAGTCGCTCAGTGAACGCGATGTCTTGAACTGGTCAACTTTATAATGTAAACCGATGCAGTAAATATCACACAGCTTATTTCCTTACGTGATTGATTCTCGGTTGTGTCCTTTTTGGCCCTGGACAATCTTGGTATTCATGAGTGCTCTAGATTAACATAGCCTTATAGTTATCAACGAAGTGGCCACACTTCACACTCATATAGGTGATCTCCTATTTGAAAGTATCCTTTCATACTTTTCTTAGTTAGACTAAGCTATAAGAATCATTAAGAGAAATTCTCAACCTCTCACTTGACAGGGAAACATTGTTTCATCATAGAAATGGGAAAGAGAGTAATCTCTCTCAGTGTTTTTCGTTGAGTATAAATTTACAACTTGGTTGTCCCTTTTGAACCTAGATAACCATGGGATCTCCAATCGTTAGGTTGGGTTTCCGCTGTAAAACTACTCTATATTAGGCAATAATCCCATTCCCCTCAATGATGCAATTACGGACTCTCTAGATAACCCTTTTGTTAACGGGTCTGCTAGGTTATCTTTAGACCTTATATAACTCACTGTTGTAATCCCACTAGATCATAATTGCTTAATGGTTTCATGTCTAAGACGAAAGTGTCTAGACTTACCATTATACATTTTACTATGAGCCTTCGATATCGCCGCTTGATTGTCGCAATGAATGTTTATTGCCGACACCGGTTTAGGCCATATTGGTATATCTTCAAGGAAATTTCGAAGCCATTCAGCTTCTTCCGCTGCTTTATCCAAAGCAAAAATTCAGCTTCCATAGTTGATCTAGAAATCAACGTTTGTCTGGATGATTTCCATGAGATAGCATCCACACCCATAGTAAATACATAGCCACTAGTAGCCTTAGCATCGTTAGTGTCTGAGATCCAATTTGCATCAACATATCCCTCAAGAACTGCCGGGTATGTTGTATAATTTAGACCATACTCCTTTGTATGTCTCAAATATCTCAAAACTCTTACTATAGCTTGCCAATGAGTTTTGTTAGGATTACTTGTAAATCTACTCAACCTACTCACTGCACATGCTATGTCTGGCCTTGTACAACTCATTAGGTACATTAGACTTCCGATCACGCGAGAGTATTCTAATTGATCTACTCCTTTATCCAAATTCTTTTTAAGATGGATGGTCGGATCTAATGGCGTTCCAACGACTTTGTTGTCATTCTTGTTAAATCGCTCTAAAATTTTCTCAACATAGTGTTCTTGAGATAATTTAATTCCTCCATTCGTTCTAGAGATTTTTATTCCAAGAATAACATCCGCCTTGCCTAAATCTTTCATATCGATTTTTAGACAGCATTCTCTTTTTGGATTTTATAATTTATGGGTTGTTTCCCATTATTAACATGTCATCCACATACAAACAGATTATCACTAACCCTGTTGGGGTTGTTTTAATGTAGACGCATTTTTCACACTCGTTTTCCTTAAACCCATTTGATAATACCGTTTTGTCAAACTTTTCATGCCATTGTTTAGGTGCTTGCTTTAACCCGTAAAGCGATTTCACCAACTTACAAACTTTCTTTTCCTTTCTGGGTACCACATACCCTTCAAGTTGTTCCATGTAGATTTATTCTTCTAAATCTCTATTTAAGAAAGCAGTTTTAACATCCATTTGATGTATATCCAGATTATACAATGCCGCAATTGCAATAAGCAATCTTATGGATGTAATCCTTGTAACATGAGAATATGTGTCAAAGTAATCTAAACCTTCCTTTTGTCTAAAGCCCTTAACAACTAGTCTTGCTTTATACTTGTCTATCGTTCCATCAGTTTTCAATTTCTGTTTGAAAACCCATTTATTTCCTAGTGGTTTACAACCCGGAAGTAAATACACTATCTCATTGTGTGGTTTTGCATGATGGAATCGACTTCACTATCAGTGGCTTCTTTCCAGCACGGAGCTTCTGGTGTAGACATAGCTTTTTTAAATGTTTGAGGTTCATCCTCTAACAAACAAGTTACAAAATCTTCACCAAAAGACTTAGCAATTCTGCCCCTTTTGCTTCTTCGAGGTTCTTCAACAATTTCCTCTACCTGTTGTAATGGTAATTGTGAAGAACTAGTGTTTTCACTTTCTTGTGCATCTACTGCCTTCCTCTTTAAAGGATTTACACTATTTTCTGGTTTCCAAGGAAATATATTTTCAAAGAATGATACATTCCTTGATTCCATAACAGTGTTTACATGTATGTCGTCTATATTTGACTTATACACAAGAAACCTATAGGCACTACTATATTCAGCATAGCCTATGAAAACATAATCAACTGTTTTTGGCCCAATCTTAACTTGTTTAGGAGGACGCACTGCCACTTTCGCCAAACAACCCCACACTTTTATGTAGTTATAGGAAGCCTTCTTACCTTTCCACAACTCATAAGGAGTTTTGTTTTTCTTCTTGTGGGGTAACTTATTAAGAAGATAATTTGTTGTTAGTACAGCTTCCCCCCACAAGTTGTCGGGTGCTCCGGCATTGATCAAAAGCGCATTCATCATATCTTTTAGAGTCCGATTTTTCCGTTCTGCAATGCCGTTTGACTATGGAGAGTATGGCGGTGTCACTTGGTGAATGATACCATTCTTTTTGCACAATTCTGCAAAAGGAATTTCATACTCTCCGCCCCTGTCACTCTTTAAAACTTTAATCTTTTGATTAAGTTGAGTTTCAACTTCATTTTTATAAAGTTCAAAATTTTCAAGGGGTTCATCTACTTCTTAACAAGTAAATCTGACAATATCGTGTACTATCATCAACAAAAGTGACAAAATATCTCTTACCACCTCTTGTTTGAACCATTTTCAAGTCACACAAGTCTGTGTGTACTAAGTCTAGGGGTTCTGTTTCCCTTTACACAGAATGATAGGGAGGTTTGGTGAATTTAGCCTCAACACATATTTCACATTTCCTAGTTGAGTCTGTATCAAACTGAGATAACAACTGCATTCCCATTAGTTTTCTCATGGAATTGTAATTCACATGACCTAACCTTTCATGCCAAAGAGAGCAGGATTTTGCAATGTGGGCAGAAGAACTAATTGTGTTGATCTCAGGCACAACAGTTGTCACATTAGCATTGAAGAACCCTCTACTGAGATATCCCTTTCCTAAGAACACATCATTCTTAGAAATTACAAAATGGTTTGAAACAAACATAAGTTTGAAACCATTCTTTACAAGGAGACCAACTGAAATCAAATTCATTTTGATATCAGGAACATGCAAGACATTAGTTAAAGTGAGTCTCTTACCAGATGTGCACTTGAGCACCACAGTTCCCATTCCTTGAACTTCTGCCATCGCTGCGTTTCCCATAAAAACAGGCTCCGCATTTTTTGTCTCCTCATAGGATGTGAACATGTTGTAGTCTGCACATATATGTCGAGTTGAACCCGATTCAGCCCACCAATCATTTAGATTGTTTACCAAATTACTATCAGAAACAATGGAAACCATTGCTGACACTTTTGGTAAGCTAAAGTTCAAATTTGAATACTTTCACTGACCATAGCAACCTTGTTAGTTTCTGGTTCAAACTCAAAAACTTGGGTCATTTCCAAGGGCCTGCAATCATTTGCACAACAAACCCTTTTACCCCAACTACAACATTCACCATTTATGTTGCCATTGTTATTCGTCATTGTTTCTCAAAAACAAGACACAACAATTCAGTAATATCCAAAATTGGGTAGTACCCAATGTGATTAACGCTTTAAAATTGTTGGATATAAGTTACTGAAACTAAATTGCAACAATCACTAAATATAATTTCTACAATGATCTCTGACCTTCACTTGGTCAATTATACAAACAGGTTGTCCTCAACAACAGATTCACCAATATTTTGAGATTGAAAACAACAATACAATGATACAACAAAAGGATTAATGAAATAAAACAATCAAATAAATCGAAAACTCACAGGTATTATGCACTGAGGCGAGTTAGACTCTTTCCTTAAAGCGTTTACATCCCATACACCGGTGTTGTTATGAAAATGGATGAATGCTTACCAAGAGATACAACAGTGCCTTGAAGATAACCCAACACTTGAATATCTTCAATCGGTCGAATGCAATCACGTAGCACAAACTCTCAAACAAAATCACTAATGTTGCTAAGACTTTTCTTAATGCTCGAACTCTGGTTTTTGGGTATGCTTTTTCTATGTCTAACTGGAAGAAAGGGATGGGTTTTATTTGTGTTGAAACAACACAACGATTGGATGGATTCAGTCGTGTCCCTGGATTGTAAACAGTTGTACTCATGAGATTTTATCTCGACCATTAGATCACATCTGTTTACAATTCAACAATTGTAATCGATCTAATCCGTCGGATCACAACTTTTCCCTATCCGGTACCTCAATTTCAGTTTGTTTCACTAACTGAATCCCAAACCCAAATTCTCATTCATCTTGGAAATACAGTTAAATGGCCAATTCAACTGCATATTTCTAATAAACATATCACATATTCTTCCTTCACCAAGCCAAGCATCTTCCCAAAATCTAGTTTCCTTGCCCGCGCCAATCTTGAATCTAATACTTTTGTTAAAATCTTCAAACTCTTTATAGATATTAAACCATAAGCTACAACCTTTTGGTCCTTTGGGTTTGAGAGTTTCCCAACCGGTAAAGGTTTCGCCAAATTTCTCTACCATAATCTTCCTCCACAATGCATCTTTCTCTAGACCAAAATGCCACCACCATTTCTTTAGCAACGCTGAGTTCACTTGCTTAGTTCTCCGAATACCAAGACCACCTTTTTCCTTTGATTTTGTAGCAATCTTCTAACGAATATTGTGAATCCTTTTCTTATTAGGAGCATCATCCCATAAGAAATCTCTCACCACTTTATCAATTTTCTTAGTAATGGAGCAAGAAGCAAGAAAAATTGAGAGATAATAAATTGGAAGACTAGCCAAGACACTTTTTTCTTATACTTATTAACCTTTGCCGACTCAATTATTTTTCAACAATTGATGTCTAGAATTGCCTCTGTCGTAATCGTGGTCGCACAACCGAATTTTGCTTTGCAATTTTTTGGTAAGTAAAAATATACAAATTTTATTTTATAAAAAATGGGTCATTTACTTTTCAAATTTTACATATAGGTAAAAACTGAAAAATAAAACACCGACGGTTTATAGTAATAGGCTCCGTACCTAGAAATCAAGGTTAAGATTTCCACCTTCACTTTGCAGAACAGCTCACTAGTCATGTCACAGTGGCACTGTGCATATGCCCATAGAGTCCTAACAAAGCTAACCAATGAATTAACTAATGTGGGTCTCCAACTCTCCAACACTTGCACTCCTGCACCTAATAACCAAACCAAAGGGACCTCCATGGCTCCAACTAATCTAACATAAACTATGCACCGACTACCTATCTACCTCTCCATAACTCACATGGGGAGCTTGGTCACACTCACGTGCCTGTTGAATCTTGATTAAACAGTCAGTCGGTAGAAAGAAACTCGATGAGTTTGTGTCAGAACGCGTAAAGAGCAGAACCGGATAAATTTTGTCTGCGCCGACACTCTGTTACGTTAAATCTCGATCGAATCGGTTCTATTTTATCAAATTGGTTCTAAGTTACCTCAACCAACATAATACTGTTGATACAAAACATGATCGCGACCGATCAAATAGTGGGCCCACCTGTGGTTGATGAATCGATCAAAAACATTCTGCGGTTGGTATTCGCTGTGTAACTACGCCATCCATAAAGCTTGGCACGGACCTCAACTGTACGGGTGAGGACCGTGGGGTCCTTGTAGCTTTGAACCGTGGGTCCTCAAACAACATGGTGCTAAATCTATTGTGTCGGTTAGTAAAAAATAACTACTCACATGCGAATATCACTCCGTAAAGAACGTTTTATTGGCCCCACCACCAAAATAACGTATTACGAATAGCGTTTTATTGGGTCCCACTAGTAAAATATCGTTCAAAGCGTGATGGTGCGTGCTGAAAAAAGCGTTTCCGTCGGTCTAAGATGAAAAAAGTGTTTCGCGTTTGGATACAAATCTGCATCTGACGTCTACTTCTCCAGAAGTCGAAGACACAAGCAGAAGTCATAAACAAAACTATTTTGTTTCAAAAAAAGTTAACTCTTTGATTTTTAGAAGTTGTTTTGAAATTTGACAGCCAAACTGTCTTATGACTTTTCGACTTCTGATGTGCTATCCAAACATGCTATAAGCATCTTATTCGGACTAGTTTTGAGTTATGTTACATTCATAAAGAAAAATTTACTAATATGAGACAAACTATTTACTTATCAATAATTTTTTGTATTTCGAGATAAAATCTCAAAATTCATCTGAGAGAAGGAATAGGAACCCAAATACAGAGAGTAGTTATTTAGATGATATACGACCAATCATAACTGAAAAAGATAATGAACTTCTGACTGAGATACCTACTAGGGAGGAAATAAAGAATGTTGTCTTCTCTATGGAACCGGACAAAGCGCCGGGACCGAATGGATTCACTCCTAGGTTTTTTCAGATGAACTGGGAGGTGGTTCAGCAAGATGTAGTTAATATGATGGAGAGTTTCTTCACCTCAGGGTTCATTCTAAGGGAGATAAACACCACGTTTATCACTCTTATACCCAAGATTAAATACCATCAAGCAGCCAGTGACTATAGACCCATAAGCCTAAGCAACATCATATATAAAATCATGTCAAAAATCTTAGCAAATAGATTGAAAAAGATTCTCCCTAGCATCATCTCGCCTTACCAAGCACCTTTCATACAGGGTAGGCATATTTCATACAATGTCTTCATTGCCCATGAGATGATACATACCATGAGAGCTCAAAAAGGTAGTGAGTTTCTAGTGGGTCTGAAGATAGATGTGTCAAAGGCGTTCGATAGAGTGGAGTGGAGTTTCTTGGGCAAGATTTTGGAAAAACTAGGTTTTAGCAGTCAGTGGTGACGGCTAGTCCACTAATGCATGGGCACTATTTCGGCTTTTGTTCTCGTGAATGGAATGTCGGGTGAACAATTCGTTCCATCTAAAGGGTTGAGACAGGGAGATCCTTTATCTCCCTACCTCTTCATCATTTGCATGGAAATGCTATCTAGAGCAATTTCCAAAGGCGGGGATCTGAACCTTATCCATGGGATAAAGGTGAGACAGAATGCTCCGTCTATATCCCATCTGCTATTTATAGATGACCTGCTGATGTTCAGTAAAGCCGGTAAGGATGAAAGTGAAAACATTTTGAGAGTGCTGAATGAATTTAGCTCTTCCTCTGGCAAGCTAATAAACATGGAAAAGTCTGGTGTTTTTTCATCCGCAACTCTCATCAGAACACAATGAATGATGTCATAAACACACTAGGTGCGAAGAGAATCTCTCATAATGAAAAGTACTTAGGGTCACCATTGTTTACTCACACATCGTGTAAGTTCATTTTAGATAGAGTTGGGGGAAATTTGCAAGAATGGAAGGGACAAAATTTATCTTATGCAGGAAAAGGAATCATGATACAAGCCTCCTCGTCTACGATGCCGATGTATCAAATGAATTGTTTCAGAATACCAGTGGTAGTGACTGAAAGCATCAATAAAATGCAGCGGGATTTTTCTGGGGTAAAAATTAGAATGGCAAGAAAGGTGTATTCCTAAAGGCATGGATTGGAGTATGTATTCCAAAAAGTATGGGAGGAATGGGTTTTTTAAACCTAAGAGAGTTTAACTCGGCAATGCTGGCCAAAGTTATTTGGAGACTGCTGAAGGAACCCAATGGTTTGTGGGGGTCCATTTACAAAAGCAAGTACTTCCCAGAGTCAAGTCTGATGGACAAGGGGTACAAGTGTTCTGACAAAGACTCGTGGGTCTGGAAAAACTTAACGAGGGAAGTAGGGAAGATAAGAGATAACACAAAATGAAGGGTGGGAGATGGTAAAACTATTATAATATGGGAGGACATTGGTATACAGGGAAACAACATCAACTGGTTGAGCCACATTAACAAATTCAGAAGATCACCTATGTGGAGGAGATAATGGACAAGTCTGGTGAGGAGTGGGTTTTGGATACAACAAAATTGAACTTTTATTTTCAACCACAAGTATGCCAACTGATTAAAGGGACCAAGATAAACAAAGGAAAAGGGGATGATATCAGTTGGAAATTGGAAAA
Organism: Papaver atlanticum; assembly: GCA_023531105.1. Taxonomy (NCBI): domain Eukaryota; kingdom Viridiplantae; phylum Streptophyta; class Magnoliopsida; order Ranunculales; family Papaveraceae; genus Papaver; species Papaver atlanticum. The sequence goes on from JAJJMB010016078.1 coordinate 1,231,071, forward strand.
GAATGGGAAGTTCACTATTAAGTCCTTGTAAAGGAAGATTATGCAAAGGGGGCAGCCGGAGGATATCCAGTTGAAATAATTCTGGAGGAAGGTATGGGGAATGAACAAAATTCCAAGAGTGAAGACATTTGTCTGGAAATGTATTCATTCCATCCTGCCTTTGAACGAGAGACTTGCTAGGGTTTTACCGTATATTAATAAGATATGCCCACTTTGTGGGGAGCATGATGAAACCCTTACCCATATCTCTATGAGCTGTGAATTCACACTCACTGTTCTAAGTCATATGGAGGTTAGTTTAGCAGTCTATACAAATAACCAAACTGACTTCCATTGTTGGCTTCAGGATTGGTTCAACAAAGGTAAAGTGGATAAATTAGGTTTCATTGAGTGGGCTGACATCCTAGCAATTACTTGCTGGGAAATTTGGAAGTGCAGATGTGACCTAGTGTTTAGAAAAATAAAGCCAAACCCTAAGAGAATAGGAGTTAGTATTACCAATATGGTAAACTGTAACAGAAGAACTAGGAAAGTAGAAAACATGAACTCTGAGGTCCAAATAGTATCCAACTCTAAACCGTTAGTTACTAACATTTAGTTGTTAGGCTCAGCATAGCTTTGAGTGTCAGTAGCAGTGCCTTGGAGGGAGGAATAACTGTAATTCTGTCTGACCACACAGGAAAGATCACTGAAGCAAGATGCAGGAGCTTGGAAGTAGGTGCAGAGGAAGACATATAAGATGAGGCAGCTTTCATGACAATCCAGTGGGCTCACCAACTAAACCACCCACGGGTAGAAGTTGAAGGTGACGATGTGAAAGTCCTTGAAGCTGTTAAGATCCAGCTAGGTGAAGCAGAGAAAAATATCATAAAGTTGCATGCATGCAACAACAAAAAAATTATATTATGTATTAGGAAGCTCAGGGAACTTAGTCCGGTTCCTGAGACTGAAAATTTCATGGCAAGAAAGTTGGCTGAATTATGTCGTGAGCATAAACTCAGTTTGCAATGGAAAGAGTCTTTCATTAACACTTTTTTGGTAAGACCCTTGCAGGAGGATATTGTAACAAACTATGGAATGTATCTTCTGGGTTGAACTTGGTTTATTTATTAAAAGGAAAAAAAAAGTTGTCCCAATGATAAATGAACTACTTCCATTATCACTGACCTCTCAAGATAAATCTCGGGATTTCCTGTTGTTAACGTAGAATTTGTTAACCTTCATTCCTAGAAGAAAAAAATGTATTATCACTTTTTCATTTTAGCATAAGAGTTGGCTAAATTGAACAGAGGTACTCCCTCCGTTTCTTTTTTAGTAACGGAAGAAGAATTTACCTACAGATGAATGATTTCTAGCCGGGAGACCAACGTCCCAGGAATATTCCATTGGAAATCCTAAAAAATGAACTGTCGTCAATTTGTAAAAATGACCGTTACACTTGGGTTTGTTGGTTATTTTTGTCCCTCATTACACCGTGCTCACTGGAATGTGCCAAGCTTATATAAAGTACAAAGCCGAACCATGCAAGAGCTGGTTTACAGATGTATTTATTTAGTACTAGAGGTATTTGGTGCTTATACTCCAGAAATAAATGTGATTGAGTGGACAAAATCAAACTCCAAGGATTAGATATATCATATGACTCGATTGATCATTGTTGTCTATCTAGACAAATGTCAGTCAGTACGTGTATACTACTACTATCATGAAGTCTGTAAAAATACAGTGTACCCACTTCAGCAAGCAACGTGCATATAACCTCACAAAATTATGGGCTGTTACACTGTATAGTGTTTTTACATGCTACCATGTTGGTTTCTGTTTCCCTATCTCAACACTTCAAACTTACGTTATCAATCTTTACTACTTTTCTCCTCTTCACGTTTTCGAGTACAAACCATCCACAAACAGATGTTTGATAAGTTCAATTGCCCAAAAAGCTCAAAAAGTCAATCGTGGACTATCACGGTTGAAGCCGGTTGAGATCTTGCTTCCATTACTTTATTGGTTTGACCATCCTATCTCTGTTTCACAAAAAATGATACTTACCAATTAAAAACATGAAAATATGCGTTGCTGATAAATTTTGGAAGTGTACCACATTTGGAGGTTCATTTTACAGGTCACTACAATGTCACTCTCTTCGCATTAATTGTAGGTTTGATTTTGAGGGAATGTGTCCCATTTTGGCTAACTAGACGAGACGTCTCACTTACATGTCCAGCAAATAATAATTATCAAATTTGATTAAAAGGAGAAGTTTGTGGTGTAGAATGGTGTTTTTATATGAATTATATGTTGTACATCGCCGACAATTATTGCTTGCCGATATTTTATTTTACAGATATACCCATGTACGATATAATCATAAACAAATTTTCGGAGGACAAAATTGGTAAGAAAATGACTAGTTTCGTGGATCTTTCATTAATCTACCACTTAGACAAAGAGATACCACCCACATGCCCAGAATAATGTGATCATAACTAAAAGGTCCACCGAATAAATGAATATTAAACTAAGGTCTTGTTTGGATCTGATAGAAAGATTTTAGTTTCCCGTTCCAAATGATCGACCTTTTGGATGGTTAGAACCAAACTGGTCCTTAGGTAACCCACAAACCCTTCAATTATTGTTAAGCAGAATTAATTATGTTTTATTTAAGGGTGCAAAGTCATGTGCAATATTGGACATCAAAACTGGAAATACTAGGAGACAAAAGAGATCATCAGACGTTCCCATGAACATCTGGCATTGACTATAAACAAAATTTAGATCAATCTTGGACCGTTTATTCACGTGGGGGTCCAGCAAATCAAATTTGACTTAACTCTTGTGGGTTTAACAATTTCTCAGCCATTAGATTACTTGTTTATGTGTTAATCAAAGTATAATGGTACCAAGTTGACAAGGAATTTCATTTAATTAAGCAGAATCTATGTTATTTGTCACTAATTGAGCTCATTTACTCTCACCGATCTCTCCGGATTCCGGTTGCATCAGAATAAGTTATTTATCTATAAATTAATAGGTTTTTCCACATAATAACCGGTATAAGGTGATGGTAGATAGCTCTTAGTACTAGACCGCGGATTGCTTTTTGATTGATTATTCGGGGATAATTATGTTATATTATTTTTTGATCTTCTTTTTGAAGAGGTGTAATATCTTCGTACATTTCATTTGTTTCTACGATATAGTTTGTATATTACTACTTTCGTTTTAAAAACAAAAAAATACTATCATTTTTTTAATTTGACTTATTTTTAGGCTAAAATGAAAAAGTGAGAGTATCTATTTTTTAAATACGGAGGGAGTATTTCATTTGTTTCTGCAATGCAATTTGTATACTGCATTATTTATGTGATTTTACTATTTACAACCCATAGACTATTTAGGCAACGATTTTTTGTTTTGTTTAGAGAGGAAAAAATCGAATAAAAACAAAACAAAGATGATGTTATTAGTAGAGGATCTAGAGACCAATAGCAGTTTTTGAGCAAATAGTGCACATAATTGATGCTAACAAAACTAGTTAGTGACAGTTTAACTTATTTGTTTATAAGCAAATTATTTAAAAAAACATGAGATTTGGATCTCTTGTTTTCTTTGGTCTTTCCACAAGAAGAGGAATATTTAGATTATAAATATTATAGATTTCAGCAAAATTATTTCTTTAGTGATGGGAATTTTTAGTTTCTCATGAATTGATTACTCACTTAACATTTTCTTTTTGCTATTGTGATCTCTTTTCTTTTAAGAAACGAAATGAAATTTAGTCAAAATATTTACACTAGAATGTTGAAACATCAATATTGCATTGGTAGGTAGTTCTTGAACATAATCAAACTCATTTGAAAATTACAAACATAATTACTTCTCTTAATCATAAAGATTTTCATGTGTGCGATGAACTTAACTACTCCCTCCGTACCTATTATATAGGCGGAATTTTGAATTTTCTTTGTCCCACTAGATAAGCGGAGTGCTATTTTCAAGATGAATTTTCTCACAAATAGCCTTATTTATTGTACATGGAAAACTGTGTTTGTAATAAGACAAAAGGTAAAACAAGAAAAAACATGAAAAATAATGAATTCAAGGTAATTTTCTTAGTCTAAGAGAATTGGTCCCTCCGCCTATATATGTGGTACAGAGGGAGTATGTGATTAATTTGGGAGAGTTTGTTAATATGATTACAATCGTGCTACTTTGACACTGGTTCTGATTTTTGTTTGAGCCCTAGATGAAATTAATTAGAAGCTAAATTTTTACACACAATACTCTTTTGGTCGTCTTTTTATTTTATTTATTTATTTTTCTGGTAATTTAATTTTCATTAATGGAAATCATGATTACATGGATCTCAAGTACATCAAATTCAAAAAGTAACAAGAAACAACAAGTTTGTAGCAATACATGATTGAAAATTCCGAAAAGGAAAAGAGAAGGAATTCCAAATACTGGTCTAATACAAGAATTCAAGAACCGATTGAATCGGAGAGAAGATGATCTTCATAATATTTATGGACCATTTGATAAATCGTCTTCCTGAGTTCAGAGATGTTTTTGTTGGTAGTGACCCAGAATTAGATGCTCAAGTAGAATTTTGAGCATTCCAAAAAGAAATATGCATTGAAAGCCCGTAGAGAAAAAAACATTTATCCAAAAAAAATTAGTTGTGATGGTATAAAATTGTACAATAGAAAAATAGTTGTTCCGGACATATCATCCATTTGAACAACCTGAAAACCATGCAGATACATAGAAGATGAGCCTGCCCCTCTAGAAAAAACAGGAGGTCCTAAATTTGAATTTATTTGTGTCTACGCAATATTTGTGAAGTCCATAATTTTTGTAAATAAAATGCCTATTGATTAGTTTGGTTTTCATTTAGACCACATAAATACTACCTCCAAATGTCAAAATAGTAGATAATGCAACTTTAACTGTGTCAACATCTCGCCTCACGATGAATAACGAAACATTAAGATGAATGACTGTCTATTACTATACGATACACCTTAAGAAGTGACTTTAGGTTGGAAAGAAACGTTCAAGAATCACTTCTATAATCCAAAAAATCAATTTTTCATGCAGCATTTTCTCATTTCTTTTTTTGCTTTTGACATCTACCATTGAATACACTTTTGGAAAATCTCAAAATTTGAATTGATATTTATGCCCACTATTGATGGGCAATATGGGACAAATTTCACCCATATAAAAAAACCTGGTTTACATTCAAACAAATTCAGATGACAAATGCCGCGGTTGTTTTTCAATGGATGAATGGTCAACGTATAGAGATTGCCCTCAAGGTGGGACTTTGGGGTTAACTTGAAAGCATGCTAATAATAGAGTAGGTAATGTTAAGTATTCATGAGTTAAATTTTGGTTAATATTAACTTTCTCAATAATCAATTCCAATTAGGCTAATTAATCTAATTCTATAAACTAAATAGAATTTACTACTCATGTCTATTTGGTGGGTTAGTTGGAACCTATCTATTTGGCCTCATCATTACAGGCTCTCACCGAGTCATACCACTAAACCAACACTACCACTTAATCAATAGCTTTAACATATGATTATTATTGTAATTCGTTTTACTTATTAAAAAAGAAGAAGCAGCTAGCTAGATTTTCAGTGTACCGTGCTTTATGCATGAGAGGAAAGTGCAGAGTATTTTTGAAGGAACTTATGCATAGAGTGCAACCCAAGTTAGTTTAAAGAGAGAAAATGGGGGACTAGGACTAAGAAAGGGAGAGGGAGTAAATCAGAAGGGATTGAATTGATTCAATAATGAGTAAACCTCAAGATTGTTTCTAAGTGTTTGTAGGGATCATATGAATATGAATAATAAGGAGGGGTCTATCATTTCAATTTGGCCCATCACCCCCCACCCCACCCCCATGCAGCAGCAACTCAAAGCAAAATTCTTCATTCTTTTTGAGAGATATTGCTTTTGAAAATTCTTTGATTTACTCAAAACATGGCGCGTGGGGTATATGAGATAAGGATTCTGTTAATGGAGGTAGGTGATTGTTTGTGCTTAAAACCATCAAAAAAAATAAAATTAGAAGGTAATTGTATAAAAAAAGAGGAACTCTATGGTTACTATAATTTAGTGTATCAAATTTGTTATTCGTTTTTATTAATCAATATAGCTTAGCGGCAATAATTTTTTAACTCAGATCATGTGTATCATCAACCATCACCACCTAATAATTTTACCATTATATTGTACAATAATATCGTCTAGGTTTTGCAAATACCTTGAGTGCATTAACTAGAAAAGCATAATTTGGAATAAGCAAGCAAGGTGATTAAATTTGTGTAACATTAACATAATAAAGAATTGAAGTTTCATACTTACACGTGTTGAGAATTACCGCGTGGTCAAATTAACCCCAACGGACAGTAAATGGGATTCCCCCAACTGATTTTCAGAGAGAGAAAAAGTGAAAAGGCGTTGGTTTTGGTGTCTGAGAAACGGTACTTAAAATAAAGTCAAAACCAATCAGATTTATCCTTTCCTTTTTCTCGAGAATCTCGAGGGAAAAGTACAACAGGTCCAAAAAATCACCTGTAAAAATTTAATAAAAAAATCTTTAAAGTTCAAACAAACAACGGCGGTGAACCTCAAAATCCAGCTTGGGTTTCAAACTAGACTTCATTTTCAGTTCTTCCGGCTTTCAACCATAGGTTTCGCAGGAAGCATTCAAGATTCCAAGTCTTGATTCCAACGTAAAAATAAGTACGCCCTTGAAACCAGTTAGAACGGCCCCCTAAGCCAAGCACTATGCTAGCACGCAGGGTCAATTGCTTATCTGCTTAGCTGCCCGTTAGGCCTAGCCCTATGTTACCCATTTTGTCTCGTTATCGTTTCACTACAGCCGAGCCAAGCAGTAAAATCAACCCTGCCTGAAAATCCTTTTTTTGAAAAAAATATTTTTTACATTGGTTAACTTATAAAGACGAACAATGGGTTTCTATCCAAACAATGCCCGAAAATCCTTTTTTTTTGTCCAAAATTTCAATTGAATTTTCATAAATATTTATTAAGAATTAATAAATGCTATTTTGGAGAGAATATTGGAGATATAATATAGGAAGAAAAGAATTGTCATAAATAAAAGAGTGAGAAGAGAAATTTTATGAAAAAAATAGGTATATAATAATTCAACGTAGAAATTCAGTATCTGTCCAAAATCATACGAAAACTAAGTATCCGTAAAGTTTAAATTTTTATGGACTGAGTTTCTGTCAACACTTCTCAGCTAGAGAACGAAACAAATGTGTTTCCTTCTTAAGCTAAGCTAAGATTTTGACCACACTATAACTACGAAATTATGACCATAATGGTTGGCCTTCGCTATAATGTGGCTAAAACTAAGCCAAAAATACAACCATAGTGCTTGGCTGCTTTATACCATGAGATCTCACTAAACAAGATGTCATAAGGCTAAGTCCTATGGGCTAGATTTGGCTTCTAGATTAGCCAAAAAGTGTTGCAATTCAAAAAAGAAAATGTTGTCTATTTGTTAACATTAGTTTTCTCTCCTAGCATTTGCTCGCATGTGAACTAGCAGCGAGATAGTTGTGCTGAATGGTTCAACGCCATAAAAATCACCTTTTCGCTGAATATTTCAGCGCATATAGATATATTTTTTGATATGACAGCTGAGATAGGTTACTGAACCAAACAACGCTGGACGCTGACGTGGACTGCTAATCTAGCTGCTAGATTAGCACACCATAGGACTTAGGAGGTTGTCCTAGCTGACGTGGACTACTAATCTAGCTGCTAGATTAACATACCATAGGACTTAGCCTAACATACTCCATTTGGTTTGAGTGGTAAGTGCTAATTTAGCTAAAAGCCCTAAATGCATTTATTTCCCATGACTGTAAATTTCCGATCAAAGCTTGAACACGTACAAACCCTAAAATCAGAATATGAAGTTCAACGGTGGACTTCAAATATTATTAGGTTGGAAACTGAGTTTTCAACCTGACAGAAGTTAACCAATGAATGCTCATGGCTAGCAACGGGTATAAATGCAAAAAAATTCTCTATGATAATGGCTGCTCTTGGATACATATGTCTACCAAGGAAAGGATATGAAAATCATAGTTGTTGCATACTTTTATCCTCGGTCAATCGTAGTTGAAATCCGGATATTATTTGTCTGGGAATATAATATTAACCCACCACATAAAAGTATGCCAAAAAATATTCGTTCTAATAACAATTACTGGATTACGGACAATATCAGATGAATTGATTATCATCTTATAGAGAGTACTTTAATAAGAAACTAGTTGGAAGCCTAGCAACAAACTGAGCTCCAACAACGTGTTACATTAATTAGTTGAACATGTTGCAGTGCTAACCCACTAGAGAGCCTCATGAGGAACCATCCAAGGGAACCGAAGCGGAAAGGGGGCAAACTAATTCTACCTTCCATGATAAATTTTGCAGTATTGCGCCATCGAGGATGACTAGATGAATATTTAAAGTATGAAGTATGTACATAATCACGACAATAACAGGAGAAGGGTTGTTCAGTGTGAGATAATGGTCAGTTGGAGGCTCCAAAAAAACAATTACTATAAGTTGAATGCCGATGGTGCATGCTTTTTGATGGCTTATTTGCTGAAATTGAAGGTGTCATTAGAGATGCCAGTGACAGTTTTGTGGCTTACTTTTGCGGTCATATCTTCCTAAGTGACAGCAGCGTGGCTGAAATGTAGGATGATATGGATAGCATACTTCTTGAACGACTTGGGATTATTGGATTAGAAGTCGAATGTGACTCGACATATGCAACACATATCTGCAAAGATGAACTCTAAGCTCCATGATACCTACAAAGCCTGAAATCTAACATTCATAGTTTAAAGAATGAGTTTGATGGCATCTCTATTAGCCATGATTATCATAAAGTTAATTTTGTTATAGATTTCCTCTTATAAGATGCCTCATACAACAATGACAAGAGTTTGAATCGACATTCCACCTCGAGAAATAATAAGTTCGGTGTCTATTGATTATCAGGGTGTTTCTTAACCCTCGACTAGTTAGTTTCGAGTAGCCGGTGCTAGCCTGATGGCACAATATCATTAAAAAAACACACCATCCGATATCATTAAGATAATCCGGTATACAAAAATATTCGATAAGCACCCGAAATCATCATTCATAAGTTGTTTTCTGTCATTAGATTTTTGCCTATTTTTTTTTTATACCTTCGTATTTATTTCGATACAAAATATCTGATATCTATATTTGTATTCGAAATTTCGGATAATATCTTAAATTTGTGATACTCAAAATATCTACCCAATTTAGTAATTAACACACGGTTGATTGTCCCAAATACAAATCCCCCAAATTATTATTTTCCAAAAAAGCAAAAACTCAAAAAAGGAAAAATAAATCAAAAAATATAAAAATACCTAAAATTAAAAAATCATGATAACGATAATAATCACCCCGTCAAATACGCAAGTTAAACAAAGAAAAGAGAAATCAAAGGAGGGTGAGTTGGACCCACAATGTGGATGGAGGTAAAAAAAGACAAGGACAGCTAAGCAATCAAGAAAAGGCTCACCTACTTGAAACACAATAACTTAACTTAACCCCCCTTCTCCCTCTTCATCTTCATCTCTTCATCACGTTCTTTGGCTTTCTCCCCTATTTTTATTTTTTATCGTTTTGAAAAAAATGGACTATTAATCCCCCCTCCCCCTGTCTCTCTCTATTACTACTGCTACCTCCACTACCACTACTACTAATAATAAAGTCTTGTTTGGTTCTTTCTCACAATATATATTTTAAAGTAAGTTTTTTTTCTTTCTCTGTTCTTCTTCTTCCTCCCTTCATTTTGACATTGTACAAGGTTGGTTTTGAGGTTTGAGAGTTTTTGTGAGATGGGTTTTTGATGGGTTCATGCAATTGTGGAGGAATTTTTTATTTTGATTGAAGGAAAAATATTAGGGTTTTTGTTAGGTTTGTTGTTATATTTGAAAGGGTTTTTGTTTCTGCCATTTAGTCTCTGGGTTCTGTAATTAAATTCTGGGTTTTGATTTTGGAAAGAAAATTTCTGGGTATTTTCACCCATTGCATGCGTTTGTTTGACATTTTTGTGATTATGAAAGTTTGATTTTTTGCTAATTTAACTCGTTTTGGTCTTCTGTTTTGTAGGAATTCGCGGGATTATCACATTTCTAGGCACATTTTAAGAGCTAAAATAGTTTCAAACACCATTTTAGGGTTTCCTCTGTTTAGAATTCCATCAATTAGTCGAATTCACTGCTCTGCATTTTCGGTTCAATTACCTCAATTTTGAAGAAATAAAGTAGTGGGTTCTTAGTTTAGAAGTCCAAAACCTCAAAGCTTTGCGAATTTCGCCATCTTCTAATTCCAAGGTTTGCTTCTAATTATTCCCTTCAATTATGTACACATTACTATCTTTGTATGCAATTCCATAATTGCAGTATAAAAATTCAATTTTTTTTTTACCTTAATTTTGTTTTGTACTAATTGATTGAGAGAATCCTCCAATTTTGGCTCAATTTTGGGGTGGTTTTCAATTTTCACATTAAAAACTTCAAGACTTTTTTTTTTTTGATTTTTGTTGGAATTTTAAATTTAAATATGAATTTACTCAATTTTTATTGAATTTATGTCCTTGAAAATGATTTATGGTTGCTTGGTTTGATGAGATATGGAGTATCATTTAATAGGGTTTTTGCATACCAATACATGTGACTATGAGATCAATCACAGGAATGAGACCCCAATTTTAAATTTCTGACCCATATCATGTGCCACATGTACGGTTGCTTTGTCGGTGATGCATTTAGATTAGTTGCCTCCCATTTATCTTTATTCTTACTTTTTGTTTCTTTCTTTCAATTTTATAAAAGAAATTGTCATCTTTTTTCTTCCCATTAATTTTGCTGTTCTTGATTTTTTTCCAAGGCTGCATTATTGAGTGCATGTGCAATGGTTGTTATATAACAGTGAGTTAGTCATTCGGGTTGCTTATATTTATACTTCAAATTGAAGTTACAGTGCAACACTTCATGCTTTGGTTATTCTTTTTTAACTTGTAAAGGAGAAAGAAACACCTTTACTATTACTTGTAATTCAAATTTTGGTTTGATTTCTTTCGAAACTAGTAGAAGTTTACTTGAGAGTTTGAAAGTAGTTGAAGTTATTGAGTATAAAGGGAGAACATTGTGAGTTTACTCCTTGGCATGAATTTTGTTCAGGTAAACAAAATGATTGGACCGGGATTCATTGATGAAATGGACTTGGATATCTGCGGAGATTTCTTTGATCATATCGATGATTTACTTGATTTTCCAAGTGAGGAAATCGAAGGAAATGGAGGAGTTGTTGGAGGAGGAGATTGCAATGCCTTTCAAGATATGTGGCCTTCAATCCCACCACCAGAATCGTTGGGTGATCCTTGCTCTGGTTTCTCTAACAGCAGCTCAGATCTTTCCACTGAACTCCCTGTTCCGGTGAGTTACTTTGGTCGCATTTGGTGTTAACAATCATGACAGTCATTTTTTTATTAGCCTTACATACTAACTTTACAAGTAGTACTTACTAATTGTTTTATACTTTTCGTAAATATTTTAACTTTCAAACAGTTAATTTTTCTAAGACTTATGTCAGTCTTGAGTTACTGTTCTACCGACACATTCAACTGGAATATGACTTTACAATCTGTAATCATCTTGCAAATGAAATCTCCATAGGCCCAGTTGTTTATTGTTTAAAGTCTTTCTCTGCAGAGTGCCCCCCCTCACTGGTTATTGAAACCAGCCTGGATTCCATGGCACATTAGGATGTCCCTACTTACGAATAGTAAGAGTCCATTTACTGAGAATTAAAACTCTTAATAAAACAGGAGAACTGTTCTTTGATCACCACATGACATATGAGTTCATATCAGCTGATGTGAGCTGTCTCAGCTAAAGACAATGAAAATTAGACACCTTTCAGCGAGTTTGGATCTTGTTGACCCAATTGTAACATGGGTTAGGAAGACTGTTTATGCTAATTGTGGAGACCTAGACATTGAGATGGTAGGGTTTTACTTAAGTCTCTTCCAATTGAATGATAGGATCTGTTGTCCCACGTTAGATGTTGGGCGAGCACTTAACGTAGTTGCAATTGCACGTTAACATCAACTGCTAGCTAAGTCACTCACTTGGTCAAGACTAATGTGGTCCATGTAGTACCACTCTTAAAAAAATAAATGAATAATTGAGCTTATGTGTAGCTCGTTCTAGTACGACCATGGTTTTAAACTTCGACATTTGAATGAATTTAAGCTTAGTTTAAATCTTCGTTATAGTTTTGGAATCACTTCATTATCGTTCACTTCTCATCTGTTTTACTTTGTTTTGCTCTTCTCAGCATGAAGACATTGTTCAATTGGAATGGTTATCAAACTTCGTCGAAGATTCTTTCTCAGCTGGAAGCATCCCTCTCGACACAGACTTCATTAACAACAACAAGAAGGATGAATCTCATCGGTTCCGTACCTCCAGCCCAGTCTCCGTCCTCGAGAGCAATAGCTCTTGTTCCGGTGGAAAGACAATGCCTCTCAGTCCTGACACTGTTGTTCCTGGACGTGCACGGAGCAAGCGCCCACGACCTGCAACTTTCAATCCACGACCTGCTCTTAGTTTTGTCTCTCCCGTCTCATCCATAACCAACGTCCAGAACCTATCAGTGTCCAACTCCTATTTATCATCAGAATCAGAGAACTATGCAGAATCCCATCCACCATATATACCCAACTATGATGGTACGGAACAGAAGAAGAAGAAAAAGAAGAAGAAACTGACACCATCTCTACCAAGTTATAGTTCAGACCTTGACGATTCACTTCAGCAGCAGCAGCCTGGCGTGGCTGTCAGAAAATGTTTGCATTGTGAGATAACAAAGACCCCTCAGTGGAGAGCGGGTCCAATGGGTCCCAAGACCCTCTGCAACGCTTGTGGTGTTCGTTACAAGTCAGGGCGGCTCTTCCCTGAATACCGTCCTGCCGCAAGTCCAACATTCGTAGCATCACTGCACTCCAACTCCCACAAGAAAGTCCTGGAAATGCGAGTCAAAGGTACCCCAGACGACATGAATCCAATGAGTCCAGTTCCGGAATTCTTGCCAGCAAGCAACGCCCATATGCTTGATTACATATAAGTTAGGAGCTTGGAAAGAAGACATAGTTGAAGTTTCCTTTTTCCATTTAAAACTTTTACTGTTTATCTTTCTTTATTTTATTTTATTTGTATGTTGTACAGAGTTGGGTTGGAGAGGAGGATAGAAGCAATAGATGACCAACAATATGTTAGCTGCTAGAGAGAAAAAAAAAAACTTAAGAAGGATTAGGAAAGGGATGAGCAAGAGAGCAAGGAAGGCAGGCTTAGGTTTAGGATTTAGAGTTTTAGAGAAGAAGAACAAGAAGAAAGCTTTAGATCCTTGTAGGTATTCAAAGTTGTGTTTCGTGGTTATTTGTTTTGAATTCTTTTTGCAGTTGTTTGATTTGCTTAGGAAAGTCTGATCTTTTAATGAAATATTTCATGTACAATGTCGGATTTTTACATTTTCTTTTTCATCGCTAAGAACATGTCATTAAGCTAGCACCGTTGCGAGAACCTGTTCCATCCTTTGCATATGTAAAGGAAGGCCAATGGGAAATGGACCACAAAATAAGTGAATTGATGGTACTAAGAACTTGATCAAACTTCAAATTTACGCAAACATAAAATCTGGTCCAAGATTTTCATAGCTAGAGGTACAGTGTGTGGGCTTTAACTTCTTGAGAAATTAAATCTTTAAAAGTACGATTAAGAATTTGAATGCCATATCTCATCAAAGTTGGCAATCACTAATTTCCATGTGTGTGGACGAGAGAAGAGTGGTGGGTTAAGTCATGACTTTGAGGTGAATTTGGCTTTGCTTTATGTGAAGGAGCATTTACGATACCTTCCATTCATTGAATGCAAAATGTTAAACGCCCCCTCCCTCTAGAATATTTGTGGTTGATTTCTCTAGGTTTACTTTGTTAAGAAGAAGAAATCATCATCGCATAAATGTTATGCACCAACGGATTTGTTTTCTTGGATAAAAAACACATCCAAGAAGAGACGTGCTCCAAATTTTGAACCCGAAGTTCATTTCTCAAAATGACGAGGCAGTTTATTAATCTTGTCGAGCACACCGCATGCCTATGAATACTACACTGTTGATATTTGAATATTAAGGACTTTAAACATGTAGGGCAAAAAGATATTAAAAAGAACTAACTTGTATCTGAGACTGGGCTGCTAGAATGTCACAAAGATATGTTGATGCCAGTCTATGTCAGAGAGACTGAGGGAATTGCTAGTTTAAATAAGTTCATTGGTATAGTTGATATCACAATCTATATTCTGGAGGTAAGATCATCAAGGAAATAACCACTGCCAGTGCCACAGACCACGAGTAAGAACGAAAGCCAGATCAAATCCACTATCCAAAAAAATTTGGACCATTTCTCGATTTGTGCGTGTCATCCTTGCGCAGGGGCCATGCTAATCTTCTCTGTATCGTTCCAATTTTATCGGATGTCCCCGAAGGGACGAGCTAATTAGGGAGATCAAGGTATTTAAACCATTCTCTGTTTTGTAATATGAGCACTGTGGGACTAACCAACCAAAGCCCACCCGTTATTGGTATTCAAAACGCGCTAGTCATCGGTTTCCAAATTCTTTTCCTAAGGTGTCAAGAGTTCGACTCACTCTAGTCACAAATTTCTATGACTGATTCAATTTTTCCAAGATCCTTGCATAAACCTCGGCATTCATGGGCATCGATTTGTACTCCGTAGTTTTCTGTAATGGTGATATTTTCGGTTCCATCACTTCAAATCTAGTACAACTCCACGTTTTTTCTTTCTTTATTTCGATATAGTGGAATAGGATTCAGAGGTAAATGAAATCAGGTCATAAGGATAGCTATATTCCGGTGCATAAGGATAGTTGGTTTAAGAAACTATGCCGTAACTTTCTTATATCAAACTATCTATAGGGCATCATCTTGGATTCTTGCTCCGGGGACAAAATATCATGGCTGGCACTACACTACCAATGTATCACTTACATTGTCTATTTGTGTTCTGAAAAATTTAGTCATTTTCAAGTACCTGAATTAGCAGGACATTGATCTAACTCGTCATGAATTCTTCCATTGACTAATAATACCATATGATGTGAAACTTTTTGGAGTTTTTCCTTGGTAAAACTTTTGCTACCTCGTCTGAACAAAATTAAAACTTGAAAGTGCGAAAGAGCGTGCTTCCTTGGGATTCAAAACAAAGCTGATCACGTGAATATGCAATTCCATGTCAGCGATAATCCATCACACATGTTCTTAGCTTATGCGTAACGCCACTACGGAGTTTGTTGCAGGGCCTGCTTACTCATTTGGTTTACAAGGAGATGGAAAAGACAATGAATTGATAAAGAACGATGTTTTGGGGACTACTCCAAATAGGTGGGGGACTACTCTTCTATTTTGGGGTGGATATTTGAAGTAATTTTGGGTCACCCCTTAGCTAAATTATTTTAAAATACCAAATTTACCCTTGGTAATTAAATTAGTTAGTTAGTGTTAGTGTAATGATTAATTACTGATTAGTTAGTGATTAGTGAGTTATTAATAGGATGGTTTTGTTAGAATGAGAAGAAGAAGAAGAAGAAGAAGAAGAAAAGATGAAGAAAAAGTGGGAAGAACCCTCAAAATCTTATTTTGAGTTTAGTAAATATGATATGAGTGATTCATGTGATGATACCTCCTCCTTAGAATCAGAACCTCCTCCATCTCTTAATATGTTTGTCAATATTTCTAATGATCCAGATATGAGTTATTTGTTAGATGATGAAAGCTATTTACCCCAAACTCAACCTAACGACCCAAATGATGAATTTTATCAGCCACAACCAGAAGATGAAGTTATGGGTACTCAGGTATGTCTCAACTTTAGTTAATGTAGCTTGAATTGTGCAAAAAATTATCCAAATCGAAAATTTCAGGAAGAAATTTCGGCTAGGTCAAAGTAGTTCGGTTAGCAATCCTGCAGAACAGGTAGCCGAACTCTCCTGTATGTGCAGTTCGGTTACTCATTTCAGCATACGCAGGTAACCGAACTCTGTTTTAATGGAGGTTTTTGAGAGTTCGGTTATCTTTTTCCAGAAAACGTTGCCGAACTAATTTTATAGAGTATACAGTTAATAGTTCAGTTTAGTCGAGTTTAGTCCCTTTGTTACCGAAGTTTATGTTCGGCAAGCTCGCAAATCACGTTCATTGAATAGGTAACCGAACTTTGCAGTTCGGTTTAGTCGATAGTAGTAATTATGTTGCCGAACTATACCATAGAAAAATTCCAAAGAACAAGTTCGGCAAGATCGCATTTTTTTTTCATAACCGAACTTTTTGTTCGGCAGGATCGTTTTTATTTTTACATTGCCGAAAATTTAAGTATTTCTTATTTTTTAGTTGGTATTGTCGTTGTGCTATTACTCGTAGGTTGCATCTGATCCAATAGAACCAATGGAAAATCAACCTACCCCTGTTGATATTTTGTACGATGACACGTCCCATCACTACATGAATGACTTGGTATTCAAAAGTCCTTTAGAGGCAAAGAGTTGGGCTAGACAACATGAACTAAAAGACATGTGCGTATTAGTATTGAATGAGAGAGAAAGCAAAACCCGCTTTGAAATGGTTTGTGAGAGAAGCGGTGATCCCGATAAAAGACACAAGAGGAAGGGTTATGTTTATAAAGGAAAGACAAATAGGAAGAACAAAACTTTCTCAAAGAAGATTAAATGCCCATTCAAGCTTGCATTTAATTACAACGAAGAATTGGGTGGATGGGTTCTCTACAAGGTTATGGAAGGTTGTCATAACCACCCTCGTCCGGAGCATCTTGAAGGACATTTCATGGCGGCCAAGCTAACTCCTGAAGAGATGGACAAGGTAGCTAAAATGAGGAAAATGGGTCTTTCACCAATTCAAATGCTCCAAATACTAAAGGAGGATAACAAGGATAACCACTCATCTTTGTCCACCGTTTGTAATGCAATTGTGACAATTAGAAAGAAGGAATGGAGAGATAGACAAGTGATGCAACAATTGTTTTTTTTGGCCAAAGAGAAAGACTACACAGTTCAAAAGGATGTGGATTCGGACGGAGAGATAACACAACTCTTCATTGCGCATCCAACGAGTGTTCAATTGGCTCAATGCTTTCATGAAGTTCTCATAATGGATTGTACTTATAAGACGAACAAGTACGAGATGCCATTGTTGAATATTGTTGGGCGTACTTAGACGCAGTCACCGTTTACCGTGGCGTTTTGTTTCTTAAGGGACGAGCAAGAAACTAGTTACATTTGGGCACTACAACAAGTTAAGACAATCTTCCGAGGTGATGATATTCCCGGGGTTATATTCACCGACAATGAAGTCGCATTGATGAATGCAATAGAGGTAGTGTTTCCATTAGCACACAATATGCTTTGTACGTTCCATATATGGTGTAATTTGATAAATAGGTGCAAGCCAACAATTTGTCCACCCAAGAAAAAAGGATATGAAGAGATTAAGATACTACCGGAACATGAAAGAGCGGATGCAAAAGAGGAAGTTGAAAAACAATACGATCTAAATTACGCTAAATGGGTTGCTTTCAACGGTGAATGGGAATCATTGTGTTGGTCTCTTACCGAGGAAGAGTATCATCTAAATCTTGCGGAGTTTATCGCCCATTGGGATACTCTCTATTATCCCGGTGTTGTATCGTATGTTCTTCGCCAATGGTTGGAACCACACAAAGAGAGGTTTGTTAATGCCTATATCAACCAATATAAACACTTGGGAAATCAAGCGACAAGTTTAGTAGAGTCGGCTCACCATCGGTTGAAGAAGAATCTCTTTGGATGTGTTGATAATTTCGTAACCGTGTGGAATGCTATGGAGAATTACTTCAAGCGCGACATTGATAGAATTAAAGAGAAGTTCCAAAAAATCCGTATATTCAAAACGACCGGAAAATATGCCGACCACCCATTGTTCAAGGGAATCCATTACAACGTATCTCGCCAATGTATGAAGTTGTTGATTATAGAAGTCGAGTTGATTGATAAGTGGGAAAACAAGAGGGATGAGGTGTGTGTATGTAACATGAAGAAGTCTATGGGACTCCCTTGTCGCCATATGATAATCAACTACATCCCTTTAAGCGACATTGATCCATATTGGAAGCATCTAAGTTTCATCCCTCCTCCAAAGGGATGAGAAGCCGGAGAGGAGTTTGGTGATAACGAAATGGGTAGAACCGTACTAGAGATGTATCGTGGCATGAACAAGCTCCAAAAACAAATATTTTTGGATGACATGAGGAAAATCATATATCCACAAACTTCGGAGAATGTTTATGAACCGTCAAAAGGCAAACGCAAAGGTAGGCCAAGCAAAAAAGAAATAAAAAACAACTAAGAGAATATGCAAAGGTGTTACGTAAGAAGAAAAGTGAGCAAACCCCATTTACTAGAGATCCTTCGGCCCATGAGTATACCGCGGCAATGTACTTGGAGCAAACCAAGAAACGGGGTAGGAGTATTGAGGAGAAAGGCGAAACAAGTGAGCGAGATTTGAAGAAAAAAGGTACGATGTGTCCATCACAACCAAGCCAACCATGTTCCGGCGACGTGAAGCTTAAGTCTCCAATTTGCCCTATCCAACCATCTTCCCTATACGTGAAGCTTGAGGCTCCAAATAAAGACTATTTGAATGAGCTACCTCTATACATTAGAGAATACGTTATATCCACCGACGACGTTCCTCCGGATGGTAATTGTGGTTTTCATGTTGTCAATCAACAACTTGGGCCTTTCATTGAAGGTGCCAAGCTAAATAATGGGTGTGCAATCACTCATATAAGGCAAAGGTTGTTGTCCAAACTAAAGGAGAATCCGGCATTTTACAAGACAATGTTGTACGATGGGGTGGGTAGTCTCAATGAGCAATTTGTTAAGTATCAACGTCGTCTTCATGGGGACCATCCGATCACAACGGATTATTGGATGAGCATACCGATATGTGGACACTTAATCGCCGAGGCATTTAATTGTATGGTTCATTATTTCTCAAAGTATGCTAGTTTCACCTTCACCCCGAAAACAACCGTATGTGTCGAGCAACTCAAACGAAGGACAAGTGTGATGGCATTGACTAACAACAACCACTTTATAGGCCTTCGTTTAAAACCCGATTGTCCACTGCCTCCAATATCCGGAAACTCTTATTGGCCTGCATTTAACTCCGATATAATGTTGGGTTGGTGTATTATGTATGAGCATAACATGGAGATGTGGAAAGCTTTGGAGAAATCGGACGAAATTGTACATGAAGGTCAAATTTCACTTGAGGATGATTAAATGACACATGTAATGGAACTAAGTATGCTTATCAATCTAATACTATGTTTTTTGAAGTGTGGTATTCATTATCGAGTTAATTTTAGTATTTTATTGAGTTGACAGATAATAGTTCGGTAAGCACATATCATTATCCAGGTTGCCGAACTTAAGTTCGGCAACCTGCGCAAATATTTCAGGTTGCCGAACACCTGTTTTGTGTTAGATATAGAACATTGAAATTTTAAAATTCAAAGTTCGGTTAGAAAATAAATATTTGCGAGCCAACCGAAATACAAAATTCGGTTAACATGGTAAATAATGAGGTAACCGAACTTTTATTTGAAGGCTCAGAGAATGACTTTTCCAACTTGTGCAAAAGCCAAATTTTGAGTCTCCAGGTTCAGCAACCAGTGATATTATACTTTGCCAAACGAACTATAAATTTCGGTTACAAGGTTAAAAATTAAGGTAACCAAACTTTTTACCTGAAGTCTAACTCACAAACTGGTAGGATTTAAGTGTTTTATTTGAGTCTTCAGAGTAGAGTTCGGCAACCAGTGAAAATGTTGCGAGGTAACCGAACTCTGTCTTCGGCAACCTGGTAGGATTTAGCTGTTCGCCGAAAAAACAGTTCGGTGACCATTAATTTGTCACACTTTACCGAATTTTAAGTTCGGCTAGCTCTGTTCAAATTGAGGTAACCGAACTTTTTACCTGAAGTGTAAGTCACAAACTGGTAGGATTTAGGTGTTTTATTTGAGTCTTCAGAGTAGAGTTCGGCAACCAGTGAAAATGTAGCATGTAACCGAACTATGTGTTCGGCAACCTGGTATGATATAGCTATTCGCCGAAAAAAGAGTTCGGTGACCATTAATTTGTCACAGGTACGCTATGTAAAAATTTCAGGTGGCCGAAAAACAACCTGTATTCAAAATTTCATCCATATAAAATTGAAAACACAAATCCAATTTAAATTAAAAACGCAAACAAGGTTCTAAAACAAATATAAAAGTTGTTATACATACACAAACATACGAAATTAAACCATATGAAATCCATAACTAAGATGTTTTTTGACACTAAAACCATACGAAATCACTAATGACCACCGCGACGCACCCTTTTACCACTTCCTTGTTTACCACGAGTTTTAGGTTGAACTTCCTCATCACTTGGGGTTTCATCTACTCGTCCGGTTTCCTCCATGGCGCGACTTGAACATTCTCCTTGTTGTCGACCCCTCTTCAATTGCTTAGACCTACTTGGCTCCATCATTCTTTTAGTTATAAGACCCTCCCACTCGCCGTAGTAGTAGGTTTGTTCCTTAGTCGACATCGGCTCTCCACTACGGATTTTAGCCATCCATTTCTTCAACAATTTCATACCCTTCTTCACCTGATTCCAATTTTAAGCATAAGTAAATATATTTTCAATACTTTCAAACAACAAGGAAGTATAAGAGAAAACATTTTCTTACCACATTATCCCATAACATTTTTGCTTCTTCTCCATAAATAGGCATCTCCTTCTGAGCTCTCTTAGCCTCCCTCTCCTTTGTCTTCCTCTTCGCCTTATCAGTCTTAGCTTGTTGTTCTCTATTATCACAAAAGGATGACTAATTTCTTGATAAAACACCGTATAATCTTCATCACATGCATTTACATCTCCACCATAAGGTACACAATCACCTAAAGGTAAGTAGTAGTTACGAAGTGCATTCCAATGTCCTACCGTAGGAGTTGGTTCATGTTTTGGAACAAAATATTTCTCGGTGTTCTTTGTTCCTTGAACCACCAAATTGAAATTTTCATTCACCACGTCGGGATCCATTTGGACACAACAAAGTTGTCTTAGTATTCTCCTTGGATTATATATTGCGTAGTCATTAGGATACCAAATTGGTCCATAGTATGCCGAGACGGTAGAGAAACCATTCAGATCTTCTTCATCTACATGGACATCATTGGGTACGGCGTATGGGTGAAATACCACATCGTTCACCGTAAGTTTATCCAATTTCTCTCTCAACGAAGTCAACTGCTCTTCTTTAGACTTCTTTTGTGCGTCAAAAAACAACCATTTTCCTGCTGTAGGTTCGTCATAGGGATAAGGTGTCTTTTCCTTAGACAATCCCAATGAAGGGAAGTGGTCATAAATCCAAACCTATGCGAAAATACGAAAATATAAACCACATACATGATAATTGATTTGGGAGCAGAAAATTTATGCGAATAATTTGCTAACTAACAATGTAAAAGGTCATCTGAATAAGTGTTAAGTAACCTCCAATTTGAGTTGTCTTAATCCTCGACCCTTTGCTCATCTCTCCTAGAACAAAAGCAAGCACTCCAGTGGCCCAAGAGTATTTGTTAATCTCATCGAGATTCTCCAAAAGCTGTAGATAATGTGCATCCACCCTATTTCCAGAAGTGTCGGGGAAAATAACAGTTCCTAGCTGATATAACCAATAAGCGGTGACATGATGCCTAAGGGTCTCCTGGTCCATCACCAACTTTCCTTTCTCCACCTTCTTTCTTGTCCCTCCAAATGCTTCCTTCAACTTTACCAACTTGAATTTCTTCACCTTCTTCTTGAAGGCTCAATTTACCTCTCTTGGATTATACTCATCGCCCCGTTTAGGGGACTTCACAGAACGTCTAAACTCACATTGAGCCTTTTTTGCATCCCATCCTAGACATTTTAGAGCCAATTCTTCAAGAGCTTCATAATGCATCGAGGGGTTGTAGCCTTCTCGAAGACATTTACCTTCCACTGGTAAGCCGGTTATTCTCAAGCAATCATCGGGAGTAATTCCCATCTCGCCAAATGGAAGATGCATTGTATATGTCTCGGGATAATACCTCTCGATAAATACGGATATGGCAACAACGTCAAAATCCACATGTGCATACTCAATAGCTCTCCATAACACACACTGTTTCACCTTTGCTTGAAAATCGTCACACTCCAAAGAAAGATCCCATTTGGACGCCTTTTGACGACGAATAAGACGAACTGCATCATTATGATCCTACGAAAATAACATAACATTATTAATACTTGACGAAACATGTCCCAAAAAAAAATCGTTTTGTTAGTTAAGAATGAACTTAAAGAATACCTTTGTCGCATAGATCTTCGTATCCCATGAGTGTTTGTAGCCAAACAATGTGGCCCCTCCATAATTTGGAGTACCATAAGTTGGGTTCACTGGTGGCAAACACAAATTATCAGGGGGAATGTGTGAGTATCTATCACAAGGCGGCTTCCGCTTCTTTTTCTCTTTAACATGAACTATTTCTTGCTCTTCTTCCTCTTCCTCCACTTCATCCTCTTCCTCCTCTCCCTCCTCTTCTTCCTCTTCATCCTCTCCCTCGCCTTCCTCGCCTTCCTCCTCTTCTTCCTCATCCTTCTCTTCCTCTTCTCCTTCTCCTTCTTTGCCCTGTCCTTGTTCTTCTTCCTCTACATTTTCAACGTGTTCTCTTTGTTGTTCAACCTCTTCATTTACTTGGTCTTCATTTCCTTGCTCTTCTTCATCATCATTCTCTTCTTCAATAACATTATCAATTGTATTCTCCATCATCTCTTGATTGACTTCCTGTGATGACCCCCCTCCATGTTTTGCATTTTTAGTACCACGGTTTCGGAAATCCAGATGTATCCTACCGTGAGGGGTTGGAGTTCTCAAATCTTCGGCTACGTGGGGATTAGATTTTTTCCCTTTGTTCCTAATGAATGAAAACCACATTATTAGCTAAACAAAATATTGTCTTATCAAATAAAATTGAACATGGGATTACATCAAACACAAAATGTTAACAGACTAAAGTTCGGTTATCTGGTATAAGTTGCGAGGTAACCGAACTACAAGTTTGTATGTGACAGATCAAAGTTCGGTTACCACATAGAAAGTGCGAGGTAACCGAACTATATTTTATCAAAGTTCGGTTACCTATATAAATTTATCGAGGTAACCGAACTCAAAATTTTTATAATGAAGGAGTTATGGTTACGTTTTTTTTGTGCGAGCTTACCGAACTTCATAGTTCGGTTACCTAAAAGTTCCTAATTGGCCGAACTGTTCTTCATATTGAAAGTTCGGTTACCAAATTCTAGGGTTTTTAAATTTTCTCCTAGCCGAAATCTCTACTGTAACGAGTGATGATTTCTAATCGATTTCTTCAACCAAAAACGATTCAAAGGAATGGGTATGAAGGAAATTACCTGCGGATTTTCATTTTGATAGAATCAGACTCCTTGGTTGATGTTGGATGCTTCACTTCGTCTCCCAACTTTGCTTGAAGTTGTTTATCAACTTCAAATTGATTTGGGAGATTCGCTATGTTAGCCAGACCTGGACTCAATCCGGGAATTCTAGGTGTCTTCTTAGAACGCATTGTTTATAAAGATTGATTAATCGACGATGATTTTTTTCCGAATTGACGATGTATAAGAAGAGGAGAAGAAGAAGAAGAAGAAGAAGAAGAAGAAGAAGATGAAGAAGAAAAAAAAAGAAAAAAAAAAGGGTTTTAAAACTGATTTTATGTTTTAATTTAGGCGGTTAGATTAGTGGGTAGTGGTTAAATTAGTGGGTTATTAGGATTAGTTATAACCTTAATTAGGACAAGGGCAGATTAGTCTTCCCTAATATTTTAGGACACCCCTTAAAATTTGGGTTGGGCATTCATATAAAAGAGCAGTCCCCCACTGTTTTGGGGTAGTCCCAAAAACATCGTTCTTGATAAAGACAAAGGACTGGCTCAGCCAAGATTTCATCACCATGTCATTCCAGCCTTCCAGGCCCAGTATCAAACACCAAAATTTTGTGCAAGTGTAAAACCTAGAGCCATTAGTGCAGTTATACTGCAACTAATTTCATCTACTGCTGCACTTTCCAGAAGTTGCCAATTCAAAAGAAACCATCTCACACCCATATTCTGATTTTGGCCAAAGAGAAGTACTGTTTTTGGACGCAATGTTGGTAAGAAGATTGTAGGCCACTTCTATCCATGAAACACAAGAAATAATGTAAAATGAAAGGTAATAGTAGTACCACATTGTTCAGACAGGAGAAAAGATGGAGAAAACAGCCCTATAAACCAAGCGTGAAATGCAACGTCAAACCATACTTACCTTGACGGGGTCTATGGTTGATCAAGAAGGATCATGGCCTAGGTTAGTGACTTCCATTGCACTCTGGAAGGGTGCTCGCCTAAGATTTCCCCATTGAGGGAGAGTCTACGTCATAATGGGGAACGCGTCCGCGTGGCCCCTGCCAATCTTGCAAACCCAAATTTTTCTTAGTTGTGCAACTAATAAACTTTTCCATCTGTTCTCCCTTTTCTTATTGTTTACAGCTACAGAAAATCCCTTTTCTTGTTGTTTACAGCTACAGAAAATCCCTTTTCTTGTTGTTTACAGCTACAGAAAATGAAGTCTGATAAATGAATATCCAGTTGAAATTCCACTTAAGTAGCTTTTCAAGACTCGTTTTTCCATGGCATGCTGCGGCCAAATCGAACTATGAAGTGAGTCTTGTAATTTGCAAATCCAATAGCTAGTTAAATATGATTCCAGCCTTGCATTTTGAAGAAACTTCGGCAGCACATTAGGGGTTGATCTGAGACTTGGATCTATCCAGCAGAAGTACTTCACTGAGAAATCTGATCATCAAAAAATATGCACGCATTCCTGCATTAGGATTTCAATTAGATCAACTGACAGTTAAAGAACTCGATGATTTCTGATGCTTAAATCTTCTTGTAGAATACTTCTATAGTTTCCACTTAAGTTTTCACTAAGATGGTGTAAAAACTTAATTGTAGTTATGGGCCGATTCAGTGAATGATGTAATTTCCTCACAGCTGAAAATTCCAGGGTATAGTTTGAATAGGAGGACCTCTGCCTCTTTGGAAGTAGCTTAAATTGAAGAGGACTTTTTCGCTAGAAGTTCACAATACAACTTATCACAAAGTTCTATTGGATTTCATCTTTCGAACTAGAAATCAAGCCTAACCGATTCTCAGCAGGGACATTATTCAAGTTGTTAACTTCTTGATCATGTCAAGCAAGTCTTTGGAACATTCTGGATTTCATAAAAATGTAAAATGACCAGATACTTTGAAATCACAATACATAAGCAAAATCATGGAAACTGAGTTTCATTGCTAACGTTGTTACTAATCACACACATTGCCTTAAAGAAACAATAACAATGGAGAAACAAATCAAACACATAGTAAAAATCTAACAATGCGTTTTAGTACATTGTTTTCACATCCCTAAATGCAAGTAAGTGGCAAATGTTTAAAGATCTGTATATAATTAGTTCTCCACGCTTTCTAAAGATTTACGCAGCCGTGTGGTAAGCACAAAGCGAACTATTCTTTCGCCTTTTACTAAAAAATACCGTATGCTTGCCATATATAAGCGGCATAAGCCTATTTTTGGAGGGTTTCTCTTTTTGAGAGGAACCCAACAATGTTCAAATCCAAATGTTTTGTTTCGAATCAACCTCCCCAACCTTGGGATAAGAGTACTCAGCTGGAATTTCACTGTTTCATTTTTAATCTTCCAGAAAAGTGGTTGAGACTTTGGCGATGCATTCTCCCCCAAAATTGTTTGTGTGGTTTAGCCGATGAGGACTTTGATCGCATACTTTTGCATTATCCTTTAACATTATCAATAAGTTATCGACTATGGTACATCCTTATGCCGATCGGTTTGTTGCACCGTTGACAACTGAAAGTGGAACCACAGAAGAAAAAAAAGAAGAAGAGAGGGATTCCTTGGACTGAACGAGAACAGACGTACTTTAAAATACATTTTGATTTGGTCCAATACTAGGTAATCTCGTTTATGTAGTTGTCTTTGTAATTGCAAGGAATTTTCTGTGGGGACTTCGAAAAAAGGGCGATTGGAGGAGCATATCGACGAGACTTTCAGTGAAGTCGACAACTTCACCAAATAAAGGCAGTTAAGCATAGGGACCAGTTTGCATAGGAGGGCCGCTGCCTCTCTGTAAGTAGCTTAGATTGCAGAGGACTGTGCCGCATTACAGAAGCCTTGACCTGTAAGTTGCTGGTGAGGGTGAGAGGACTCGAGGAAAAAAAAATCAAAAAAATTTGGACCATTTCTCGATTTGTGCGTGTCATCCTTGCGCAGGGGCCATGCTAATCTTCTCTGTATCGTTCCAATTTTATCGGATGTCCCCGAAGGGACAATCTAACTGGGAAGATTACGGTATTTACACCAATCTCTGTTCTGTAATATGAGCACTGTGGGACTAAACCAACCAATACCCATCCTGTACAGACATTCAAAATGCGCTAGTCACAGTTTCTGGATTCCTTTTCTGAGATGGTTCAGAGTTCGAATCTCCCTAGTCACAAGACTCACTACTTTCTACCACCCAAGGTCCCTAGCTATACAATCTTCCCAAGTTCCCAACACCCTTGCCTAGACCTGCATAGATTTATAGTTCTGCGTAATGATGATATTTTTTCTTCCCATCACTTAAAATCTAGTAAAACAGTCAACACTAGGTTTTATCTTCCTCTGTCTTGACACAGTGGAATAAGTTTCAGAAGTATAGGACATCACAAATCACAAACAGGTTAGAGTAGAAACAGGGTGTGGTGGGTGTTCGGCCTGTGAATACAACTGAATGAGATTTAATGCCCGAAGTTGGCAGCTTCCATATACAAAATTGACAACCCAAGTAAAAGTGTATTCATAGCAAAAGGAAGAACATAAGTATTAGAACTTGGAATGAAACCCATGAAATTCTTGCAGCCAACTCATAAAATGCTGCTGCACTTAAAAATTCCACAAGATAGAAAACCATGATAATCAGCTAGTGTGTCAATGCACATGTTCCAGGCCATAGCAGAAAGATGATCAAGTCGTAGCCAATAGGCGCATCATCTCTAAAAAATGAATTTGAATTTACGAAGCAAACAAGAGCCATTCAAAACCTCTCAAGAAAGTTTGAGAACAACAGGCATGTTGATTGTTCAAATGATAAAACAATCACGTTACGTGATAATAACTAGCCAAGAAAAGGATAAATCCCATGAACATCTGTCCTGAATATGGAGGGGTTCTTCTCATTTAATCTAATTCTTCAAAACCTCAATATCATTTCTTCCCACTCCTTCAGGTACGAAGGATTGCAGAGAAAGGAAGTTCTCCCCCTGACAGTGCAGCTGATAATCCCTACTGGAGCAATATATATTATCATCACTATCATCAAAGGTGTGCGAGGGTTCTTTCATCTTAGTTTTAAATAAACCATCATCGTGAGCATAATAAGCTGATGCAAGCCGTAATTTTTTGGAACGCAGGTCGAAGACATGAAGATGTCTCCCATTGAACCAGTAGAGAAAGATCTGTTCAGAGAAACTGAAGATCCGAGTTGGAGGTGTGGTAGTACTGCCGAAACAAAAACAGCAGGGATCTGGTGGGAAATAACAGGCCGGTATTCATGGTGATGCGAAGGTTTCACACAAACATCCAAACTCTCCTCCTTAACCCACACTTGCTTGACTACATCCTTGAACACGTACATATGAACTTTACAACAGCAGCAGCAAGTACCACTGCCAGCATGATGATCATGACGAAGAGGATTATAACAATCACTTCCATTATTCCCTACTAATTTCTCGACACGTGCAATACAAGGATACCCTTTGAACTCCAAGAGATGGGGATAATCAAAAAGTGACTGCTTCTGCTCCGCGTCAGTTGCTATACCTTTAGTTTGGAGTACTTGAATGAACTGAAACTTCTCATCATGCAGATTGAAGAATAGCAGCATCTCTATCTAACACAATGAGGTTAAGCTCCTTCTGAGAGGTACGATACACACTTACCAATTTGTACTCATTTGCTAAGGAATCAAACCCAAATCCGTGACAAATGATCTGGGCATTGTTCCTACGTTGTTTAACAATGGGTGTGCAGGTGATATACATAATCTCACCCCTGTATATTTGCAGAACTGCGTATTCAGCTGCATAAATACCCCCAGATGATGAGATACAAGGGAAACCATTGCAGTAACCAACCAGTTCCCTGTTAGAGACATGAATAGGATGAGTACGGAACCTCTGGAAGCACAAATAATCAGTATGAATTCGTACAGGTCTGGAAGTCAATTTGAAGAAATGACTCCCAATCCTTACCTTACCAGTGTCTCTAACCCTATCCTTAACATTTAAAAGATTAAAGAGTAAATCGGGTTTCTTTTGCGATTGAAGAAAGTGAGTGGAAGTTAAGCGTTTATCATTATGAATTGAATTATACCAGGATTTCGAAACCGCAACGCACCGCAGCAGATCCTTGACTGGAACCTTGGTTATTATTTGCTCCATAATTAGATCATGATGAATGTGCTTCCTTTTTCGGTATACTCTTTTCTTCTTAGTTACTGTTGCTGTTGATGCAGTAATAGAAGACGTAGTTTTCCTTTTATTACCACAACCAATTAGGGACATGGTTTCACTTGGATCACCAGAACCAAATAGGGGTTTCCTGCTCATCGTCATTGTATAGACTAATATACATTAACAATTGGCGATGCTGCTAATGCCAGTTGGTGGAGCAAACGCAATATGGATCTATAGGCAACTGAAAAGGAAATGACGATTAGATTCAAAAGATATTTCATTAACTTAAGAAATGGAGACCAATGTTAGCTCAGAAAAGGAAAACTCCAGCCTTTTTCCCACATTTTACAACTTTGATCGACTGTACATAAGTGGCGCAATGGGTGGTATATATATATAGTAAGGCAACGCAAAATCGGTGGCTTGATAAGCAAAATAGCACACGAAAGGGAGAAGGAAACGATTAAAAACCCAAAATTGAAGCTCGGAAAGGACAAGCAAACACGAGTAAACCCAAATCCGAAGATGAACAGGAGAAGGAAACAACTACATTACGATTAGTTTTCATTAGTTCGTTATTTATAATCTATATACAAGTGTGTTTTTCTTCTTTTTGTGCACTTCAAATTCTCACTTATATATGCGTGCGACTTCCTCACTTAAATGTCGATGCTCTTCTGACAACAACGAATGTTATCTCATATGGATGATGCTCCACACAGTTGGAAGAGAAGGCATTACTTCACACTGAATTGATTTGTGTTTGCACATCTAATTTTAACGTCTTTTTACAAGTGTTCGTTTGTTTAAGAACCTTAACACAATTGGATTTTACAGGTTTTTATTTGCTTTGAATTATCTTTACCATGTTTTGTAAGATAGATTTTGCTGTTTATTCACTAAGCATGTGTTTACTTGTTGCTTTTCGTGTAGGAATTTTGGTAGTGGGAAGTGCGAGAACAGCTGATCTTACGGATTGATGTTTGATTCATTGGGTCCTCTTTCTGTCAAGATTTCTTTGTCATTCCAAAACACAGGTCTTGTTGTTGATAATTGCATAGCTTTTGGTCATATATTCTCTTAAGAGTAAAAGAGGCATTAAGAATGTAAAGTCTTTGTCTAGTATTGTTGTCCTACAGGTTTTTCTTTTGCCACTGTACAAAATTGTTGGAGAGGAAATTGTAAATGCTAGTCATCTATATATCTGAATATGTTTGTTCATACCTATATGTTTGTATCCTAAGGGCCCACTGTACACCACCTGATGCCTCATTAGGTCCCAACCTTTTAACTTCTGACATGTATGAAAGCATTTTAGGCTTCACTACTGCAAGGAGCGACAGGACGATTACTTCTTTTTGGACTAAACATGTCCCTTAGAGTGCATGTGCATAGACCTGTTCGACATACGAAAACACCCATGTTTAGAAATTGGAACACGGTTAGTCAGGATGGCTGTCCAGGGTAAGGACTGACGCCAAAAACCAGACTTGAACATATTAGATAGCAAGAACTTCGAATGTACAAATTAAAGAAATAACCAAATTTTTGAGTACCGAGGTTGCCAAATTAAAGAGGTACAGAGTATTACCACAAGCACCCCAAAAGGCGTTCCTTCGCCTGTGCTTATCATAATACCTTCATTCAGTGTTATTTCTTAAAAAAAAATGTAGCACAGTCGTTTCAATTTATTTTTGTTTTAAAAAAGCATGATTAATTCCGAAACCCTGGAATTAAAATTAATTCAACAATTATTCATTAGTAGTCTTTTAATTAGTTTCATTAAAAAACTCATCTCAAAGATTATTTTTTTAGTTTTTAGCAGAGAATATGTTTAGTAACTAGAAATAGTACCATCAATCTTATTGGGACGAACCATGCTCGCCATTTCTACTTGGTAGATTTCGTGCAATTGCGAAAAAATGAAGATGGTTACGCTGTCCAACTCCAAGACACAACCGTCATAGATCCAAGTGTCTATAAGCATGAGCATCATTATCATATTAGAACCAACAAGTTGAAAAAACTGCACCGAATGCAAGGCTATCCATGTAGGCAACTAGGAATTGAAATCAGAGAGCCATTTTTTTTTTAATGATAATGATAATAAGTAAAAGACATATCTTTTTTTATGATAATGATAATAACTGTTATAAAAAAAAAAGGTGTATTTTGTCTCCTTATCAAAGAGTCAATCAGTGGATAGGATGTACCAGAGAGGGTCATCTCGCGGTCCTTATCGTCCTGATTGGGTTTGACTTCGACGGCTGGGAATGATAGGCTGTGGTTTTTTCAAATCCCCAAATTCACGAAACCAGGGCCACACTTATTAAACTCAAGAGTTTTACCAATACTCGAGAGACGTTCATTCCTTTGCGCGTTTTCCCTGATATCTCTTCTTCAGATTTGACGTTAGCTACAACTCTTCTTCCCTGCAACCCTAAAAACTGATCAATATTTCTTTGAATCTAACTGATCAGTATTTCATTAACAAAGCAGCTCTTTTCTTCTTTATGTTCTAACTGATCAGGATGGAGCTTTAGGTTGAGAGGGTTCATGAAATCTTGCCTGGAGTGCATAAGTTAACTCTGCAAAGTACAAGGTTTGTAATTGTTATTGAAATTTAGATGCTTTTCTAGGGTTTTTATTCCGTAAGGTAGTCTCACGGCTCCCTTTAGGTGTTTTATTTCCCCTAATTTGATTGAATTTTATGTGAATTAGATTTGATTTGTTTGGTTTTGAATAATAGATTAATATTTTTGATGCAAAGGAAATTCGGGAAGCAAAGTTGAATCATAAGGAAAAGAAGAAACAAGGCACACATGTTAAAATCCTAGAATTAACTTTATGCCTAGTCTTTGTTTTCAGGGAATGCAACTTACTGATGAGATTAGATTAGTAAAACATTGTTGGATGCAAGCGTATGGAGTCAATTTAACGAGAATACTACATATCTTACTTTTTTTACCTAAAGGAGTTGATACCATATGGATGTGCGGGATGTGGATGGACTAGAGAATGAGAAGCCTAGAGTTTTCAGCGTAAAGATATGGATTTGTCGTTGATTTTTGTAGTCTCTGGTGGAGAGGCATATGTACCAGGTAAGATGATCAAGTTTTGATTTCAGCTTAAGTTTTCAGCTTAAAGATATGGATTTGTCGTTGATTTTTGTAGTCTCTGGTGGAGAGGCATATGTACCTGGTAAGATGATCAGTTTTGATTTCAGCTTAAAAAACTGATTGCAGTTGAAAATTGAAAGTGCAGCATGATGGCTTAACATTATTTTGTGTGTACAGATATAACAGATTTGATGTATCTTTAAAATCCACACAGTATGAATTCATTCAGCTGGACATATAATCCAATACAATTGGCGATGGATTATCAGTTATTGGCTGCGGACTACTTTGCTTATTATGTTTGAATTCGTACGGGATGATCTTCGAGTAATCAAATATCTTAATGAACTCCAGGTATCTCCAACTTTTCTAAGATGCATACTTTACTTTATTTGTTTCCTTTATGAGTTTCGGTTCTTAAGTTCTATGGAAATTTGCAGCCGGATACATATCTTGCATAGAAGAAGCTTCAAGCGGCATGTTTTCGTGGTTCTCAGGGACAAAAAACCAGTATGCAGTCTTGAAAGAGTGTGGATGGATCCAATAAAAAGTACATTTTCTTACTTCCTCAATTCTGAGATTTTGTACCGATTGGTCCGATTTGATTGTAAGGCATCATATTTTTGGCTTTAGCGACTGATAAATCTTCACACTAAATGTCCAGCTGATGTCTGATTTGTGTTGCCGCAATGAATCATATAATTTCTCGCATCTGAATGGTTTCTAGCATGTTGGGTTACGGTAGTGGAGCATCACTCATATAACAAATTTAATTATTTTTTGTATTTAGATAGCAGGCATATGTTGATTGCGATGTTCTTCTGGAATATTGCATGCGCTCTTCTCATCCTCCTTTTCTCTGTACAAATTCAAAAATTGGTTGCAAGGTTTGCTGATTTTATTCATTGACCATACGATAAGCCCTAACTAGCGGTATATTAACTGTTCTAATTTCAGGGGTTTTCCTTTTTTTTACGAGCAATCTAACTCAAGGTAATTCAATATTTTTGTTTGGTTGATTTTCGGTATAATTTATAAATCAGACTTCCAAATTTTATAATATGTGATTACTATACCAATTAAGGTATACTGATTGTTTTGCTGTTTGCGCATTCTTAGTAGCTTGAAGCAAGAGTTAAGGGGTCAGGATGGTAGAGACTTGGGCCATTCAACTGGGTCGACTGATGGTTTCTTTTTGTACGCAGACCTACGTGATACTAGAAACTTCAAGAGCGGCCAATGAATAAAAGAAAAATGAAAGGCAGGTAATTGCTAAAACCATCCTACTGCAATATATATCATGTACATCTCTAATATAATGATATTCGACAAGTGTTTGATCATAATCTAAACAAAAGAAAGTCAGGCACCACAAATATTCAATCTTATTCTTAACTTGGTTTTTGAAGGTCAATTGCCTGAAAAAAACTGAAAAGGATAGTGCAAATCTGTGTATTACTGTGCAAAACTACACGATAGATGAAGCTCGGTTTAAGGTAGTCCAGATTTAGAGATTCAAATTGCTTGAATACAGAAGATGATGTGTCCAGTGATGTAACAAGGATCCAACAACCTACAAACCCGTGAGTAACTCTTGCATGCATTTCTCCTTGAATCAACCCAAGGTATGTATAAAATATATGTGTGTGCTATGTTATCAAAGGCGCCCTGGGCGACTCGCACGCTAAATATGCACAAACTTTTTTTTTTTAGGGAATGATAGGCTATGTTAGGGGGTGGGGTGTGGTCAACATAAAACGTTTTCTACTTTTATGTTGCTACGGTTCTTCTCCTCTCTCTCGCAGAAACTCTTGATTTTTGAGAATCTGTTTTGGTTCCTGTGGTTTGTGTGCTTGATGTTTGTCGGAGATTCGGGAGGAAAGGTTTAATCAAAAATACGATGAAGAGGAAAGGAATTAAAAGGTAAAACATGTTGAAACCTTAGAATTTTTAAATCTGTATTTATTTATGTTTCCTCTTTTTGATCGATGTTGCTTGATGTTTGCAGGAAATTTATGAGGCAAATTTTATAGCACTGATCTAATTTTTCTGTCTGTGTTGAGTTACTGATGCCCCATGTTTAATTTTGTCTCTTTATGCTCTTCATATTGATGTTCAATTGATGTCGAATAATTCAATGGTGGTCGATGTTTCCAGGAAATTTAGGAGGCAAAGATTAATCATAGAGACGATGCATAGGAAAGCAAGATGAAGGTGAACATGTGGAAACCCTACAAGTTTTATATCCGTAAAAAAATTATCCTCTTTTTGTTTGGCGTAGGCAGATTGATTAAATTCAGATTGACCCGAGTTTTTTTTTTTTTTTTTTTTTTTTTTTAATATTAGTTACTCCGTGCTCACTTTGAGATTTAATAAATTGTGTACTGATTCCTTCCTTTAAGTTTTAAATATGTAAAAAAAATTACCCTCTCTTTGTTTGGAGGCAGATTGATTAAATTCAGATTGACCCGAGTTTTTTTCTTTCTTCGTTACTCCTTGGTGCTTACTATTCAGACATTGCTAGCATGGCGTACCAATCCTCATTCTTCTTCTTAAGAATTTCGATAGATTGTTAATAGATTTTTTTTGTAATAGTAATAGTTTGATAATGAAAATTTCCGTGAAATCCATACCAAACAAGAGAATATCTTTTAACTTCGATGAATTTGCCTCGTAGCAGATGTTCAAGAGTTTCAGGTTTAACAATCTTCCTTCAACGT
This sequence comes from Papaver atlanticum, assembly GCA_023531105.1. NCBI lineage: Eukaryota > Viridiplantae > Streptophyta > Magnoliopsida > Ranunculales > Papaveraceae > Papaver > Papaver atlanticum. The sequence goes on from JAJJMB010016078.1 coordinate 1,265,803, forward strand.
TGCAGCTGAATGAATGGCAGCAAGAGCATCAGACAATTTGGATGTCATGATGCTTGACCTTACACCTCCACGCAAAAAACAGAAGCTATGCGACCAGACTTCACCCCTGTTAATGTTTTTAAGGTTCGTACTTTGCATCCACCTACTGCATATAATCTTAACTGGAAAACCGCCATTCGTTATTGCATCGCATTGATTAACGTGAGGCTACCTTTTTCTCTGTCTTCTTAGATGGCATTTAACCTCTCATAAGATGTAAAAGTATAGATGACCATGTGAAACTTACTCAAATTTCAAAAGTCCAAAATCTATGAAAGTTGAATATAGTATGTTTTACTTTGATGATCCCATGCCGGTATAGTCGGTATATTTCAAGCATAAATACACAGAGGGTATTGGAAATAGGGTCCTCCTGTATGCATCAGTGTTACTGGTGTATCCTACTGCAGTTCATAAAATTTGCTTCTCTGAAATCTTCTATATTTTAGTTGATTATTAGTTTTTGCCTCCTTCATTAAGGGCATCGGCAAGTTTTACCTTTTTTTCTTCTTCTCTTTTTTAGCAAAGCAAGTCGGGATGTTTTGTTTTCTATGTGGGCATATTTTCTTTATTGGATCTCCACTGCTCCCTTGCATGATCATCAGTTAAACTTTTAAGAGTCACTCTCACTATCTGTCTCTTTCAATTTCTATGACGTTTTACAGGTTCTTATCTTTAATTCTTACATTAATTTTACATGCCTCCTAAAACTTAAAATTAATCTTGGTTGAAAATGTGTTGTTTGTTTGTGTCAGGATCTTGGTGGATCTTTCAGTATAGATGTGATCACTGGAGGGATGTGTAGTCAATCTTTAATTACTTATTTTTGTAGGTGGTTATATTTCATGGTTGCTGCCATTTTTTGATTTACATAATGTTCGTAAGTGCGTTAGCATTTGGATTGTGATAATATCTGATTTTTAACCATGGGTATGGCAGCTAACTACAAATAAAGTTTGAATAGAAATAATTCCAGTTTTGATTTTTGACATATGATTTAAAAAGTCTCAGTTAAATATAAAATTTAAAACAAATTAATTGTCTTCGTTTGGCTAGCATCAACTGCTGCAGCGTAGTCAGTCCGAAAGGCGAAAGCTGATAAAGGATGGTGATAGACGCATTTATGTGTCTATTTTCATCTCTATTGTATATATTGTTAGTACCCATTTTTGTACTAATTTTGTTATTTTATCCCTTTGTAGGTGTTTTTGGAGAAATAGGCTTTTACGGCAAAATTGGCTCGAAAAGTTGATAAAGGCTCCTGGGAGGACACT
>JAJJMB010016078.1:1267125-1325023 GCA_023531105.1 Papaver atlanticum
GTTCGAGCAACGAACCTTTTTACCACTACAACTATAAAACGACATCAGATGGGTCAAATCGTTCGTCATCATTTTCATTGTAATTTGGCCTAATATTTATTTATGTATTGCAGGATACATAAAATCTCTAAGATTCCTTATCTGTTGTTGCAGGGAAATCTACCATTTGCACCAGGTTGGTGTTTTAGTTTCTCCACTCAACATCTAACCCTCCAATTTAGCTTCAGGTCACCTTTGAATTTCCGTTTGGTTTTTATCGAAGTCTGATTTCAGAAGTGTAATTTGGTTTTGTATTCAGTAACATTTGCACAATCTTGGTGATTCAGTTCCTCCACTAGCATTTACATCTAGCCCCTAGATTAAGCTTCAGGTAAATCTAATCCTGTGTTTCAGAATGTCTCCAAATGCACATGCATACCATATATAAATGTTGTTCTTTATGGGGATATTTTTTCTTGTAGACGATATATCAATCTTTTTATTTCTTTGGTACAAGTACATTTCATGTACAGTTCTAATTCTCTGTTCACGGCATACCATATATCCCATCTTCTTCATTTTATATTTGCTTTGTTTAAATTGATTATTTTTCTGGCAGATATACTAAACCACTATAGATATTTGCTTATACAGCTTAGGTTGTCGATAGATTATTCTACTTCCATTATATATATAGGTATCACTTGATTGGATTTCTTATATACAGTGAATGAAAAGTGGAATCCCAAGTACGATGCACGCCAAGTTACAGAATAAGGGTGCAGTCAAATTAAGTCGCTGTCTTAGCTCAATTGGTAGAGCACATGGTTTTTAACCTTGCAGTTGTGGGTTCAACTTTTTAGATAGCCATATCCTAGAGTCACCTGCTACTGTGACCATTTCTTTTACTTTTTCAAAGAGGTGACCTTTGAACTTCAATTGCATTTTTAGCTCCCACTTACCCTCTAACAGCTCACAGACTTTAATTATTTGGTTCAATCAAGGGTTAGAGAGTCTTAGACCGATTCTTGGAATGGATATTGATTTGTTACAGACTGATGCCTTCCTAAACATATAATTTTCTCTAATTTGCTTCCTCCTCAGTTGTTTGGTTAATCTACATGTTCTTATTGATTAGGACTCTACACTTAAATTTGTTGTAATGCAATGGAAACCTGATCCTGATCAACATGTTTCTCTTTAATTAGATGGTAAGCTTTTTGGTAATACCCAGTTTTTCCTATGCCACGTCTACTTTGACAGACTAACTAAACACCAGGGTCGTAGGCCCCGACTAACCTATAGGCTCAACCGCAGGTCCGTAGGCACGTATAAATACATGTGGATGCCCTCGGTGTAGCAAGATAGTAGTGGGTGGTATATAAAATGCGAGACTAAATTGGACATACCCATTGCAAGGTTAAATGCCGTCAGAGAATATTATATCATTTGAGTTTGCGAATAACTATCCAACCGTTATTTTGTAACCAGGTGACCGGTTGTATTTTCCCTCCATAAACCAAACACTAGATGCTTTTCCAGGTCGTTGTGCAAGCTGCTGTTGTAGCTGGGTTTTCTCAAATCCTGCATTAACCGATGAATTTTTAAATAACACTGAATTCCTTCAACATGGAGCAGAAGGTTCCAAGGAGCTTTACAGTAGCCTGTCTCGATTATAATGCTTCTTTTGGGCCTGCAGGAACAAAATGATTCTTCAACCCCTGTGACAGAAGAAATATAGTCCAACTCTGATGAAGACCAACTGCTAAAGAAGTCTCGACATTAAAAATTGAACCTACTTGACCAGTAGCGCACAAGACAGGAAGCACTCAGCCTCATCGCATTATTAATTCATGGGACAGGACTTCTGGAGTATTTCTCTCTTTGGTTGTAGGTAATTTGCTTTGTTTGGTTCTCAATTTCATGTTTAGTTCTACCATCTACTATATGAGTCTATTGATAGTTTTGGACTATCATTAATTATGTTCTCCCACCATTGTTAATTATGGGACATTGGTGATATCTGTATAGTGTTAATATATTTAGTTAATTATATAAACTTCACACAAATGAATTGACAGTGACTTCAACAATCACCAGAGATGATCATGATTAAAATCATGAGTTAGCCTTCTCCGGTACCCAAAACCAAAAAAGTACTTTGGCTATTAGTTGTGAAATACATAAGTTAAAATCAAGGGGTCAAACATCAAAATTTGAATAATAATAAGATTTGATTTCTCTTTTATTTTGTTTGTTTGGTTGAATTTAGGGTGGCACAAAAAAGGTAAAACTATTTTAAAAGAGGACGAGATATCTACATAGTGCAGATACCATGTAAAAAATGGGCATTAGGAAATAATTTTCAAAACTCTATACGTATCTCAAGATTGAATTTTCTGCGTGTTAACTTTACCCATATACATTCCGTGGACATTACCAACAACTATATAATAGATATAATAGGTATGTTTGCCATCCTTAACACTTTTTAAATCGGTTCAGAAGAGTGAAATTTAGGACTAGATAAAAAAATATCATTTTATGTCGTAATAATAGCATCATTACCTCAGCACATTGCTCTGGCTTTGGTTTGCTTTCGGTAATTTGGTGTGGATGTTCACATTTTTTGTTTTGGTTTCCTTTAGATTCAGAAGTTTCTTTTGATTCAGAAGGGCACCTCTCAATTTGAAAGTTTTTAGGTTGCGAGTTGTCCACTTTGAGCTAGCTCGATCTTAGGTTATCTAGCTAATAATTTTCATTTAATTTCTATAGAAAAGGTATAACACTATCCAATCGTTCGAAGGTTAGCATTTTAAGTTAATTTATGTCTCATATGAGAATGTATGGTCCTTTTCTGCATTTGATTATCTCTCATATGATTGGTCTTAAAATTTGTCAGGCGAAACATCTGTTTAGATGTAGCATTCGAATGCCAATTGTCGGCTTTTAATGAACACTTTAGCAAGGTTTGCAAATTGTATAAGAAACCATGTAGTTGTTTTTAATTGATTTTTTTTTTTACCTATTTTCACCGTTGTACTACTATCTGATACAATGGGAAACTTATTTCTGGGGTTTATTGATTTTGTTAGACAAGAAACTGAAAGTGGAAAATGATTCACAACATGGGGGTAACAGAACCATGGATGTTGAGGAAGTGAGAGGAGAACTGACTTCATTCTCGAATGTTGTTGAAAGGTGTGAGAAAGCTGGCGATAAAAGAAAAAGGTTGGATTGATGAATTTTAGGGGCGTCTTTGTGGAAGATGGAGGGATTTGTGTTCTACTGCTGATGAGACATGTGGTGGTTGTTCTAAAAGACAAAGGTATAGCTCTCTTTCCTCCAGTTTGTTTTATGCATTGTTGTTATTTCACTGTTGCATAAGAACCACTTTTTTGTAAGTATCAAATATTGAATTTGCATTGTATATACTAAAACGTGTACCGAGTAACCGAGTTGCATATCTGGCCGTCTGTTTACCAAATTTAGTGCTTGAAATCTTGCTAAAAACCAAAGCATTATTTTTGTATCTTCAACAACTAACATACCATGAAACAGTTGATTATAAATTCTCCTGTTGAACAATAATCAATTACTATGTTTTCTGTGTACTTATTTTTCGTTCTCTCTGTCTGTGTGCCAGTTGTTAAAAGGTTCTGTGTAACCAATTTGTTTGATGTATGGGTTTGCTTGAATAATCCCATTAACTAAAACACGTTGGGTTTTACCGAGTGGGATCTTTTTGAATGGTTCAATCAGGTAATTAAAGATATGGGAGAACGAAGTAATTACACTTCTAATTTTGTACAAAAAAAAATGAGAATTACCGGGGACAATGGAATATATTCCAGGTATTGGTATATTTCTTTTTGTTGGATTTCTGAACTGTTCATTTGTAAATTTTGAAAGTATTAGGTGTGTTCACTGTCCTGCTATATGAAATCATTTTGCATAACAAATTGGAATATTTCTAGAACGAAGTTAGGTGTCTTTAGGTTTTTTGTGGCCATTCTATTTTATTGAGGAAATGGCAGATTCTGTGGCCCATTCTATTTTTTCGAAAGTAGGTGACATGCTGGATTTGTAAAAAGAGGCATCCATGAAAAAGAAAACTAATTATTCCAAACATGTGAGGGCTAAAAGCAATGCTTTCCCAAATCATCCTTACATTATACAATGGAATGGATTTTTTGTAGTATATGATGTTGCAGGGCACCTTATTAGGCAAATGTTATATGCAGGCATGATAGTTATCTAATCTATTAACAGTTAATTCCTGTAGAATAGTTAACCTATTTGCGAAAATATGTGGGAGGTGGATCAGTTGAGAATATGAACAAAGTTCCTTATGAAATTTTAGACAATTTAAATCCGCAACTTAGTCTGATATCAGTTGAACCATGAAAATGTCCATGTCTTTGATCCAGGGGATAGTGTTCATCTGAATTTGTATGCAATCCTGTTAATGGGCATAGTTGTATAGGTGTGCTACTTTAAACTGCGGTCTCTAGAATTTGGAAAACCTTATACATCTGTGACATTGTAATAAAGGTTGGAGTCTACCTAAATCTTTATCATCAATAGAAATGATTCGTCTGTGACGTATTTGATACATTGGAAAACAACCATTCATTTATTACGTTCAAATTGCATTGGACTTAATTCATCTTTTGGAAGATAAATCATCTCTTTTGCTTTTGCCCTTTTTGTGCATCTAATCGTGCACTCACTGGCATTCTCATAGCTAGAGTGAACCCTTCGTCTTAGTAAATACTTATAATGTTTTTTTGTTTGGTAAGTATCATATTAGGAATTTAAGTTCACTCTCTCTGTTTCTTTGTTAGGTTTGGTGCAACTTGCAAGAGAACTACAATTGCTATGGTGAGATTCCTTCTCTAGGATCAGCTTTCCCACATGAAACCAAAAGTTATGATGTTTCGTGAGGAGCTTATCCAAACTGTTGTAGATGTCTATCACATTCTGATTTTTTAAAAGTTTTTGGCTGAAATTGTAGTGCTAATAATCATGGAATTGGTAGTTATTGCTTCATTATTTGGTATGGTGGAGTACTGATTTCTACATTATATACATTACAGACTTGGATTAAGTGGTTGGGGTAGTATATGTGCTTGAAGCAGGGGATTAAGTTAGCTCTCTTCTCGCTATGTTTTTATGCTTATGAATCGTTTGCTCACCCTAAGTGTTACTAATTGTATTGAATTCTTCTTACATCGGAAATGGTACAAGCTGTCTTAACTCAAAAGAAATAGCACACGGTTTTCAACTGTGTAGGTGTGGGTTCGACTCCCATAGATGGCATTATTGTTTGAGTAGGCTAAAACCTTATATGCTGCTGATGGCAGATACAACCAAAAGACAAAATTTATGGGCTAAGGTAAAGTATCATCTCAACCCATATAAGGAATTTATCCTCTGAGGTGGTAAAATTTCATTCTTCGAACCGAATTGTTGTTGAGGTAAGTAAAGGTTTTTGCTGAATTCTGCTTCTATCATAAATCCATTTTCCTTGGGTGAAATTATTATGACAAACAAGAGAGACTAAGTTTTTCTTCGATTTAGTAGTTTAGTATGCAAGAAATTATTTAGTTGCTACTTACGGAAATTAGCATTGTTAAGGATTTGACTATCTATTTTTTTGTTTAGTATGTTCTAATAATTTCTCTCATTATTTTGAAAGAAAAATGTTGTTAGTTATTGAGTAGACCAAGCATTTCACTGACGCCCAAAATTTTAGTATTTAGGCATACAAATGTTGGTCTTCACTAAGTCTCTGTTTGGCCATAACATGCAACTCTCTGAACATATGTAATACAAGAACTTTATGAACCTGTATAATATATGTTGTTATTAGAAGTATTGTTCGTTAACATTCTTCTTGCTTCTCCTTTGCAATTTGATTTGTTGTTAATATGGCTGTTATCCAGTAATAATTTGTATGTTTTTGGCTATTATTTGCATGTGCATGTGCAATTCTTTCCTTTGTGTGTTTTCCTACTATAGCAATTATCAATTTATGGGTAATCGGAAACTGCTGTTGTTTCTCAAAGATCATTTTTTTAAATTTTTTTTTGAATTATTATTCGTATTCACCATTAATGAGCACATAGAATCTCACTGAAAAAACATTTTGGGTGAGTTGAAATAACATTTATAGCTTAGTGGCGGGAATTTTTCGGAATAAAACAGATTTATCAGTGGAATTGACCAAGAGAATCTCAATAAGCTTAAGAGGATAATACCAAGTAGAACCAACACTTTCTTCTGAGATAGAAATGTTACCCTTGCAAAAAAATAATTAAAATTATTGGTATCATTGTTGACCATTTACTCATTTGTGCAGGTTTAGCTGCAACGACCAGTAATGGTTACTATTAACCTGGAAGTTGCAAAGAAAGGGATGAAAATTTTATCTATCTTAGGACCAAAGAACTAAAATCCGATCTCTGATACCACTGTTCCCATAGACATGGAATTGTACAATTACTAAGAAAGTTCAATTTTATTTTTATTATTGTAATTCTACGTTGTTGTGATGCTGTAAAAATTCTACAGTATAATAACCCAAAATACATGATTATGAATCTGTTCGCCATTCCTCATGTGTTGCTACTTGCCATCTTAGCTCAGTTGGAAGAGCTCATGGGTTTGAACCATGTGGTTGTGGGTTCGATTCCCACAGATGGCGGGGGTCCCTATGGTTACACATGTTTCGTGCAGCTAATCTTACTTGGTTCTTTGTGCGGTACCAATGCTTATTACTTATCACCTTTCTACTGAAGTGGACTTCAGTGGAAATTAATAGGTTTACAGATACCTAACTGAGGTAGTTCATTGTCTCTATAAATCAGCTGTTGTAGTATTATTCCTTTTCGTCAGACCCCTTATACTTTATTTACATGGTTATAAATTGTTCATTTTATCTATTAAGTTTCACGGTGCTTAATTACACGTCTAAGGTTTGAATTGAAGCATCTTAGATTTTTTTTAGATGTACTCAAACGCTAATATTTTTTCCCTTACAGGTAGAAATGTCAACGGTGGGTTCTCAGAGACAGGTGGACAGGGTCATGGCAGAAGTTCTGGAAACCCTATGCTTTAAATCTAACATCACTTTTCTTGGTATTTTTGCAGGATCTTGAGTGTATAACCCAGTGTAAGTTTCTTAAACTGTACGACAATTGCAACTTAAAACGTCTCTCGCAAGTGGGATGTGCCGCAATTTATAGAATCAATGCTATGGAATAGGGGTGTATGCAAGTAAGGTATTAACAGACTTTCCTACTCTTAGAAGGTTAAGTTTGGTGTTCTAAAAGAACAGGCATGAATTAGGAATTAGTTCTCTAGCCTAAAAAACTTTATGCTTCTTAGGCTTTATTTCCGAGACATAATATAACATATTTTACCCGATCACTAACCATAAATTTAACCTACCTGTTAGCAATAAAGGAATTGTATACCAATTTTAGTGAACCACATGTATGATTTACCTATTTCTTAATCGATCACTAGCCATAAAATTGATCTACCTATTTTTTTTGTTCAGAAATTAGCCTCATTTGTTATTTTTAGCAGACCTGTGTTTAATTTCCTAAGGAACTACACACATAAACCTGCCAAGTTCAAGCCAGAACTTAAATTTTGCACATAATTTACTTAGCTAAGATTTTATTGGTATTAAAGTTTTATTTGTTGATAAAGAGGCCATCATATGTATGTATTTTTCCAAAATTTGTACTGCCTCGCCACATCCATGGTATGAAACCTAAAATGCAAAAATATTTTTTGAGGAAATCTGTTTAGAGACTATGTATGATTAGCAGATGTGCATGTAGTTACTGCAGCTTTGTTTTTCAATTTATCAGTAGTGTGTATATGTTACAGAAATTTAACCTATGTGTGGTGCATTTTCCTAGGTAATTAATAAGTTTATGTGAGAAGGATTAAGCTATGGACATTTCTACTAATGGTCGTGCCGTGAAGTACATGTTCAGGTATGTTAGCAAAGGAACACAGCTAGTGGGTACCAAATCAAAGCCTGAGGAACATATTTACTTGAGCAATGATACAGTGGAACAGAAAGCGCCCGAGGTAATTACTGACATTGATGTCTCAGCATGCGATGGCAGATTTCTATAAAGAAGATATAAAAAGGAAGAATATATAATGAAGAACGTACAAGTTTGGATATCAAGAGAAAAAGGAAAAGATAGAGAAAAATACGCACAAGCTTGGATTTGGGGTGATGACATCCTTGGAGAAAGCCAAGATATCAATAGATGAAATGTTTTTGGAGGAACTTGAAATAATAGCTGACTACACAACATAGGCGAAATCGTACTTCTGTGTAGAAAGAATATGGGGCCGGGATGGTCTCGATCTAACGAAAAGATAATAAGATATGGGGATTATTTCGATCTTACGAAAAGATGCTAGAAGAAGAAGATGCTGCTAAGAAAGTGAAAGTAAGATTTTTTTTGTTGATACGGCCATGAATCTACAGATTTTTTATTAGTACTGAAATGACTGTGTTTTTCCTGTTATTCAGTGATTATTCTTCAACCATTTTGGATGTACTCAATGCTGGATCTATATCCTTTTCGATTCTTGAACTTAATTACTATCTTCTTTATTGGTTTGGTTTGTTAGTCTTTGAATTATGTTTTGTGAAATTACATACATGACTTTGATAGAATGTGTGGAATTAGAATCCATATAGGTGTTGAAAGAGTAAATTATTTATGTAATAAACCTATTTTGGTGTTGAAAGATTTACAAAATTACTAAAAATAAATAAATAAATAGTTTCAAATTCGAAGATGAGAGAACTTGCAAAAATAAAACTCTTAATTGGAAGAGCTTTACCACAACATCTTAATTAAGAAAAAGAGAAAAATCGAACAAAGTAATAAGCACTATAACCAAACCTAAAGTGGCTTATATCATTATATGTTGGTTAGGAAAAATATGATAAAAGTGTGCTTGGATACCAAAAGTATAAGTGATTCTGCTTCTCTAGAAGTCAGAAGTCAAAGCAAAACTATTTTGCTTCACAAAATTTAAAAGTAGTTTCGAAATTCAGTACCCAAACCGACTTATTACTTTTCGACTTCTAGAAGTCGAAAAACATACCAAAACATGCTATTAAACTATCATCTCCATGAAGTTCATAAGCCTCATTCTCTTTAATGGAAGCACAAATATGTAACTGTTGTATGGCCAATGAAACCGATGTTGATTTTTATAGTCAGTATATATTTGAGTACCAATAGTATTATTGTGTACCATAAAAATCAGTGAATAGGTACGAAAAAGCACTAGGTTCTTGGTGAAAACATTAAAATAAGAACAATTTAGGAAGGTATAGTAACGGGCGTTGGATGAAGAATGAGAACAACTATGTTTCCGAGACAAAAGACACCATTTGATATGCCTGATTTTCATGAACTTTTTTGGGATAGTTTTCTTTAGATTACCTTTTTTCTAGATAATTGTTTGTTTGATTCTTCTATTTATAAAGTTCACAGTACGATAACTCTGAGTGAGTTAACAATTTTCGCTTTATTTTTGTTTCGCTGCGGAACAACATACTTATTTACATGGTTTTCACCGAAGTCAAGGTAACACCTGGAAATAACTTAGAACACATGAATTGTAGTACGACAACTCTGAGTGAGTTAACAATTTTGACTTTATTTTTGTTTCATTGCAGAACAACATATTTATTTACATGGTTTTCATCGAAGTCAAGGTAACAACTGGAAATAACTTAGAACACATGAATTATCGTTGCATTCCACTGTGATGAACTAGACCGGCCGTTTACTCGATTATTTTCACATGGCATCACTTTGGGTCATAATTGAAGGGCAGGAGTCAGAATTAATCATAATAACTTTCATACATAATGTCCCAAAATATATTAAGGTGAAGGACATGTCAATGGTCAAAGGTTAAGCATGGTTATACTATTTGTTTAAACAAGCTCACAATAACATTATCTAGGTTTTTATCCCAAGTAAAGCTCGACCTTCTGGAGTTAGAATAGGCTAACTTTTATAGGACTGGAAATAATGAATGCTCAGATAATGATGATAAGAGACTATGAGAAAATATTGTTCCTATCTCATATTTACTTCTATATCTATGTATGACATTACTTGAAAGTTGAAACATGTACGAATCTACGTGAGAAATAATATACTTATTTAATGATATTACCAAATAATGTGAAAAATATGAAACACGTCATGCCACGAAAACGTGTTTGGTATTCTGACTCTATACAAAAGTATTTATTATGTGAAAAATGTTATTTTTATGGTTTACTAAACATGAGGTGCCAAGTGCATTAGAAAACCTAGATTCAGTTATAAATATTCACCAATAATTATATTTTTAATAACCATCCGCGGGCTCAACCTTTCCGGGCTCTTTAATCTTTATGGAGAATTAGGTATAGTTTTTTGGATCTTCCCTTCCCTTTTTTTTTTTTTTTGCTTTTAACTACCTTGATGTAAGTAACAAGGGAAAGATGACATAGTAAATGTACTTATTTTGTTGATTTACGAAAAGCTGGAGTTATAGGGTTGATTTTTTTTTTTTTTGTAAAGCTTAGTGTTGATAAGTGCAAGAGTAATGTAACATTTAGCACAACAAGTGTATATCTAAATTTAATGCGTATTCAATATGTAATCTCTTCAATGGTTCAACAGTAAAATCGTCAAGCCATTCAGGTGGTGAGTTATCTTTCGCTACACTCATTTTTTATTTTATTTTTGTTAAACATGATGTTGCAAACATGTTTTTTTTTTGTATGTTCATCTTTTTGCATTACTTGATTTTACAAAGTCTTCCTTGCTCCGATTACTTTTCGGTGGATCTCAAAACTTGAACATCCAGTTATAGCTCAAAATCTGAACTTCCAACTTTGGTTCTGTCCATGTTATTAATCATGCTATTTAAACTGGAAATGTGTGTGTGTAAATGCGCCCCTATTGTGATTACTGTTTTAAAGTTTCCTTTCTTTGATTAGGACAGATTTAATTTTATTATTGTAGTTTGTTGAGAATATTAGTCTCATATGGTATCAGAGCAGCCAATTTATGACGAGTCATTTGACCGCACCTTTACTCCGCATCACCCGATTTAATGTCCATATGTTAGACCCAAAGAGACTACACTGAAGGGCGTGCTGAAATTATTAGTCCCAGATTGTATGGGTTATATCTAAAATCTTCCTGGGCAATCCTAATCTTATCTTCCGAATGAATAGACTCCCGAAGTTGTAGTCCTTTTTAACGTATTATTATAAAGAAATAAAATATTTACACTTAATATTTAGTTGTAGTCCTTTTTAACGTATTATTACAAATAAATAAAATATTTACACTTAACTAAAAGGAAAGGTTGATCCGGGGCCATAAGGCCCCGGTGATACCTGCTAAATAAAAATAAAAGAGTTATTTCTAAAAATAAAACAAGTTAGCCAGAAGGTTACATATGATAGTACTAGAAATTCTTTCCAGTTTGATGGAGAGAAAGGGGGACAAAACGCTTTTATCCATTAATTTAGTTAATTAAAAGAGTTATTTTTAGAAGTACATCAAGAATATAAAACACAGTTTGGTTAAGTTACCCTATGTAAGTGGTGGTTGAGATTTACTCTTCCCAATACATAAATCTATGGCTGTAATCAATGTTTTGAAAACAGGACCGGACATCAAACCAATAAAATTACTGGGTTAGGGTCAAATGGTTCAACCAGTGGGTTAACCGGTGGTTCACTGGGTCACTTATATAATAATAATTTTCTTCTTATAGTAATAAAAATAATCACATTTGACATTAATCCTATCTTTTTTTTTGAAACAGAACTTCATTGAACAAAGATTAAGTACATAACTTAAGACTGGCAACATCATCCCTTATAGCTTTATATACATCAGCTGGGATATCATCCAAAATATCAAAAGAAGCTCTTAAAGTTCTTTCCCTATTGGCTATTATGTGAGCTACATTGTTGCCAGATCTATTTACATATGTTAGAGTAATTCCCGGCCTAGTAGATAGATGATGCTTTATTTCATTTACAAGTCCCTGGTTCATCCAATGTACATGTGGGATAACATCATTGATAGAGAAGACAACATTTTGACAATCTAACTCAAGCAAAAAACGATCAAATTGAAAGCTGCTGGCCAAGTTTAGTGCTTCTTTTATGGCCAAGCATTCAGCCTGCTCTAGATCTAGTCCTCCATTGAAGTACCTGCCTATGATGCCTCTGATGCTACCTGTAGAATCTCGAATAATTATCCCAATGCCAATGATTTTTGCTGTTATCAAAAGAAGCATCTATATTGATCTTAAATTGATTATCTACTAGAGGTGACCAACTAACATGATTTATTGAAGTTGTTTTATGTTGTTGATAATCCTTTGTACACTGGTTTAACAACCACTTAATATTATTTGATGTCACCCATCTATTCATGCTTTTATTTTGAAAGATTTTATCACATCTGTTTCTCCATATTTGCCAAGCAGTGATCATCAAAGTCAGAATCCAAATGTTCTGTTCTTCACTACTAATATCCCGAGCAGTCGAGAACCAGCTTATTATCCAGCTAATAACTGAAGTATGCTGATCTTGAATGTTAGAAACATTAACATTCATATCAAGCCAGACTGAAGATGAGTATGTGCAAGTGATTAATAAATGTTCAATGGTTTCACTTTCCGTATTGCAATGAGGACACATGGTATCAATGCCTGGTTTGTAATGGCTGATCTTGACTAAGGTTGGAATAATTCCTTTCAAACATTTCCAAATGAAAAGTTTGACTTTGTGAGGTGCATTCATGCTCCACAGTTTTTTCCATACCAACTTAGGTATTTGATGTAGAATCTGGCTTGTGTCATTTCCTATGGAAGTAAGAACCCTATATGCTGACTTAACAGTGAAGGCTCTTGTTTTATTTGGTTCCCATATAAGAGTGTCTTCTCCACGTTGAGGAATATACATATTAAGAATTAACTGTGCTATATGAGAATCAAACAACTCCCGTACAAGAGGAACATTCCATCTTCTTGGGTTAGCAAGCATTAAATCTGAAACATATACAATTTTTGCCAGCTCAGCGAAAGATGGTTTAGGGGTAGGAGGATCCGAAAGGCCGTAAACCCATTTATCATACCAAACTAAAACTTTGGTACCACACCTTATTGCCCACCTATGATGTTGTTTCATATACTGAAGTCCTTGTTCTATCCCTTTCCAAATCCAAGAAGAGTTTTTATGTTCTTCTTGTAAATGAAGAAAGTTACAGTAAGGGGCATACTTAGGCTTTAATATTTGAACCCAAAGTTTATCTGATTCCGTGCATAACCTCCATGCTAGCTTAGTTATTAATGCATTGTTGAACTGTTCCAAGTTGCGAAAAGCTAACCCACCGTCTTGTTTTGATGCATTAAGAGAATCCCAAGCTAAGAAATTAAGCCCCTTGCTTGTCTTATGCCTCCACCAGAATGTTCTCTGAATAGAGTTTAATTTCCTGATGATGTTTTTTGGTATTTTAAAATTCCCCATGTAATGAGAAGGAATGGTGTTTAACACAGATTTCATAAGAATGGTTCTTGCTGCTTGATTTAAAGTTTTGGAACTCCAGCCTAGTAACCTTGTGGCAAAGGTGTCAGATAGATTTCCAAAAGAAGTAGCTTTAGATTTACCTATAAGGATTGGTAATCCAAGATACTTATCAGAGGATCACAATTGTTTAACCCCTAATCTAGTTATAATGTAACGCTTTCTCTCCTGTGTAATGTCTCCTGCAATGAAAGCAGCCGATTTTGAAAAATTTATCATTTGTCCCGAAATAGAGCCAAAATCTTCCAAAATTTTGAGAACATTATCAATTGTCCTATCATCTGCTTGAAAGAATAACAAGCAATCATCTGCAAAAAGCATATAATTGATAGATGGAGAGTTCTTCACTACTCTGATGCCTTTAATAAAGTGATCTTGCTCTGCTTTATGTAAAGCTCTAGTAAGATACTCCATGGAAAAAATGAAAAGGTAGGGAGATAATGGATCTCCCTGCCGTAATCCCCTAGATGGTGCATAAGAATCACATGGACTCCCATTTAATCTGATTGAAATTGTGGTAGTTGTGATGCACTGCTGAATTAGAGTTCTCAACTCAGAACAGAAACCCATAGATTGTAACATTTTATCCAAAAAAGGCCACTCTAACCTATCGAATGCCTTAGACATATAGAGTTTAAGGGCTATTAAACCTTTCTTACTTCTTGATTTCTTCATTGAGTGTATTACTTCATGCGCTATAATGATATTATCATTTATGTATCTTTTTGGGACATAAGCGTCCTGAGTTGGAGATATTATTTTCTCCATCAAAGGCTGCATCCTCTTGACTAATAATTTAGATATTATCTTATAGCTGTTATTACATTACCCTATCGGCCTGTAGTCACTTGGCGTAGCAGGATTACTAACCTTAGGAATTAGACAGATAGAGGTTTCATTAAGATAGGTTGGGAGTTCTTTCTGTGTAAAGAAATTCTGAACCAAACTAATAACATCTGCACCCACAGTATCCCATTGCGATTGATAGAAACCAGCAGGGAAGCCCTCTGGTCCCGGAGAATTCCAACTAGCTAGACTCTTGACAACATATTTGATTTCTTCTTCTGATAGCACACTCATAAGAGAAATATTATCCTGAGCAGAAATATTACTTTGAATGTGATCAAAAAATTAATCATGCCGTTGTGGAGAAGTAGTGGTAGCTATTGCCGAAAAATGAGAAGTAAGAAATTTGGATAATTCCTCCCTTGTAGTTAACCAAACTCCATTCAGATTACGGAATGCAATTATATTTTTTCTAGCCCTTCTTCTCTTAGCCATTGTATGAAAATAAGTTGTATTATTATCTGCCTCCTTAATCCATTTATCACCCGATTTCTGTTGCCAATATTCTGATTCTATTCTTTTCCAATACTTCAGTAGCTCTATGTTGCATTGAATTTGTGAAGCATTATAATCACTATAAGGAAGAGATTGGTAATGCTCCAATTTTCTTCTATAAAAGGCTACATGCCTGTCTATTTCCCCAAAATACAGTCTTCTCCATTTAGCTAAATCTTTCCTAGTTGAAGCAATTTTGTTACTGAAGTTGGAATTTGAAGATTTCCAAGAATGAGCAATGAGCTGAGAGCATGAAGGATCAGCTAACCAGCACTTGTAAAATTTCCAAACATTCCTAGTTATATGCTTGTCTATTTCAGTCTCTAAAAGGATTGGACAATGGTCTAAACCAATAAATGGTAAATGATGTAGCCTGGAGTCTGGAAATTGTATTTGCCACTTATCATTGTAAAGTGCCATATCAATTCTAGCTCTTTTAGACCCCTTACCATTTGATTGATTAGTCCAAGTATGATTTTTACCTATATACCCTAAATCCATCAAACCTGCTTCATCAATTGTGTTACAGACCCAATTATTAATAGAAGAATATTTAAAAGATTGGCCCATGTTATGCAGATGAACATTTAAATCTCCTATAACCACCCATGGTTGAAAAAGATTGTCACTGAGATCTTTCAAAAAAAAAAAACCATTGCAACTTTTTAACATCATCATAAGTAGAACCATACATGCATGATAATAACCATTCTTCGTTAGCAGGGTTGGAAGTCACTAGAAGATGAATGATGTTATCTTTTACACAGACTACATCGCATGGAAATCCATCTTTCCAAAGCAAAATTAGACCACCTGCTCTACCAATTGAACCAACTACCAGTGAATTTGGATAAGAATATGGCTGAATAAAGGCCTTAGCCTTTGATTCCCCAATTTTTGTTTCACATAGAAATATAATATCTGGATTATGATCTCTAATTATATCTGTCAGATTGTCTCTAGATTCCTTAGATGCAAATCCTTGCACATTCCAGGTCAAAACCCTCATTATGCTAATATGACTATTTATATGAAATAAATTAAAATAACATGCAAATTTAAGCTTAGAACATGTATTGAACTGAAAGAAACACTTATTAACAAGATGATTATTTTTGAGCTGTACCTGGTCACCAGTGCCGGAAGATTTGTTGCCAAAAGCCCTTGAGTAGTTTTTATCTGAAACAGTCCCATGATGAGTTTGGTAAGAAAGTGGAGAACAACTCTGATTATCCAAAATTAACTGAGTATCTCTGAAGATTCAGCCACAGCAGAAGAAGAAGATTGATTCATCTGGTTTTGTTCATAAATCTGAAGGAGAGACTGAATCGGACCCTTAAAACCTCTAGTTGTGTGAATTATTGCTGGATCCATATTATCAGAGTTATAGTTATCCATTGAAATATCAAATTCCCCCATTTGAAGATAAGCTCTTAGGAGATTAGGGTTTACTTCATTTTCTAGATTGGAAGAAGGAGAAATTGACGAGATATCCCTTTCTAGATTTGGATTGTTTACATAATCTAAGAGATTACTAAAATCATTTGCTTCTCCTATTACAGTATGACCAACATTAGGATTACTACTTTCCCCTTTCTCCATTCTTATTCTCTTTCCTCTTCTAGTTCCTATCGACTCAAACTCTCTGCCACGAGTAACATTAACCTGAAGCATACCTTGCATGTTACACCCAATAGTAGTAGTCAGCATTGATTGACTCACTGAGTCAACTCGTTGATCAGAATGTCTTTCCAGTTGTCTTTGGTTCGTAGTACAGATCACCATGGGTGCATAAATTGGAGCAGAATCTTCATTAAAAACAGCAAAAGCCATCGCATGTTGCACTTCAGCTCTTTCATGCATTAGATCATCATTATTAGCATTTGGATGTTGGTTTTCCCCATCAATTTGCATCTGTGGATTTGTTAGAGAAGAAATTCTTGCACCTCTATTGTCAGGATTACTCCAAGAAGGTGGATCATGGATAGAGTTGGAAGATAGATATCCTTTTTGCTGTTGTAACAAAAAATCAGCTATCTCAGCACACTCGTTGTCCTTATGATCAATTGTATAACAATATCCACACAAATTAAAAGGATGCTTTTCATAGAAAAGTCGAATCCAAACCTCCTCACCAACTGCATTCTTCATCCAAAATCCTCGACGAAGTGGATCACGAACATCAACAAGTACTTGAACTTTTTGTACTTTTTCTTTTGGTACAATATAATCCGAAGGGTCTAGTTCTTTCACTTCTCCCATAGCAGATGCAATTTGCTTGACTATTGTAGTGTTTGCAAACTCTGGTTGCATATTGTATAGCCGTAACCAAAGGAGTATTTTTTGAGATCACCTTGACTTTTGGGTATTGTTGGATTCCATGGTTGCATCGCTAGTAAATCTCCTTCCACAAACCATGGTTTGAATTTAAGAGCTAAATCATATTCCTCGTGAGAGTAGAATTTGATCATGAGTAAATATGGGTCTTCCTTTTTAAGAAAAATTTCCTTACTTTTAATCCACGATTTCTTAAGATCCTTATCCATATCACTTACTGAGTAGTTCTTATTAGAATAAAGTTTTGCTAGAAAACTAAATTTCCATTGTTTAACTTCTTCAATAAGATCATCTAAAGAAAGAACTGGTTGTTTAAGAGCCATTAACCTATTAGATAAGGACAGAAACCATTCTTTGTTGAACCTCCATAAGTTGGTTCTCCATTGAGTGAGACTGAGTTAAGAAAGCTGCTGCACCTTGACATAACAGAAGAATAAGGAAGGAAACCATCAGATGTAAATTAATCCTGCCGATATTCTGATTAATGAATGTATTACACTTGGAGTAATGCTTGCAAACTTGGAAGATGATTAAGTGGATAATAGGCATAGCTATAGGGTAAACCTATTTGCTTAATTGAATAATAAGAAGAAAGAGAATAAAACAGAATAAAGATTTTGCTAAAAGTGGATATTGAAATCTTCTCGTGCAGAAAGGTATCAGAAGGTATTAAATGGCTAAAAGTGGATATTGGATCAGAGTATAAACAGATTGGAAGAAGGGACAGAGGAAAAACTACTCACTTGTCTCAACAACTCATCCAGCACGGCGAACCAAACCTAAAAGAAAAGATGAAATACAACCATATTAGTGAATCACAACTTGAAAGATATATGAAAAGATGTAGAAATGATTAATTATGACATGCAAACTAAAAACTGTAGATTAGATCAGTGAAGATTATCAAAGTATGAGAAATTTTCCACTGACTGGACAGATGCCTTTGGCAAATGTGGTGGTAAGGGTTAGTATATATTAAGTAACAATACAAGGATTTGAAAGAAAAATATTAATATCCTATTCGCCCCCTCACTTAAATCTACTAATTTATCCGATTATTTGTTTCTCTTTATGCTTTCTGTTCACATCCTCACTCTCTCTCTCTCTTAAACATACTAGTTTTCACGCCCGTGCGTTGCACGGGCCTCGATATATTATAGAGAAAAATATATTTTTGGTGCAAGTGAATTTCTTGGTAGCTAAATTAAGATCCCAAAAGAATTAGAATTGATCATACACTTGGAGGGTTTTGTCTATTTGTAAGTTGACAATTCAAACAACACACAAAACAATTCCTCTAAAGTTTAACGTCTATACATCTTGATCACCATTTTGCTGTAAAATTAAATCAACTCAGATCAAATTACTTATTATTCCCATATAAGGAAAAACGAAAAATAATCACGATTGAACAACTCAAACAGAACTCACATTATCACTCTCAACTTACATACTCAAGAGTGTCAATAGTTGGACGGATATAAGGTGCGGTAGTACATTTGCCAAATTTTATTAGGGTGATGAAATCCATGACAGAGGTTTTGGTCATGCAATATACTACATTTCATTAGGGTGATGAAGTCAAGTAATATACTGCATGCATACGCGCTGGACCATATCATGTCATGTATCCTTAATTCTAAGTCAATATACGACTATACATGAAGAACCAACATTAATACAGATGAACTAATCCATTAAGGATCAATACGCAAACACGGTGAAATAATTTAATGCTCACCAGGTAACGCTTTTAGGCTAACAGTATTTTTCTCAATAACAACTTTACCATAATTATTTATTTTTCAGCTGAGGATTCTGTCTAAGCTTCGGTCGATAGATGATGAACCCGGCATATCCTCGGACTACAAAACACTTCCCTTCCTTAATTTGTATCATTGCAAAAGCTTCCTCAATACCCAGAAATCTGCTCCAGTAGTTTCTTTCTGGTGCTCATAACAACCTTTTTTACAAATTTACAGGCCACACGCCACCAGATATGGATTTTTTGAATCCAAAAATTGTTGGGCTTGAGATGCCCGAAATTTCGTTAATGAAACTGCACCTGCTTCACAAATTTAAAACATACTATTATATCAAATATGATAATAAAACATAAGTGGCTCGCAACGTTCCCATGCAAGTAATCAATGTCATAATGCAAGTCGACCGAAAGAAATACCGCGACGCACAACAAAACAACTTGAGATGAAGGTCAAACTAAATAGTGAAATAAGGGGGCATCATAAACCGGTTGACGAAATCAAGTTGGCAATGTTAGGATTAAGACCTCCACAAGACACTAATAGTTCTTTGGATCAATGTAGAACTAAAGAAAACATAAACTAGATGCACTAAACGAAACAAGAAAGACACAAGATTTAACGTGGTTCGGCAATATGCCTACGTCCACAAACGACTACGATCAACTCTTATTATAGAACAAATTACAGAGAATTAAACCACAACTATGAGCAGCAGGTTGCTGTTCACAAACACCAAACTAATTCTCTATGAACAAACGTTATAAACCCTAAAATTCTCTAATTGTGAGAATTCTTCTATAAACTGTGTTGTGTATGTTTCCTTAGGACTTGTACACCTATTTATATAAGTTACAAACTTGAGTTCAAAGTATACGAGTTATACTAGGAAACCACAAACTTGAGTTCCAAGTATATGAGTTATACTAGGAAACCTCAAACATAGCTAAATCAGGAAACTCCCTAACTTAGGCAAAACAAGGAAATTTCTAGAAGATTCTAGACTATTCTAGACTCGTCCTAAAACATCGACAACATAACAATTCTCCACCTTGCCGATGTTTCCACCAAACTGAGCTTGATATTCACAAGTTAACCGTAGCCTCTAATGCCCCTAGGGCCTTAACAACGAGCAACATTGATCAAGCTGAGACACTTTTCAAACTTGACCTTCGGAACGACTTTCGTCAACATATCTGCTGGATTCTCTTCAGTATCAACCTTCAAAAGTTGTACTAATCCGTTATCAACCACTTCTCGTACCTTATGATAACGAACATCAATATGCTTGGTGCGTGCATGGAAAACTTGGTTTTTAGCTAAATGAATAGCACTTTGACTATCATAGTTCACAACAACACTTCGTTGTACAATTCCCAAGTCTTCAACTAAACCACGAAGCCACAATGCTTCCTTAACATCCTCTGTCACAGCAATATATTCTGCCTTCATAGTAGACAAAGCTACAATTGATTGTAACATAGATCTCCAACTGATAGGTCCTCCACTTAATGTAAAATAATACCCCGAAGTAGAACGACACTTATCTCTATCACCCGCATAATCTGAATCAACAAATCCACAGACCTTCAAACTTTGCTCCTTCTCAAACACTAAACCAATATCCAAAGTCCCATTAAGATATCTCAAAATTCCCTTCATCGCGTACCAATGTGCTCTCCCAGGGTTAGCCATATAACGACTAACTAAACCAACTGCTTGTGCAATATCCTAACGAGTACAAACCATAGCATACATCAAAGAACCTACCGCATTAGCATAGGGAACCTTTGACATAAACTCCTTCTCCTCAGTTGTCATAGGACACAACTGTTTTGATAACTTAACTGTAGGCGGTATTAGAACACTAATAGCTTTGGAGTTATGCATTCTAAAGCGACGAAGAACCTTTTCAAGATAAGATTTCTGAGTAAGACATAACTTCCCCTTAGATCTATCTCGAGTAATTTCCATACCTAAAATCTTCTTAGCCGGACCCAAATCCTTCATCTCAAACTCTAAACTCAATTGTTTCTTCAAAACATTAATTTCTGACTTGCTCTTGGTAGCTATGAGCATGTCATCCACATAGAGTAAAAGATAAACAAAACTTCCATCTGGAAACTTCTTAAAGTATACACATTGATCGTATTCACTACGAGTATATTTTTGCTGCATCATAAACGTATCAAACCTCTTGTACCATTGTCTTGGCGATTGCTTCAAACCATACAATGATTTCTCAAGTCGACACACATAATCTTCCTTACCAGCAACTTCATAACCAATGGGCTGTGACATATAAATGTCTTCCTCCAAATATCCATGCAAGAATGTTGTCTTGACATCTAATTGCTCGAGCTCTAAGTCAAACTGCGCCCCAAATGCTAAAAAGACTCGGATAGAAGTGTGTTTAACAACCGGAGAGAAAACTTCATTATAATCCACACCTTCCCTTTGTGCATATCCCTTAGCCACTAACCTTGCTTTGTATCGTACACCACTAACGATACCCTTGGAATATGGAATTCAATCCTTTACCGTATAGACCCACTTGCACCCAATCTTTTTTCGACCCTTAGGCAACTTAACAAGTTCCCAAGTGTGATTCTTGTGAAGAGACTTCATCTCCTCATCCATGGCTGTTTTCAACTCAATGGCATGAGTATTACTCATTGCCTCCTCAAAGGTAAACGGCTCATCCTCAAAAACAGATAATGCGTAAGACGCATACTTATCAAAACCATAATGGACAGGTGCACGTCTCTCACGTTGAGATTCAACACTGCTACTACTCTCACTTTCAATCTGAGAGTCCCAACCTGTGAACTTATTTGAATCAATCATCGCTTTCTCGTTAAAGGTCACATCACGACTAATTATGAACTTATTCAATTCTGGACACCATAGACGGTATCCTTTCACACCTAATGGATAACCTAAGAAAATTTATTTCTTGGCCCTAACACCCAACTTATCTTCTTTTACATGAAAATAAGATGGACAACCAAACACCCTTAAATTAGAATAGTTCACGGGATTACCGGTCCATACCTCCATAGGTGACTTACACTTAATAGTTGTTGATGGTGATCGATTCACTAAATAGCACGCCGTATTCACTGCTTCATCCTACCAAATCTTGTCTAAACTTGCGTTTGACAACATGCACCGCTCTCTCTCAAGTAACGTTCGATTCATTCTCTATGCTACTCCATTTTTTTTTGGTGTACCCTTGATTGTGAAGTGCCTAACGATACCTTGTTCCTCACAAAACTCCTTTAGTTGGTCTTCGATGTATTCACCGCCATTATCGGAACGTATCTTCTTAACCACACGACCAAGTTGTTTCTCTACCATGGTCTTCCACTTCTTAAACACCTCGGTGACTTCATTCTTATGCTTCATGGTGTAAATCCAAACTCTCCTCGAAAAGTCATCGATAAAGGTCACAAACCACCTAGCACCTCCTTTAGAAACTGTACGAGAGGGACCCCAAACATCCGAATGGATGTAATCTAACATACCCTGCGTGTGATGAACAACGGTACCAAAACTGATTATACATTGCTTCCCAAAGATGCAATGCTCACAGAAATCAAGCTTGCAAGTTTTCTCACCACCAAGCAAACCTTTACCACTCAACACTAACATACCTTTCTCACTCATATGCCCAAGTCGCATATGCCATAAACGTGCTGACTCCACCTGTTTCTCATCAATTGATTGAGAAACCATAGCTCCACCACAAACTATATATCCTTGTAGAAAATATAAATTACCATGTCTTTCACCGGTCATCTTCAAACTACCATTATGGAATGCCTTCAAGAATCCATATTCAGCAATATACTTGTATCCAAGAGATTCAAGTACTCCTAACGAAATCAAACTCTTCCTCAAATCTGGAACATGTCTAACCTCTGAAAGTGTTGTGATAACACCATGCGAACGAACCTGTACCGTACCAACTCTAACTGTTTTGCAGGCATTAGAATTTCCCATCATAACAGTACCACCGTTCACCTCTCTGTAAGTGGTAAAACAATCCTTAGTAGGACACATATGATACGAAGCACCGGAATCAAGCATCCAACCATCATTGAGATAACTCTTTGATATAACGGTTAACACTTCCTCATCAAAACCACACATTGGGTCTTCTAAAACTTCACAGCCTTCAGCAACCGAAGCAAGAATATTCTTCGAATCTGATTTCTCGTGTTTCTCATCTCTTGCCTTAAGCTTGAGACAATCATCCCTAATATGACCTGGTTTACGACAATAATAACACTCAATATCGCTATTTTTGGAACGATTCTTTGACTTCGATTTCTTATTACCATTCTTTCCTCTATAAACAAACAAGCCCTCGACTTGTGCTTTATCGCTGAACTCTTGCTTCCTTAACGCCTTAGCTTGTAAAGCAGAGACCACATCATCGAAAACCAACATATCTTTATCGTCGTCTTCATCGGGTTTCCCACTCAGAAAATAGTCAACGAAAGCATCATACGACGGAGGCAAAGAACATAATAATATCATGGATTTATCCGTTTCAGAGATAGTGATACTGATATTAGACAAATCAGAACAGATCTTATTAAACTCATTAATATGATCAATCATAGATTTACCTGGAGACATCCTAAAGGCATGGAGTCTACGCTTCAAGTAAAGTTCAGAAGTCAAATCCTTTTGTAAGTAGAGCTTCTCTAACTTCTCCCACAACTCCTTTGCAGAGGTTTCACTCGAAAAGTTATGAGTGATATCCATTGACAAACATAAACAAATAGTTGAACACGCCATCATATCAAGGTCAGCCCACTTCTCATCAGTCCAATCATTTGGCAACGGTGCTGGCTTCGTCTTGATTGCTTTGATTTGTTTCTAACTAACAAGAATATCTTTTACATCAGTTTGCCATGATGTGAAATTATTCTTCCCATTGAACTTGATAATATCAAATCCATGCACCTTCGAAAATCCACTTGATGTAGAACTAGACATTTTCACTTCTAACTATGATTCTCTCCACCTTTACCGCACCACTTGTTAGGATTAAGACCTCCACAAGACACTAATAGTTCTTTGGATCAATGTAGAACTAAAGAAAACAAAAACTAGATGCACAAAACGAAACAAGAAAGACACAAGATTTAACGTGGTTCGGCAATATGCCTACGTCCACAAACGGCTACGATCAACTCTTATTATAGAACAAATTACAGAGAATTAAACCACAACTATGAGCAGCAGGTTGCTGTTCACAGACACCAAACTAATTCTCTATGAACAAACGTTATAAACCCTAAAATTCTCTAATTGTGAGAATTCTTCTCTAAACTGTGTTGTGTATGTTTCCTTAGGACTTGTACACCTATTTATATAAGTTACAAACTTGAGTTCAAAGTATAAGAGTTATACTAGGAAACCACAAACTTGAGTTCCAAGTATATGAGTTATACTAGGAAACCTCAAACATAGCTAAATCAGGAAACTCCCTAACTTAGGCAAAACAAGGAAACTTCTAAAAGATTCTAGACTATTCTAGACTCTTCCTAAAACATCGACAACATAACAGGAAATGCACGTAACTTCTAACACCATTAGAAAATCATTAAGTAACATTAGTTACATAAGAAATCCAACAACTTTTTGGAGATTAACTTAAGGTGGTGTCTTACACATTAATATGATGATCTAGATTGCTTTCTTGTACCAATCCAAAATTAGCCATTGATTCATGAGAACCCATAAAAACAATGAGTACACTTTCAACCACTTATATTTTGTGAATTGGTGCATAAAGCATGGCAACAACCAATAGAATGTACTAACTAAAACAGAAAGGAACTTGATAAGGGTCAAAATGATGACAGGCTATTTCACGAAGAACTGATTGAAAAAAATTAAGGAATGACTGCTCACTTGTAAGCTGTGAGCACAAAGTCTTTTCTATTATTTTTCTGGCTTAGCATTGTTGAACAACAAATAACGTTCTTATGAGGATCAGGCAACAGTACCAGGAGCAACACCTATAGTACAAAATTAGCAGGCACACTTTCGAGGAAATTCTAGTCTTCCCTAGCAGCTAGCACAACAATCTTAAATCTAGGAAATGAGAACTTGGAACTCATTATGGAATCTTTGCATGTGAAGCAATATAAATGAGAATATAATCAAAGTATTTGGCAACTCATTATGGACAATTCAACAATAATTTAAATGGTCGAATGAAAAGTAGTATCGATTCTAATATTACTGGAAGCTATTGCCAAGGAATACTAATTGAATATATCCACATAATTCTTGTGTACTGAGTTGTTTAATTAAGTCTTTGATCTTTTAAAATTGTAGCCAAACTTTAACAACTCTCTTAACCTTAATCTTTTGATCTGAAAATTTATGAGTTCGCATACTTTATCAAAACTCTTGTTCGTTTAACCAATTGCTATCTAATAATTATATATGATAGCTATTAGTGCTGAAGGGATTCTAATAGCTGGTATAATTGGAATCATTAAAGTTGAAGCTGGAATGTGCGTGACGAAGGGATTATAGTCGAACCAAAAACAACAGGTTATATGTCAATATATGAATGCCTAGAAAGATGAGTGTAGAAACTACCTTCATCAGTACAGGTCGGCAAAATTTGAATCGAATTTATAAATTTTAACATAATCCGTAAGTTTTTCTCCGACTCCCAGATGAGTATTGTCAGGATCAAAGAAGCCCGCAACTCCTGCTTGCAATAAAATAAAAATTACATAAAGACCGTGTTAATTTTAAATCACCTCACCTACAGGAAGATCTGAATTAGGGAAAGAGATGTCAGATCATGCATATTTCCTTTGATTTCTTCAATCATAGGGTTTCCAGGAGAGAATAGCAAGAGTGACAGTAGAGTTCAAAAATTCAGTTAATTCCTTAGTGTCTATGGAGAAAAATTGAATGGAAACAATCAAAATAATTGACTTTCACACGTCTTGCCGAAAACCACATTGAATAAACATTAACCTTTGCAATAAGTAAACAAAGCAATCAAAAAAGGGAATTGAAAAAAAGAAGAAAAAAGCCACCGATACCGCAATCGAAACAGAGAGAACAAATTAACTATTGTGATATCATCAATGAAGAGAGGGCTACTTTCAGACTTACTGAGGGTTGAAGCAGAGAACAGGACCATCTAATCCTTGATATCCGCCGCATCAAGAGAATCTAGCTGCTCATGATACACAGTATGAACAGTAAGCCAACCATTGTCCATGGCGAAACTGTTAGAGAGAAAAGAAAATTAGGGCTTTTAATCACCGGTGATGTAGAAAAGGTGGTTCGTAGTGTATAAGTTTTGGTATCTACCCATCTTGAGTGGGGCAAAATAATACCGAAAATATTTCACAATCCAAAAATTCTATTGGTTTATTTTTCATAAGTGGGGCCAGAAGCTCTAGGAAGAGAGCTTGATTCAGCTTTTAACCACAACAGAGGAAATTCACCAGAAATCATATTATTAATTATTACAGAAATTATCACAGAAAAGGAAATAAATCAGTAGATTTGATTATGGCTTATTTATTTCCTTTGATTATGGCTGATTTATTTCCTTTTTACTTTCTTTTCAATTTATTTATTCCCTTCGATCACTAATTTTCTCCAATCGTCTTTTAAGTTCTAAGCTTTCTTCTAGGTATCGTTTTTAACAACAGCAAAAATCCTTTTGGGATATACAGATTGATAAATGAATTGATCTATCTGATGCATCATAGATACGGTACATAATCGATCTAATTCTTTTTAAGCATAAATCTTCTTTGATTTATCATAATCATCTCAGAGAAGTAAAAATGAGTTTTAAGAAATATCATTCATAAAAAAAAAAACTTCGAAGTTCAAACTGACTGAAAATGTAACTGGGTGAACCGGTATAAAACCAACCCATTTTTCTACTGGTTTACTGGTTTCCCGGTTGAACCGGCCGGTTCGGTTCTTAAAACATTGGCTGTAATTTCTCCCATAAAACTATTATTTAATGACCAATTAAGAGAAATCTAATCTAATATAATAAATATAGTAAATGATTAATATAATAAATGCCTAACTAATTAGTATTTCACACTAATTGCTGATAATAAATGATTTATTAATTCCTCATAATAGTGTTTTTTTTACTAATTGCTCATAATAAGTTTTTCATTATAAGTTTTTCCTTAATTAAATTAATAAATTTGTATCTCCATTAGTAAATAATTTTGTTAAAATTAGAAACAATATCAATAGATATTAGTTGCGATAGTAGGTGGTGGAAGCGGTGGCGGAGGTCAAATGGATCACTAACCTGATAATATCAATAGATATATCAATAAAATGCATGCTTCAAAAAAAAATCAGTAGATATTAGTTACGGAAGGGTTAAGCCCTATAAACACATAATTAACCACTAATCTAAGGAACAAGCACAAGAGACCTGCATCTGTCCGGTAACTCGTTTAACGGGTCAGTTTATGTTTTGTTTATGCAATCTCATTAAGCAAAATCAATACTAATACTTTGTTGCTTCACTTTCTTATTATTATCATCCAACTACAATTACAACTTAATGGATACTAGGTTCCTTCAAACTAAAAGGAAAAAAAAAACAATTTTCCGTGTTCTATTAATCTTCTTCCACCAAAACGTACATCTCCGACCAATCAAACTACTCTGATGTAATACTATTTGGAAAAAACCCTTTCTTTTTTACATTGCTTCATGTATGAATTTTGGGGGTTTCTATCATTTTCTTAAATTTCATTTGTTGCATATTTAGCTGAAGTATACATTTTCAAAGATAGCCTACTTGATTGTGATAATCTCATGGTTGAAATTTAGGGATGTATATATTCTGTTATATGAAAATTTGGCTATCGCATGTCTCCAGGTTTTTAATATATTCACAACTTTTTGGTTTAGAAATGTGAGGTTTTCTCAAGTATCAAATTTTCCTTTCTGTTTGTTTAGACTTTAGTGGAAGTAGCATTTTGGTTTCATCTTGATAGATACACTTAAAGAGAAACTTATAAAATTATTTAGATTACACTTTATAATTTGACAACCGATTGGTATTTATAAAATGATCATATATGAAAGCCCCATTATTCAGGCTTCTGTTTCAAAGTCCAGAAGGATTTGACTAGAAACTATTTTCAATTAATAATCTAACATAATTATACGTAATTTATATAACACCGGTGCTTAAACCCTAGGCAGGTACATTAACTTACTGTCGGGGTTTGTTCAACTTAAATATTAGTATAAGCGTTTTACTAATTGGTGTCTCACTAATTTTTTATAATGAATGATTTATTAATTTTTCATTTCCCTTAATCAACCAAATTAATTATAATTTCATTAATAAATAATTTTAAGAAAAATTATATTGTTTTTTTTTCTTTGGTCAATCAACAAATTTCAATTAATTCAAATCAAAATCGTGATTACATGATCGCTTACAAGAATAACATTAACATCAAAGTACAAGATAATCAAAACCCTAATACAAATGAAGATATCAATTACAAGTAAATCGCGAAGATAAAGAGCCATTATATCAAAACACATTATTAGTGGTAGTGGAGTAAGTAGGGGTGGTAGAAGCGGTGGAGGGTGTTAGTGAGTGGTGGATACGGTGGAGTAGTAGAGGAGGTAATATTAGTGCTGGTGGAAGAAATAATGGCGATGGGCGGTTTTTATGGTGGTGGGTATCGGTGAATAGTTGTGGACAATATTAGTTTTGTGTCTATACAACCCGGGTAACATTGTATTGTGAAAGATATAATTGTTTATTTTTAGCACGATTGACAAAGGAATATAACAAATATTTCAAGGATGATAACATATCATATAGTAAAAAATAATCATGACCACTGGATCACCCAAACAGTACCCATGCTATCATTAGTACCCGATTGTATAAATCCTGTTTTTTACTATTAAATAAAGTAAAACAAAATGTAACAAGGAAAAAAACATGATTGAATAAATTAATTGATGATTTAATTTTGTTCAATCTAAATTTTATAAGTGACCTTTGTGATTAATTAAAATTAAAATTACGATGAATGGCCTACGACGGGTGGACGTCACTGCTGGTGGTGAAAAGGATGGTAGAAAATTGTTTTGTGGTGGTGGAGGGTGTTGGTGAGTAGTAATAGACTATGTTAATTCTTTTTGTCACAAAATTGGTAACATTATAAAGTTTAAGATGTGGCTGATCGTCCTAATAATAAAATAAACTCGGTTTGAATACATGAAAATTAGAAGAAGAAAAAAAACACACAAAAAAAACACCGGAATGTCACATTATATGATAGCTACAAATGAACGACATGATTCAAAGTCAGTACGCAAAAAATTATTTATTATTGAGCCATGCCGTTACGGCACAGGTTACAACCTAGCTAGATATTCTTTTCTTCCTATTTCTTTGTACTGTATTACAAAGAAAAGTTTCACTAAGTTAGGAAATATAAAGAGATGTCTTGATTTTCCCTCCCAATTAATAAATCCACATTTGAGGTCGATCCCATGAATACATGCTTTAATTGAGAAAGAATGCAATACATATTCTCTTCTGCTCATCTCCAAAGTAAAAATCAAAACGTAGAAATCTGGTCGACCGAAAATATAAAACCTACCTTCCATAAAACTAAACAACTGGATCTCTCTCACACACCCAGCAAGAGAACTGGATTTAAAATCTCTAACTTCCCGCTTTTGAGTAAACGAAAATCAGAAAGAAATTTGGAAGGAGAGATAGATTGCAGAGAGGAAAAAACTTAAATCCAAAAACATACATCTGCTCAATCTTCTTTCCATGTTCTTTCAATCTTCTTCCGCCTAAACATACATCTCTGACCAATCAAACTACTCTGAGGTAACACTTTTTGAGAGAATTCTTTCTTTTTACAGTGCTTCATATATGAACTTTAGGGGTTCTTTTATTTAATTTCATTCGTTGTATATTTAACTGAAAGTATACATTTCCAAATATAGGCTATTTGATTACGATAATCTCATGGTTTAAACTAAGGAGTGTTTGTATTTGTAATTAACTAGATTATGAAAATTTAGCTATCGCATGACGCCGGATTTTGGGTTTCAATGTATTTGGAACTTTTTGGTCTAGAAAGGTGAGATTTTCTCAAGTACCAATAATCTTAATGATTTTGCACTCTTATTATATTGTTATGATAATACTATTTTTTGGAGAGATGGGTTTAAAAATAAGGTATAGCTCTAACCCAGGGACCATGAGTAAGCATTGAAAACAAGAGGAAACCTCTCTCCTCTAAATAAGATTTCATGTTGTAGAATGACTTCATAATCAGTAATGTTATATTTTTTGCACTTGGATGAAAGAAGCAATATCTGAAATGCAAAAGGGATAGGACAGTTTAGGAATCGACTTTTAGGAATACAAGAAATTTTTTTATGAGAGAAGACAACTAGCTACGAGCACCACGTTGATTGGGTAATTCAGTCTCAACGTAACTAAAAAGGAAAAATATGTGCAAGTACTAATATTTTGATTTAGCGTAAAACCATTGTACAATATTTTGATTTTCTTTCTCAATTTTGTACTTTACGAAGTATTAGGATGAATGGGCTATGTAATCCACTATTTTTATATTCATTGGTAGCATCACAAAGATTTGATTGCAATGTAAAAACCGATAGCAATAGTAAGGAAGTTATTACTTACACATAAAACTTTCCATTTTTTATTTGAACATATAATTGTGAATTTCAGTTTCCAAAACGAATATTTTTCTCACATGAGAAAATTATGTACATTAAACAGTTTGTGTCAAAGAGATGTTACATGGGTTAGGCGCGTGCAATACTAATCAGTTATTGATCCATGACCTATTTTTATTGTATTAGATAATTTTTAGATTTTTGAATTGCTTTTTCTAATTAGTAATGTGAATGTAATACTGGTCAATTATTAATTAATCATGATGTTTGATCTATGAACTTCCTTTATACGTAGTATAAAATTTCAGACTCATATTGCTAACGATAAAGTGTTAGAATTTTGAATTGCATTCACTGACATTTTGAATTCCTGTTTTAATGGACTGTCTTATGGAACCACGTTTGGAATTTGGATGCTCTAATTATAATGTTCTATTTAGATATCAAGCCGTAAGGGCCTATAAGTGAATTTCACCGCCAACTTCTAGCGCCTTTCAGCTATATTGTGTGAATTTTGTGTGGCCTAATATGGAAGTCCATAGGTGAATTGAGTTACTTTTTTAACATAACATAAATGGCTTGAGTTGGTTTCAGTTAAGGACTATTGATTCGGGTGTCATTATGCCCTGTTTTTCGGATTTTGTTTCCAAGTTCGGGAGGATTTGATTAGGATCCACTAATTCTCGATAGATAATCTAACATAATCATCCAAAAATTTATATAACGCCCGTGCCGTTATGACACGGGTTAAACTCTAGTATTTTCATAAGCAAGAAAGTCATTTAATATTATGATAATGATATTAAGTAAGCGATCTGTTTTTTTTTAAATGATAATGATTATAAGTAAGAGAGCAGTTTTATTATGATAATGATAATAAATAAATAAATAAGATTTATTTTCAGAAGTAGAAAAATAGATAACACAATCAAATAGACGAGTTAGAAGGTTATTTATGATAATATCATATTCGGAAGTCTTTCCGGCTTGATGGAAATAAAGGTGGAACAAAACGCTTATCCACTGATTTAGAGAGAATTGAGAAACACGTTGATGACCTTCACACACATAGGAGATAAAATGCTTTGCACCCGTGCATCTTGTATTCGTTGTTGATTAGCTATATGTTGTTGCTGCTTTATCTCTTTATTTTCTGGGCTTTTCCTAACAAGATGCAGTCTTCCACCCACTTTAAACTCTTGATGAACAAATCTGGAACCTTTACCACATATCTTAATACGCTTAAAACCTTCCTGCAAAATTACAAAATTAAAAATAGTTAAGTTATTTTAAAGGTAAAAAAATAGCTTACAACAACAAAAATAAAAGAGTTAATTTAGAAGTAAAAAAAAAGGTTAGAAGGTGATGAAGTCTTTCCATCTTTATGGAAAATTGGTGCATTAAAGAGCATATTTATCGGTCTACTTAAGTCAGCTTGGACCCTTTTCTTCTCGTCCCTTGTGAAATTAAAACCACCTACACTGGCATTGAATTCTATCCATTTTGGTTGACCTTGTTTTTGGATAGTCTGAAAGAGTTCAAGGATGAATGGATCAACTGTAGGTTCAGCTTCTACCGCAGGATGAACATCATCATTCGCTGGTAAAATAGGCACATCAATAACTAAAATGAGAAGAAGAAAAAAAATCTTAACCAACATCCATAAGTATTACAATGAAATATATCCATGGATAACATCCATAAGTATCACAAGACTAATATCATGAATTTCCTCAATTGATCAACTATATAACTAAAGTGTATTTAGGAATACATATAAACTAATATGCTCCCACCCTGGAAATCATTATGTGTGCTTGTTCACTATAGGGATTGGAAGTTTTAGATCCTTA
This sequence comes from Papaver atlanticum, assembly GCA_023531105.1. Classification (NCBI taxonomy): domain Eukaryota; kingdom Viridiplantae; phylum Streptophyta; class Magnoliopsida; order Ranunculales; family Papaveraceae; genus Papaver; species Papaver atlanticum. The sequence continues at coordinate 1,299,804 of JAJJMB010016078.1, forward strand.
TAGGAATTGAAAGTTGTGTTCCGCGGTTATTTATTTTGAAAGTTGTGTTATTGAAAGTTGTGTTTTGCGGTTATTTATTTTGAATTATTTTTTGCAGTTGTTTCATTTGTTTAGGAAAATAAGATTTTTTTTAATGAAATATTTTCATGTAATTAAACTAGCCCCGTTGCGAGAACTTGTTTCTTGACATTTGTGAAGGAATGTCGAGAAACTGTTCCTTGGCATATGTAAAGGAAGGTCAATGGATAATGGACTGCATAATATGTGAATGAAAAAACACCAAGAGACCAAGAACTTGATTTAATTATCAGATTTATGCAAAACATAAAATCTGGTCTAAGTTTTTCTTACTTAGTGTTATAATGTGTGGGCTTAAACTTCTTGAGAAATCAAAACTTTAAAAGTAAGTTAAAAATTTGAATGTCATATGACTGTTACGGGTCTAATCTGATTATTAAGAGAACCACTAGGTCTGCTAAGAATCTGACTTCGCAGACCTAGTGGTTCTCAACAAAACCATATAATAATCATTATGTGAGCTTGTTCAATAGCTAAATGAAATGACGAGGGTACCGAGTACATCATAATTTTTTCGAAATCAACCTACTACAGACACACCTTGGGTAATCTAACATAGACAAGAACCGTTAAGGAGATCACTTAAACAAGATGTACACTTGGTATAGATGATTGTGGAATCTTGATAGTCTCTGTCCATCTTAGATCTCGCAAGGTGTATGTCATATAGGTTAATATCGAAAAGATTATGATGTACTTGGTACCCTCATCATTTCAAAGTCCTTAAATAAAGCGGACCTAAGATATTTCACTTGATTAGGATACTTTCCTCTCCAGTGAGTATTAGGATAATACTGCTAGTCGTCTTACCTCACATAAACTACAAATGAATGAAATAATGTGTTTCACGGGATAAGTTTGAAAGAAAGACAAACTTCACTATTTATAATGGCCAAGGTAGTTTGGACAACAAGAAATTTCCAGATCTGAAAATACTAAAAGATATGCAATAAATTCCAATTTTTGGTATTTTATAATTCCAACTGTAATCCAACTAATATACCAAAATCTCTCATGGATGGCAACTTAATATTAGCTAGCATACAAGTATACTTTGCTAATATGATATCCAGAGATATGCTTTAATTACTGGGATATTATAGTCATACAAAATCTGAATGTCAAAGAAGATATAACAGAATATTTCGGTATGGGATCTCACCTTGAGTATCAAGGAAAATACATGAACATTAAGTAATAAGAGTTTAGCACATGTTCAAAATATTATGCCGACATTGTGAACTTTCTATATTAACCAAACCGTGTTTCCAATATCTATCCAAATCCTAAGTTTATAGATGAGTTGGAAAAAGGTTTACTCGGTTAACATTAGAGATCGGTCCTAGTATATATCCTTGTTTAATGGATTGGTCCTAGAATAGATCCTCTGATTCCTTTCAACTACAACACAAGTTTCGCTTCCTTAAACTCATGTAGTTAAACATAGTTTTCTAGGCATGGAATCAACCCAAAGTTAAACACACAGTCTAGTAAAGAATTACAAAGATAATGTTATGTCGTATTTACGAAGTTCAAAAGATAAATGTTATACTTCGAAATCCAGTATACCAAAGTTGTATAAAACAACTAGTATATAATCCTTGACACTTTGACCATAATGGAATCATCAAGTCACCAGTACTAGATATACTTCATATATTATATTTTCAATATAAACGACTTGAAAGAAACATAAATAGAAATGGAAACAAGTCAAGTATGTATTACTAACCTCGAACAAAAAGATGATGTGTACGTTGATGCCGATACGTCTTCAGGTTCTTCAGAGTAACACGATATTGTCTCAAAATTTATAATGTTCCTAGTCTAACCTCAAGAAGTTGACTCTCGTATTCCAGTCAAGAAGCTTCAAGTTTTGAAGCTAAAATATAACAACCAAACTTGACATACCAGTGCTTGTTGGATTCAACCGAGCAATACTCTAACAACTTTCTACCACCCTAGCTATATAGTCTTCCCAACAACCCTGCGTACACCTGCATAAATTTGTAGTTTTGTATGATGGTGATATTCAAGGGCGGAACAAGAGCTTGTCTTACCTAGGATTAAGCCTCCTTAAAAGCCCACAAAAGCCAATTCATTTTATTTTAAAAAAAATTCAAGCCTAACATTTAGTCTTAAGACCATATAGAATTTATTCAAGCCCACCCTTTGGTGGACTCCTAGTTTCGCCATTTGTAATATTTATTTTTTCCATAACTTAAATCCGGTATAACACTAATAACTGCATTTTTTCTTTCTTTGTTTCGGTATAGAGAAGTAAATTTTCGAAGTGTAGTAACTAGATATAAGAATCACGTAAAGTTATTACGTATATTTATCAAAAACACACTAGTCACTATTTTCAGATTCGTTTTCTTGGTCGGTCAAGACTTCATTGTAAGTATTCTTATCTAACAATTTCCGGAAACGATTAGATCTTTCCAACATCCTTACTTTGACCTCAATATTTGTTGTTTTGAATAATGTTGATTTTTTTTTGTTTTCCATTATTTCAAATTTAGTACAACATTAATCTTTCTTTTTCTCGATGTAGTAGAATAAACATGAGCTAGAAAATCGCATATATAGTCTCCTGAAGCCAGTTTCAACAGGCTTTTGTAAGGAGACGACATCTTAATGTGACATGATATACGTACACGCGCTTCCTGTAACTTCATCCTAGATAGATCCAACTGATGGCATCTCTCTAGCTTTGAGTTGAGCTTAAATAACCTTCCTTTTCCTACATGTACTTGTATAAGCCATGCCTCTCATGTGCGCCAGTGGTGCGGATAAAAAATAAAACTTGTGACTTAATTATTTGGCTGCTATGAGCCATGCTAAGAGTCTTAAATCAATCTTCTGCACTTATTGTGGAAGCTTCAACTTCAGCAATATGCTTGACTGCACGAGTGGCTAAAGGGAGAGGGACACTTAGACAAGGACCAAGGACCCCATATGGAAAGTTTTTCGCACAAAAATCACCTGAGACGATGCAATATGAGTTAAAGAAGCTCGTATCCCTTGATTATATTAGAGTCTATGTACGTGGCCTCGGATAACAAAAAACATCTCATTTAGTTTTTTTTTTCTTTATCAGTATTTTTTTTGGTGTTGATGAGATCTGAACTCAGGTCACTCATATCATCATCGAATAACTTTACCAATATATTACAGTTGCCAAAGAGCTTCTCAGTGACACATAAAATCAAGAATTGCCAAAAGAAAGGGGAAAAAGAAAAGTTTGCTGGCTGGAGTTGACAAATTTTTGTTGAGACTCATGGGCCCTCTCTGCACCGTCAACCCACAAGGTCTGTTACCTTTTATTTTTGGACGCGAGGTCTAACCCGTGTGAAGAATCGTCCAACTGTTTGGTCTGTTTAGGAAATGTTCCGTTTCAATCCACGAAACAGTCCCTATCGTACTGCTGCCCTCCGAAAATAGGATAAAATCATACTGTTTAGGGCTTCTCCTCCGTTGTGAGTATTATTAAATTAAATTCAGAGGGTGGTGAGATTTACAAGAAGAAGAAGACGAAATGTATTCGATTTGATTGAGCTTCCCTTTAATCGCCACCACTTCTGCCAGGTATATGTATGTATGTATGAGTAAATCTCTTTCTATTTTTCTCCGTCTTTTTTTGTTTTTTTAGGGTTTTAGGGATTCACTTATGGATGATTTATTTTTTTTAAATAAGAGGAAAAATTTGTTAGAAACCCCAATTTACATAGGGAATTTGATACTAGCCTGGATTGAAGAAGGTTAGATGGATCAACTGTCACAGTTGCCTTCACTTAGCTCCGCCTCAGTCCGTTGAATGATTTGCTGCTGTCTCACTTAAGCCCTGGTTTAACCATCCACTACAATGTCAAATTCCGCCTTTCAATTTCTGTAAGAGGGTTTATGGATTCTTTTATACGATTTAGAAAACACACATCTACTTGCTGAGTTTTCCCGTGTCATAACTTTCGAGTTGGTTGTTACTATCACCTGTCAAGGCGTTGTTTGTAGCAAGATTTGACTGTGAATTGGCCATGTCAGTTAGGGTATTATTTAGTTCCAACTCCACTAGCTCCTACATGCTACAATGTGCGAGCGGCTTCAGTTATTGTTATGGACATTTAAGTTCTGCATTGTCTGCGGAGTTTGTGTTTGTTAGTGTTATTTTTGTTTTCATGTGATCCATACCTCTTTCTAGAATTTATGAAATGTCTAAGTTCTTGTTTTTGTTACTGAACATTGTAGGTGCAAGTTTAATGGCGCCTGATCAGTTACAGGAAGAGTTGAGGAGACTGCAGAGTCTTGTTACTAGATTGTCTGCAGAAGTAGGTGAAAAGAATCAAGAATTGGAATTCAAGGATAAAGTGTTGGAAGAACGTACGACGTTCCTTAGTATGATGACTGAGGAGAGAGATCACATATATCAACTTTATAATGAAGGTAACCAAGTTTATTCCATGTTTACATTCTTCTGATGCACACGTTGTTTCTGTAACCCTTGGTAATTAGGTGTCACCTGATTCTAACATCCACGTGGTCATTCTCATTTTAATTTCAGAAAAGAGAAAAACGGAGAGGATTGTGTATGAGAATGAAATGTTGATGAGAGAGTTAGTGACTCAAAGGAAAGAAATCAAGCTGCAGGGTAAGGAAATCGAGAAGCTTGAAGCCCAATTGGATTCTAAAAGCCAGCAACTTCTAGTTTTAAGTGAAGAGGTACTTACACTTTTGTCAACTCAAACTCCATTTGATAAACCCCTCGATTATCAGTTTGACTTTTTTATGTACAATCTTACGAACTATGAGAAGCAATCTCATGTCAATGATTTTTATTCTATTTTTGCATTTACCTTTTACTAAATATGTACCCTCCGTTTCAAAAAGATAGGCTGGGTTTCCTTTTTGGGTATGCCAAAAGATAGTACTTTTTCTTTAAGGATAAATTTGGAAAAAAAACATAAAAAAATGGCTTAAACGATTTATTTTCTTATTTTTTGTGCAAAACCAAACAATCCTATTTTTATGAAACGGAGGGAGTAGGTAACTGTAGCTTTATTTGGAATCCACTGCGACACAGGTTACAAGAAAGCGAAACATTAACATGAGTAGTGGAGACAATGTTCAACTCCAGTTGGATCTGAATAGTTTCCGCAAAGAACTGGAAGAGAAAGACTATGAATCGGATAGTGAGCCTAACCTGAATCAAACCCTCATCGGCAAAGAACACAGGAGTAACCATGATCTACACGAGATGCACAAAGTTTTGATCGAGGTAAGAAGTTTATGAATTGACTTATTCTGCATGCACTGAAAGTTTTTTATCCTTTGCTCGAAAAAAGAAGTTATTATTCTTAAGTACAAATATGCATGGTGATTGCCCTAATATTGGGATAAGACGGATGGGGTAACTGAATGTGAAAACATTTCGAGATACTTGCAATCAGAAGCTCTCACCTACAGAACTGGAAACAAAATCTGGCGAGTTATGTTCATTATGGCAGAACAAAATACAAAATTCAGAGTGCATTCTTTTTAGAATACAACTAAAAATCAAAACTTTCATGTGACTGTGTGAGCTATAAATCTATAAAACTCATCTGATTGTTGTCATGTCTACTTCTGTCATGTCATATCCTTGTACCTCTCTTCTATCCTTGACAATGGGTGTATGTAACTTAATCATTCATATTAAACTACCATCACTGAGAAGTTTGAAGAATGCTGCCAACCCTGTGTGGTGCAGGAAGTTAAAAGGGAAGATCACGAAAAACTGACAAAGCCAATGGATGAATGGGGCGAAGAAGATTTTGAAGGCAGTGGAGGAGAAGAATGCAATGATTTTCAAGATATGTTTCCTCCAATCCCACCACCAGAATCTTTTGATATGTCGAACAACAGCCCAGATCTTTCCAGTGACCTCCCTGTTCCGGTGAGTTTCTTTAGTCGTATTTGATCCCAACAATCGTGACATGCATTTTTATTAGCCCTTCCCCTTGGTATCCACTAATTATTTTATCCGCTTCTAAAATATTTCTTAGTTGCAATAGTTTATTTACTTTGGCTTATGTTAGTCTTAAGTATATGTTATCCTTGCACATTTTCACTGTTATATGCCTTCACAATCTGTAATCACCTTGTAAATGAGACCTCCTGGCCCAGTTTTTTATCGTTTAAAATCTTGCTCCCGCAGAGTACCCCCCATCACAGGTTACTGAATACAGCTTGCATCCGTTGACGCATCATCTTATATTTGGTGATGTGAGTTGTTTTGACTAAAAGCTACGAAGATTAGACACCTTTTGTTGACCATGTCAACGAGATCTTCTTCACGGATTTATGCCATGGGTTAAGAAGACTTACTTGTATATGTTAATTTTGGGGACTTCCACTGTCAGACAATCACTGAGATGCCATGGTTGACTTAAATAACTTCCAATTGCATGATATAATCTGTTTTCCAACATTACATGGTGGGTGAACACAGTTGCAGTTAACTTGGATGGATTTGTATGTTCACATCAATTACCAAGTCAACTGTGGTCCATGTAATATTACTCTTGTTTTATCCCAAATGAATGAAGAACTGAGTTTATGTGACTCTTCCTTGTACTTATGTAGTTTTTAACTTTGATATTTGAATGATCGCTTGAATTTTTCATTATCTTTTTAGAAGCACATCATTATTGCACACTAATCATCTGTTTACTCTTTTTTTTTTTGGCTCTTCTCAGGATGATGAAAATGCTGAATTTCAGTGGTTATCAACCTTTGTTGAGGATTCTCTGTCAGATGGTGGCATTACTCTGGACATAGACTTGTGTAAGAACAGTAAGAAGGATGACTCCTGTCGCCTCCGTACATCAAACCCAGTCGCGGTCCTTAAGAATAGCAGCTCTTGCCTTGGTAGAAAGCCAATGCTTCCCAGTCCTTGCACAGTTGTTCCTGGACGTGTACGGAGCAAGCGCCCACGACCTGCAATTTTTAATCAACGGCCTGCTCTAAACTTAGTCTCTCCCACTTCATGCATAACCAACGCCCAAGACAGCTCCTATTTATTATCAGAGTCTGAGAATTTTGCAGAATCCCATTTACCATATACACCCAAATTTAATGGCAAAGAACAGAAGAAGAAGAAGAAAAAGAGGAAGAGACTGCCACCATCTGTGCCAAGTGACCATGCCACTCGGCTTCAACAACAGCAGCAGCCTGGTGGGGCAGTTAAAAAATGTTCGCATTGTGAGATAACAAAGACCCCACAGTGGAGAGAAGGCCCATTGGGTCCCAGTACCCTCTGTAACGCTTGTGGAGTTTGTTACAAGAGAGGGAGACTCTTGCCTGAATACCGGCCTGCCACAAGTCCTACATTTGTACCTTCACTACACTCCAACACTCACAAGAAGGTCCTGGCAATGAGGATCGAAGGTACACCTGGCGAAATGAATCCAACAAATTCAGCTCCAGAATTCTTGCCAGCAAGGAAAACCCATTTGCTTGAAAGCTCACAAGTTGGAGCTCGTAAAACAGAAACAGAAGTTCCTTCTTCCATTTAAACTTTTACTGTTTTTTTTCTTCCCTTTCTTTTATTTATTTGTACGTTGTACAGAGTTGGAACAGAGAGGAGGATAGGAGCAACTAGATGACCAACAATGTGTTAGCTGCTAGATAGAGGGAAAACAAGGCTTAGGTTCAGGATTTAGAATGTCTGAGAGAACAAGAAGAAAGCTTTAGATCCTTTCCTCTTTTTCTTTTTAGTTTCGAAGCATGTGGAAGCTTTAGATCCTTTAGGTATATTTTGGAAGTTTTTTTTCCTTCAGAATGCTGGATTGTACTTTTTTCCCCCTTCTAGGTATAGTATTCGTCTCAGTGTCCCTTGAAGTGAATGTGAACTCTTTCTATAAAACCATTCTATTGGTTTCAATTAAAAACCTTCCATTCATTGGCAAGTCTGCCAAACTGGCACTACCGCTGGCAAATTGCTCCTTTAAAACCGTCGAATAGTGGACAATAACACAATTTGTGAAACCAGCCTGTTCTGGTTCTACTGAAGTGGTTTTTGACTTTTTTGTGCACAAAATTATGCTCATGAGACATGAGAGATTTTTCTAAATGGCTGTGATCATTTGACAAAACCCTAGAACAACGATATCTCCCTTGCACCCAAATGAGAACATCAACCCTCAATGATCTTGTATATGGAGGAGGAGAACCTCCTATAGGTGAGGTGACTTTACATTCTATTCTTCCTGGTAGAGTGCTTCAGATTGATGAGCTCATAATTCTGCTGGGTCCGGTGAACTCTCCCATACTTCCACTTTTCTTTTATGGTGATGCATCAACTGGCAAGACAAGTTGCATTCTCCAAATCTTCGGGTATTTAAAGCGCCCTTTCATATATGCAAGTTGCCGTACTTGTTATACCCCAAGACTTCTGTTTAGCAGTATATTGAATTAGTTGTTGCGTCATGCCGGCAATGATGGTTATGTGAGTGCTAAGCAGCCTTGTGAAAGACCTGCTGATTTTGTCAATTTTCTTCGAAATGGGTTGTCTTGATCGTGAAAGGACCTCAAACTTTATCATTGCAAAGATTGTTAGCTAAATTTCAGTGTGTTACTGTAGCTAAGTCGCTCCAGAGAAGGGCGAGTTGAAGATGAAAGCGTCTTTGAAAGGGCTGAAGTTGGCGGGGCTGATGTTTTGTTGCAGTTATCCACTCCGTGCAATGCTAAAAAATTTTTCGCAAAGGCGGAAACTGTGGAGGGCTCAACTTGGCATGGATGTACAGTTATTAAAGAATTTGTTATGCAAGTTGCAAAAAGTGTGCCGTTCCCGTTACTGAGATACCTGTGTAAAACATAACAGTGCTGGTTTAAGGGGGTTTCACAGTCACTAGGGTAGGAAAAGGCAAGGGCGTTGTTGGGCTGAAAACAGATAACAAACCCATCATAACTGCAGTTGCACAGGCATTCTAGACCTGTCTTGTGCTTTCACTGCATTGCACTGAGTCGATTTATAAATGTTTTCCCAGACAGTGTTTTGGCAACCAAAAGTGGAAGTGCTTATCGGAAGTCATTAAGTAAAACTTTTTGCTTAACTGAATTGCTTTTAAAAGTCATTTTAATTGAGCATTTGACTTCTTAGACTAACTTTCAGCATTTGGACTTAATCAAGTCGAAAAGCTACTTCTAATATAAGGCCGGGTAAACAAGAAATGGCTTCTAGCCAAAAGGAAAAGACGGCAAAGAAGATGGTGAAGATTACTGGGAACTTCCTATATGAAACATTCCATACTGATTTAAACGTCTGGAAATGTAATGTAATACGGAATGACCTGTTTAATCAGTTGATGAGTAGTAGGAATGTAACAATTGCAGAGTCTCACTAGGGCCGAAAACTGCTCATGTTAACTGGAGATTGTCCTTTCATGTTTACATGCTGGTTTAGCAAATTGCAATAATATGAAAATCTGGGAATCATGCTAAAGAGTAGGTCAGATTACTAAATCTTGAAACATATCAGAAATTATGGTAAATTCTTTTTTATACTCCAAAATTTACCACCAAAAGAGCTACTCTTTTGCTTGAACAGAAGTCTGTTCTTGCCCTGAAGGCAAGCCACATTGATTAATGTCTATTGGGTTAGTAAATACGAGCATTTGTATCTCAGAATACAAATACAACTGCTGGACAATGTTAAAAAGCACAGCAGAAACTTCAATTTATGAACAGACAAAACTGATTAAAAAATTAAAAACTCATCCAAAGAGTGTAGACTTCTTTCCTCCCTTAAATGTCATAATATACAACTGATAGATTTCCTAACTTCATTCTATATAACTCATGAACATGTATCCATTCTAAATAGTTGATCCAATTTCTGAAAACAGATCCATATAGTAAGTTGAAAAACAACTCACTGTAGTGTATGCGAGTAGATTCACCTACAAAAGAAAGTGACTTTCTCACAAAAGGTTTGCACGCTTTCAGCACTAAACCAATTTTCATCCATCTGTAAAACATAGAAGGGATATTCGCCCGTTTAAGAGTCGAAAGAGATTAAAAAAAAAGAGACATGGAATCTTAGCACAACATCTTTAAAATATGTACTTACAAAGTAAGGATAGCCCTCGTCAATGCTAAAATTGTCTGGAGCACATTGCATGAACAATTCCATAAAGTAGAGAACAAAAAATCCACAATCATCTTTATTCCTTTGTTGTGGCACCTGGGAGGAATTGATTCCATATGTAAATATGAGAATTCAAGACCACGGATCTTCTTAACAAAAAAAGAAAAAGATGATAGATAGATTTACCTTTGGCACCAACAGAGGAATTTTCCCAATTGTCTTTTTGTGATCCGGTTTGCCTTCAACTTTATAAATGTCCAATATAAACCTGGAAATGCAACAACATCTATGATATATAACTCGAGCACAGAATTAAAACAAACTGAAAAATTAACCAAGTAAGAATTAAGAGAGGAATACTTTCTTATATCAGGTTCGAACCGCCTGGGATCTGCTATTTCAAGGGAATCTAGCAGCAGCATGCATGGTTTTGTAGTTGTAGACTCCAAACTTTCTCCAAAGTGACATAAGATCAACAGACTCCAGTGACTCCTAAATAATTGACATTTCATATAAACTTCACATCAGATTTGGTCGATGAGAAAAAGATTGTGCTTTATGTTAGTAAGTGAACGTACCAGCATACAAGGGGAACAAAAACATATTTTTTTGAAAAAATATGCCTCTTCTTAACCCAACTCAACACCTTTGCCTTGGGTAACCCTTTCGTATACAAGGAAAACCACGAGCAATCAAGATACGCGAAAGAGTTCTTTCTTTCTGCCGAGAAGGAGCTCCATAAAACATCCCTACACAAAAGAACATCCTCAGTATCCTCAAACCAAAAATGTTCTACACATAGAACAATAAGTTAGTGAACCTACTCTAAGTAGAACTGAAACTTGTTCGAGTCAAGCTGATTTTCTTTGCGGACTGGAATCTTGCTGTTAATTATCCTCTTTGATGGCTGACGTCGAGGAAAGGTTTTTGAATTCTGATCTTGCTTGCAAACTTGAATCTTCTTATTAGTTATCTTTTTTGATGGCTTACTTAGGGGAGAGATACTTGAATAAATTTTCCTACGTCGCATCTTTGATCGCTTTTGTTGAGGTATGGTACAGTTTATACATAGGGGTGGATTGGGTGGTGATTTGTCGAACCTCTCTACTAATCCCAGGGACGTAGGCCTGGTTATAGTCTTTGGAGCCTCCTCGGAACAATCTGTACATCACAAGGTTGTTTAAAATTCCAAGCACTATAAACGTCTATTAAGGTTGTTTTAAGTTCCGAGCATTACAAACATCCAATAGAAAATAACGCAAAATTGAAGTACAAAGAACCTAAGCAATCTGAGTTATAATATGAGCCTCAGTCAGTTAAGATGATGCTTAGGGTGTAAGAGAAACTAGAACGCAATCAGCTCCTTACAGTCGCAATACATCGGGGCATGACCCCTATCTTCCATTCAATTCATAGAATTTTGTAAATTAAACTTGGACAATAGAAGCAATGTGACAGTCTTTTAGGGGGTGAAAGCAGAGACTGATCACACCTTTACAAATGGGCTCTAAACCGAATCAATCGTCTCCGATCCTACAAAGCCTCCACAAATCACAATTCAAAGACATTCTTTTAAAATGAGAATCTTATCAGACCCAAATCAATTTCAGAACTTGTTCTTTTCATAGTGTACTTATATGCTTTCTAATTGTTGTTTCTTATTTCCGTAATAACTACATTGTGTATGACAAAGCCCTAGTTGCATCTACCAGCACTTAAAAAATCTCATTTTTATTTTTTTTCAATGATCAGCTAAAACCAACAGAATCCCCTTGTTTTTTCTTGATCAGCAAAACCCTACATTTATGTAACATATAGTGATCTGTACAACAATTTTAGTAGATAAAAACCCAATTTTTTCATTTCGAGACATCAAAATATAAAATAAACGTATACATTTTATGGTGAAACAATATACTCAAAACCCCAGAGAAGAGAATCAAAGAGTTACCTGAAGTTTCTGATTCAACATCAAGTATGATAATTATTTCTTTGTTCTTCTTTTTTCCCATGGTGAGAAAGACAGATCAATGTAGCAATGTAATGGTAGTGGTACCTAGAACTAGAAGACACTTTCTCTGTCCTGTCAGTAGGATGGACTGATGGAGTAAACACTAAAGACAGATCACGTGTTTGTTTGTAGGAGCTAAGGTTGGGCAGTTGTGGCGAGTAGAGACTACGCAGTTAAGTTCAAAGGCTCTGGAACTAATTCTCATGAGGTGCTGGGCCCGTTGAAGCTGAAATGGAAAACTCTCAAACTGGGACATTTATTATGGGTTAAATCTGGGATAATCAATCTAGATTTTTGATCATTCTTATTTTCATCCCGCTACCAATTCCAGTGTTAGAATTATCTTACTCTTCACCTTTCAGATTGTGCCACGTTGAGTCCCAAATCTGGACCAACCCCTGCTGTCCCAGTTGTAACAAGGTCGAGCTGAAACCGGGGCTGTTTTTCTGGCTACTGAAATTGCAATCATTAACATGATGCAGAGAGTAATGATTGAAAGTGATGCTAAGAAGGTGGTCAAAGTGTTGTATGAAGAAGATGTTCATATCCCCTAGAGATTACATAGCTAATCTTCTAAATTAGAACCAAGGCAAAGAAAGTGACCGAGGTCAAATTTGTTCACAACAAAAGAGATGGAAATGCTGTAGCATATACTCTAGCTAAGTATGCTTTAAGCCATCATTCCAATATGTGGTGATTCTCCTCCAGCCCCAACTCTTGTATCTCGTATTGTTTTCAAGACGATAGTTCTTTTCCTTAGTTTGTTTTTGTTTTTCCTTGTAGCAAAAAAAAAAAAAAGTTGTGCACAACAGGCAGTTTATTCCTGAAGGCTCTGAAAATCGGTCCTCCACTGAGTTAACTCAGTTTAAAAATTTTCATCAAAAAACAACAATTTTCTTATGATTTCTGTCTAAAAACCTTGTTTTTTCTGTGGTTTCATAATTTGTTCATCATCTAGATTGCATTTTTGTTAGTCTATTGCTCGATTTAACCGACAAGTTTTGCTTCTCAAGCTTGTTGTTAATATTAGTTGATCAAAACTATATCTTGATTTCTAGTCTACTAAGTCAAGTCTCGGACTAGGTTAGAATTTGTAGTTGGGTTTCAGAGATCACCATTGAAGACTGAAGATCGACGAAGACATTTGGAGAACTTCTGCACTTGCGGTTTCTTCGTTAACAAAATTTCTGGTGTCTGTGTTATTTCTTTTCCTTATTATATTATTTATCTTTATAATTGAAATATCACAGGTTGTAAGTAAATCAATCAAAGTAGATACATCTATCCTTGTTTGTTGGATACGACTTGATTGATTCTTGGATATTGATCTTTGGAATCGTCCAAGTACTCTCACACGTAAATCAGGTTCACGGACTTGTCTCTGTAAACTTTCTGATTGTGGGAGAAAGAGATATAACTCTATATATTTTTCCTTGATTGAGATTCATTAGTTGAACTCTCGGAATTGTATTTAAGTTTTTTCGTATAGGTTGCCTAAGAAAAAGTTGGTGGTGTATTTTGGTACCCCCGCATTTTCAATTGGTATCAGAGAAGGAAAACACGTTTAAGACCTAATAAGTCTGTGTTTGAAGCAATCTGACTATATGGACAAAACACCTTGGATTTAATTTTGAAGGGTGTGACTGATATTGGGATATCTAAACCTCTTGGGGTGAAACCACATTCAATCAAATATGATTTTAGGAATGTTAGTACGTCATGGTCCACGAATATTTGAAAAAGTCAAAAAGCTAGTATGCAAAATCAGTTAACTCAGTGAAACCTTCACAGATATGGGTTCGTAAGGATACTCATATGCCTCTAGAGAAAATTGACGTTTTCATCAATGAAACAATTCAAGATGCTAACATGAATTTGATCATTACAGGATACAAAGATCTTATTGATAAACTTTTATCATTCATAAAATCAATCTCTGATAAAGGTTATAATCTTGTCTCCTTTCATGATGATAGTAATTTCTATGATAAGGATTGGTGAGTGTACGGCTCACCCTTGTGCAAAAAAAAAAAAAAAAAAAAAGGTAAACACAAGAGTAAACGTCAGCAAAATTCGCCTGGTGAGTGTACGGCTCACCCTTGTGCAAACTAGGCACAAGTCTTGGAATCTTGTCCATAAAAATCCTGCTGGATAAGGATTGGTGCATAACAGGTGTACTATTTGTTTCAAATAGTACGTAAAAGTGATGAGCTATGTTTTTTTTTATATTGCAACCTTTACATATTCTATATGTTCTCAATCAAAAGAGTGCTAGTACTTCATGTTGAGTCGTGCTCCAGAATTTTCAAGAATTTAATGATAAAACCTTTTTCATGAATATTATTACTCTTGTGCTCTAAACCTTTGTTTATTGAGCTAAGAATGTATTGATGATCAAAAAGGGAATATGCATCATAGAAGAAGGTAGAATGTTTACAATACTGAAAAAATGTCCTTGTGCTCTCTGAAAGATGTTTACTATCCTTAAAAATATGTGTTTAAAACTCTTGAGGGACCTTGGTTTGCGTACCATGAGAAGGTACCCCGTACTTTTCTCTTGTGATCGTACGAAAACTCTAACTTCAAGTTAGGTCACGAACCGACCATCAACCCAGAAAATACCTCTTATAAACTCGTTTATATACATTAACTTGTGATTGAGAAATTCTCATCCAAGGAGTTCCGCAACCAAGAATATATTCAATGTCACGAATCTTCAAAAGCATGGAGAAAGCTCTTAATTGCGATGGTATTGAAACAAGAGGAAAGAAGAGAACTCTGGTTGATGACGAAATTGTTGAATCATCCGAATATCTTCCTGGTGTGAATTGCTATTTTTTATATGATCATCAAGATGTTGAGCGTGAAGAGATGATCTCTGCTAATGTTGTTTATGATTTTTTTAAACAATTTGAGGAAGCAAAACTAGAACTTGTTGAAACACTAAAAGGTCTAGACATGTTAAGGACTGAGTTGAAAAAGATTTCCGCTGACCTTGTTCTCATGAAATCTCATGTTCGTGATCTTCTTAATGAGGATATTTTCTCTGAAGAGCTCATGGATACAGTTGCTGACAAATTCAAGGGTCATAAAAACCAATGAAGAGTCTGGAAAAATCTAGTTTAATTTGTTTTCTTTTCATTTTCTAGGAAAATTCTTGTGAGAATTTATTCTTGCTTCTGAGAAGGATAACTAGGGTTTGGTATAGCAAAAAATTGTGATTACACAAGCTCTTTCCAACGATTTTCATATTGCATGTTTTTAGATTTATATATTTAAATTCTGGAGTTTTTGGAAGATGAACTTGCAGTATGTAATCACTATTGGTTTAATATATTGCAAAGTCTTATGAGATATATGTGTCCTTTAGTTTTTGTAAATTGAACTGATATCTCATATATGCTCAGAAGTTAAATCTATTATGTTTTTATAAACTTCAATAAAACAAACTTTGTGAGAATTTTCTCGCAGTATCGATTTATTCGTGATCACACTTCTGTGTTATTACCGCACTATACACTCCGTAAGATTTTATTATGTTGAGTCATACCGATTAAAATTATCTACTTGTTCGTAACTGACGTTGAAATTAATTTAAGTCGATGTTCAGGATACAAATCCATGTGATTTGTTAATGTTCGGAAAAATTCTTATTTTTCATTAAAGTAAGGTCACTCATGTTGTTCTCTCGGGAATGACATCAAATGGGGTAGAGTTCTTAAATGAACTTGTGCTTAATTGCTATATCTTTGTGGGGTGTGTGGCTGTGGAATTTACAGGGGATGCTTGTATCTTAAATCTCCTAGATGAGCGATAAGTATTGCATACTATGTGATATCATCTAAATAAAGTTGATATAATGAGTTACATCTTAACTATGTTCTTATGTATTGTCTCTAATTTCCTTTAAATCTTGAAGTATCTTTTGGTTGAATTCATTACGATCCCATGATACCTTTGCCATTTTTTGTTGACAAAAATGGGGAGAATTAATTAATAGTTTCGCACTACATACATATGGTTTACGGATCATTATGTAAGGGGGAGTGAATCGATATCTATAGGTTTGACCTATTATCACTGTAGTATTACTTCAAAGTTGTGATACAATTGAACTTTAGAGAAGATAATAGTACTATGTTTTTGTATAACGATGATTGAGAATATTTGTTTTCAAAGTTGTTATCGCTACGGATTCTCAACAACAACGATGCTGAGTTGAAAACGTTCAGAATCATTGCAACTTGAAGTAACGAAGAATTCAAGGAGTTGAAGAAACCAAGGAAATCAAGCATGATGGATTCAAGGAGTTTTTGAAGATTTATTTTTGTAATCCATATGTATTGGTAGTTTTGTCAGTAAAATTGACAAAGTAGGAAATCGTTAGAGCATTGCTCGGTCGAACTCACAAGTGTTATTATATCAAGCTTGTTGTCAAATTTAGTTGATCAAAACTATATCTTGATTTATAGTCTACAATTAGTTAAATCTCGGATTAGTATAGAAGTGTGTAGTTGAGAATCGGACATCACCGCGTTCTACCGTTTAAAGTCGAAAATCAACCGAAACTTTTGGATAACTTCTTCAACAAAAGGTAAATGAAGACTGAACCACCTATTTCTCAAGTTATATTCATCCTTCTATCTATAAGACGTTGTCGCATAACTAATTAGACTATCGTAAGCATATCAAGAATTTTGAGCCAAGTTTATCTTGGTAATTAGTTCTCGAAATATATATGACTAAGCTTAATGAACATTTGTTCACACTTGATGAATTTCGGTTAAGAACAATTTATTGTTCATCATCCAAATTATGATTAAAGATTATTCGAAAATAGCCTGGAACAATGATATGTGTTATTGATGTTATTCGAAAATGTTTCGAATTGATTTAGAGAGAAATATAGAACTACTGAAAATCTGGATACATGACAATATGCATACCTGTTTCACAAACTGGGAAAACTGTTATAGGTCCGGAGCCGCAGTACATGTACTCTGTACATGTACCGGAGTAGCCATATGTCGAGAGTGACTTAGTGGTACGCATACCCAGAATCCATACCACAAAAAGTATGTGAATTCGTGAACCTGGAATGGTACGCATACCTAGTATGGATACCGAAAAAGAAATGTTGGTTTTGAAACCGGTGTGGTATCGCAAACCGAAAAAGTTCTATATGTTCTGAAACTTATATTTGTATTAAGGGTACACATACCCGGTACATGTACCATGGCAAATATATTCATGAACAAGGTTGAGTACACGTATCTGGTACACGTACTTACCCTGTCGAATATTATCAGATGCACATAAAATTATTTCTGCGAGATAATTAGCATTTGAATAAATCTCAAAGAACACTATATAGACATGATTGATCACATTAAAACCAATGCCTGTGACTCAAACTTAAAGTCTTAAGTGTTTATGAAAATGATTAAGCTTATAGTTCAATCGTCTAGTTTCGTCTAACCGTTTATGAACAATGTCTTTGTACACGGTTCTGTTATGGTCTATCCTAACCAGAGTGTATATCTTGATATGTCAATCGCATTTAAAAGATTCATGTAACGATGGATATGGTTTGCTTGGTCCTAAAGCTATCTTAGCTTAAACCTAAAGAAACCTATACTTTGAAAGTCTATAAAAGGGGAACCTCAAGCAACTAGGATCTTTTAATCCCGACACTATCTTTGTGTGTCCTAGTTGTAAAATAGAGTCATCCTCTCCTTCAAACCCTTTTAGGGTTTAGCGACTAAAAAGACTTCATAGGGATTCATGAAGCCAGGTCCAACTATCTTTTAGCTTGATAGTTCGAGTATCCTAATCTTGTTTGATTGTTGAGCCTACTACATCATTCAAGATAGATAGAAATCGCAAAGTTCTCTTCGTCTCAGACTTTGTCATTCCACAAGTTTAATTGTGAGGTGAATAATAATCTAGGTTGCTCTTCGGGAAGCATAAGTTCGGATTTTGAGGTTAGCTAGACTCTATCTATTGATATTGATTTCCAGTCTCACCTTGATCTACGATCAAAAAGGAAATCACTGTATAGGCTTGTCTGTGGGGGGCAGATTGGTTTAAAGTCTTCAATTGAGTTGAAGCAACTTTTAGGCTGTAAAGGACGTCAACTAAGGGAATCAATTGCGCGGAGTCTTGCTGGGATTCAAGAGGCGTAAGGAGCGTGAATGTAACTGAATTTTTGTGAGGGTTTAATTCGGTCTCAACTACATTCCAGTCCGAAGTTAATTGGTAGTAGGCTAGTGTCTGTAGTGGCTTAATAAAGTTTGGTGTTCAATCTTGACTAGTTCCCGAGGTTTTTTTGTATTTGCGGTCTCCTTGTTAACAAAATTTATGGTGTCTGTGTTATTTCTTTTCCGTATTATTTTGTTTAATTTTATAATTAAAATATCACAGGATGTACATAAATCAATCAAAGTAAATATATCCATCCTTATTTGTTGGATACAACTTGAGTGATTCTTGGATATTAATCTTTTGGAATCGTCCAAGTACTCTCACACGTAAATCAAGTTTATGGACTTGTCTCTGTAAACTTTCTGATTGTGAGATAAAGAGATATAACTCTAAATATTATTCAATTATTGAGATTCATTAAGTTGAACTATCAAAATTGTATTTAAGTTTGTCCATACAGGTTTCCTAAGAAAAAGTTGGAGGTGTATTTTGGTACCCTACGTTTTCTCAATGGATACGCTTTAGGGTTAGCAAAATAGTTGATTTGGTTTAACCTTTTTGATGAGAGAGTTCTCCAAAAATCCACTAGGTACATCTTCACATGGGGAAGTTTGGTCTTGTCATGCAAAAGGTGATAGTGGTCGTGTCACAACTTTTCTTTCGTTAACTCTATGAACTTTGAAATGACATTTAAAGTACACTATCGAGATGGTCTTCCTGGAAAAAAAAAGGCTTTGACAGGAAAGACCTGATGTGAGCCTTGTGGAGGAGTAGCAAACGACTTAAGTGGTTGAGAATTACGGTATTGAATCTTTCTCATACTTACTTCATTGAAGGTATCTGATTGTGGAGTAGTGAAGTGTTTGTCATAATGCTTGTCCTCACAAGTATCATCACAATGAATTCATTTTCCCTTAAGTGGTTTTGGCTCTATCGAAAAAATCAGGCGTTGAGGCAGTAAATATCTTAGCAACTTTATGAAGTCTTGAAAATGTCTGAAGATAAAAATTTATAAATAAATATATGTAAACAATAAGCATGTCATTGATGTAGATCTATACTAAGTGTGACTCTATTGTGTTCAATTCGTGGTGATCTAGGGCTTCAGTTCCTCCAAGAAGAGTGACACAATGTATCTCGATTGAATATGATGATTTGTGATAGTAGAGCAGATTTGCAATTTTTTTCCTTGGATCACGAATTTGTGTGAGTCACTCTAAGAGTTTTTAACCTTTAACTTGTAAAACATGAATCCAATGGAAATGAATGAGGCCAATCGTACGAAGAAACAAAATGTTATGGGCGGAATAGTTAAGTGAGTAAAATTTCAGGTCGAGCAGTACTCGACCTAGCCATATTTTAGAGAAATTTTGGTGAAAAAACTATGAGTTTCCACCATCGTCACTGAGAATGATGAACCCAGTTGGATGGTTTCTCATTTGTTTCTCACGTTCTTCATAACATCATCTTCACCAGTAAGGTTAATTGCAGAATGGCTCACACTAGTGTTATTCTTAGGAGTTACAATACTCATTCTCCAGTAATTAACAATGTAAAATTGATCTATGTTTGCTGGATTTAACCCTATTGATCATTCTACAAGCATCTTAAGATGAGCCAGATGTCGATATGAGTTTTTGCAAGATTTGTTAAGTCTCTCGGAGGTTGTCTTGGTTCTTAGAAAACTTTTTGAAGGGTTAATAATGGAATTTATTAAATTTGGGTCACTATGATGTTGTTGCTATAAAGATTGGTATTTGACGGCTCTAGTTCTTACCTGGTAGTGACCATGATCACAATCTATAATTATGACTGAGTGGATAACCTTCCACTATGTCGCCAAAATATGGATACCTAAACTTGGGTGAAAAACACACACAAAGATTTAGGGTTTCGAGTGTGAGTTGCAAGATATTAAGCATGAACAATCTTTCCCTAAACCAATAAAAGTTATCGTTCAAAGACTTTCCCAGTCATAGGAGATAGATCAATGGATGGCCTTAGGGAGGAAAGCATATAAGAGAGAGATGGGAGTAATTCTGATTGCAGAAAAACGCTCTGAGATATGTTGTTTTTTAGTTAACTTGTTATGTTTAGAATGATCGATTATTGGTTTATTTATAGCTACAAAACCCTGATTTCGGGTCAATGAATAGAATGACGTGAGGAACACTCATGTTGTAGTTAAAAAGATTTTCTAAGGATGACTGAGCTTATCCCTTGATTGTCGTAACTTCCTCGACTGACTGTTCTCTTTAGTGGTAAGAAATACAGCTGGGTGTTTCCGACAATGTCGTAGACCACCACACCAAAACCCTAAAGATATCCCAAAATTTGTTTGGCTGAGCCATCTTTCGTGATGATGTGTTGGTAGGGTAGCAATACATTCTTTAACAGATATTGGTTGACATAGAGGATTATCCCCTGATTTTTGTATTATAACTAATTTGAGTAACATGGAACGTTGTGGCTAGTCTGAATCATGCGAGAAATACAAATGGGTATTTCATACGTGTCGTGCACCGCTTGACCAAAACCCTTAAGATATCCCCGTATTTGTGTGACGGAGTTATCATTTGTGATGATGTGTTGGTAACAATACTCTCTGTAGATGATGTTGGCTGAGATAGAGAAATATTTCTTGATTTATGTGCTATGACTAGTCTGGTTCATGTGGAGAGCACAAGATAACATGAGGATTGTGTGTCTTACACTAGAGGAGCTGAGGCTGATTCTCAACTTAGCATGGCATATTGGCCGAACTTTGCTACTGATTTTTTTCTAATGAATGTGAAAGACTTGATCGTCATATGCTTGAGGATGATGCTTTATGTCCGAGGCTTAGTACCCTTGAATTAAATAAGGGACGCAATGAATACCCAAAACATTCTAAATCCGGTTAAACATATACCAAAAAATTATCTGAAATTCTTATCCGCATACGATTATCCAAATTTATTATCAGAGAATCTAAGGTTTTCACTACAGATACAAATGTGAGGCTATTCATATCTGTAGTGGGGTAAAAATTGATTCTGCTGAAAATGGTAAATTGGGTATGCCGCTGAGAAACGAATTTAAACCCTAAACAAATGTACTGCACATGAGTACTTTAGATTCGAGAGATCAATCTGTACAATTCTGGCTTAAACCAAGAAATGGCCATTCCAGTCTTGCTTCGGTCACAAAATGAAGGAGAAGGGTTGATCTTAGGGGGGGAATCAAATTAAGAAGGTGTTGAGATCAGAATGATGAACTATGAAGGTGTGGTTGTTTTATAACTTGTATCAGAATGAAGAACCAGCTTGTAGAATATAAACCGTAAGTTCTTGGTGTTTTCTGGATACTTGTGTTAATCAACTCATATCTGTTGAAATAGATTGAAAATCTATTTATACAAGTCATAGTCGAACATACCCTGATCTCATAAGAAGTGGAAGTAGTTAAGTGATGGAGAAGTGGGGATCGTTTGGAATGGTGAAAACCATGTTCCTACTACGTGGGGAAGACCGGTTGGTTTTATTCCCACTACTTCTCTACTATCACTAACTGTACGCCTTTCCTAACACTTTCTTGTAATGGGCGTGTTGCACACCGCATGCTGTAAACCGCCAGACCAATACCCCGATGAACATCCCCCAATTTGTGACATGTTTGATGTCTCGCGTATTTTGTAGAAAAATATGTAGCGAGTTTGCTTGCAAGACCTAAATATTCCGACCAATCACACGCAGGCTAGGCGGCAGACAGTCATATGTGACAAGCAAAATCGTCAGACTTGCCGCAAAAAATAGCATGTAATGCTCTTAGGTTAAATAATTAAGTTATTTGTGAAATCGATATTTATAAAATATCATTTGTAATCGATGCATATAAAGCATCGCTTTTAAGCAAGCAGCTTAAAATAATCGATGCATATGAAGCATCGTTGTATAGAGCCTGTCTTGGTTGGTCGCGGAACTTAATGTCTTTAAAATAAGCGCAGCCGAACATCTTTGAGCAGCTACCAGGATCCGGTTAGGAAGGTCGTGGGAAAGTCGATCGGCCCTCATGGAAGAGGGGCGGCCGGTGAGCACGACGACACCTTATTGGTCGCCAAGGATTATATCTAAGCTGGTCAATTTGGCTGGCTAAATTGGATGGTTGAGATGATTTGCGACAGTTATTGGTTTCCATTGAATTTATTTAAGACCTTTATAGGCAGCGTGACTAGCCTACTTCGAGCAGCTGCCAGGAGCTATTTGAGCGAGTTGAGGATGGGCCGATCGGTTATCATAGGAGCGGGGCGACCAGTAATTACGATGACACTTCATTGGTTTCCCAAAATTTGATCTAGGACGGTCGATTTGGCTAGCCAAGTTGGACGGTCGAGATCGTTTTGTGTCAGCAATGTACTGCCGCTAATGTAACTTAAGATTTTAGGTCGCGCAAACAACATATTTTGAGAGATCGGTTCGAGGCTCTGCTTGCAGGCTGAGAGGGTACCGATTGGCTGAAGTATAAGTGGGCCCGTCGGTGAATACCATGGAGCTTGTTTGGTCACGTCAGGAGGTAGCTAAGCTTAATAAATCAGCCAACCAAGTCAAGCGGTCGTGATCGTTTTAAGACTGACATGGACAGTCTAGATTCAATTTCCTAAGGAACTAAGCACGTCGACCAGCCAACTTTCATCTTTAATTAAGAGTATAGGCTGCGGCTTTGGAGCAATTTGATTAGCCGGTGGGAGAGAAGGGCCGGTGGGAGAGAAGAGCCGGTAGGCAACAATATGGGTATGGCCGTCCGATGGTAGGGCGGCGCAAGCTAGGGCGAACCGGCCGTCGAAGTGGCGCGCCTCGCCCCTTTTGTTGCAGCCTTTATTTTTCGCAATTCCTTTTTATTTCTTGTTTTTTAGCTTTTGGTACGATCCGGCTCCTACTGGTTCCATGATGGATCAATTTCCTAATTTGCCTAGGTTTAGTCTCGACCAATAGGGATCGAGATATTGCGCAGGCCGCAAAAACATAATTTTTGTAAATTAGTAAAATTAGGTTAAAATTTTGAATTTTGCGAGCTGACACAAAATTAATCAATTTTGGTGAATTTTACACGTTGGTATAAAATCACTAATTTTTATCTTAAAGAGCTGCGCTGCTTGCGCGTCTTTGATTGAGTACCTTCATGCACATCTTAATCCTGACATTTCGGGAAATTCATACTACTCAGCCGAGAGCAAACATTAATTGTCATATCATGTCAATATTAAGAGTTCAGCCGGGGAACATAGCATATGATAGATACTCAGCAAGCTATGCATTAATGAATAATACAGACGGGAGCTTAAATGAATTTCGTAAATATTGAATTACATAGTTCATATGTAAGTAGAGAGGTATAGACGCTCATCAACTTCTTGACATCTCTTCTTCTTTGCAGAAAGCAGGCATTATAGAGTTTTACGGTTTTATCCCCAAATTAAAAACCACCATCAACATTAAGTCCCATGCTTAGCACGTAATAATGACATTGTTGCGGGGAAAGCACTAGATGGTGATAGTCGGGAATAAAATTAAAATAGGCAGATGCTACCGGGAAGAGAGCAGACGGTCTGGGCCCTGAGCAGGACGTGACCAATGAAGCGCCAATGCAAGTAGAATTCATCCTTCCAGCACGTTGATGCAGAGAACATCAAAATAGTGGAGCCTCGAATATAAAGACAAGTTTTAAGGCGGTAGAGCGGTCAGTATTATGATGAATGTTGAAGCAGCGAACCCTGTCTCAACACTAAGATGAAGATGTGCTGAGGCAGTGAGGCCTGACAACACAGTAGTGAGTGTTGAGGAAATAGTACGTCTCAACACTAGGATGAAGATGTGTTGTGGCAGCTCAGCCAGGAAACACATCGATGAGTGTTGAGGAAATAGTACATTTCAACACTAGGATGAAGATGTGTTGTGGCAGCGCAGCCAGGCAACACAAGTGAAGATGTGTTGTGGAATCTCATCCAGGAAACACAGGTGGAGATGTGTTGTGGCATCTCAGCCAGGAAATACAGCGGTGAGTGTTGAGGAATTAGTACGTCTCAACACTAGGATGAAGATGTGTTGTGGAAGCGCAGCCAGGAAACACAAGTGAAGATGTGTGTTGGCAGCGCATCTAGTCAACACAGGTGAAGATGTGTTGTGGTATCTCATCCAGGCAACACAGCGGTGAGTGTTGAGGAAATAGTACGTCTCAACACTAGGATGAAATGTGTTGTGGAAGCGCAGCCAAGCAACATAGTTGAAGATGTGTTGTGGCAGCACAGCCAGGCAACACAGTTGAAGATGTATTGTGGCAGCTTAACCAGACAACATAGGTGAAAATGTGCTGTGGCAGCTCATCCAGGAAACACAACGGTGAGTGTTGAGGAAATAATGCATCTCAACACTAGGATGGAGATCTGTTGTGGCAGCGCAGCCAGGCAACACAGGTGTAGATGTGTTGTGGCAGCCCAGCCAGGCAACATAGGTGAAGATGTGTTGTGGCAGCTCAGCCAGGCAACACAACGGTGAGTGTTGAGGAAATAGTACGTCTCAACACTAGGATGAAGATCTGTTGTGGCAGCGCATCCAGGCAATACAGGTGAAGGTGTGTTGTGGCATCTTATCCAAACAACACAGGTGAAGATGTGTTGAGGAAATAATACATCTCAACACTAGGATGAAGATGTGTTGTAGCAGCGCAGCTAGTCAACACAGGTAAAGATGTGTTGTGGCAGCTCATCCAGGCAACACAACGGTGAGTGTTGAGGAAATAGTACGTCTCAACACTAGGATGAAGATG
>JAJJMB010016078.1:1325033-1435951 GCA_023531105.1 Papaver atlanticum
GTGTTGAGGAAATAGTACGTCTCAACACTAGGATGAAGATGTGTTGTAGCAGCGCAGCCATAAAACACAGGTGAAGATGTGTTGTGGCAGCTTAGCCAGGAAACGCATGTGAGTGTTGAGGAGGTTGTGACACTAGGTTATTTAAAATTGTATTTGGTATGCTTAATAAATATAAAACATTTAGTTCAAGGGTAGCTATTTAGCTCTATCCTCGCTAGGCATGTCCTTCGCGCATAATTTGACCTTGGATGTATTAGACTTTCCCGTGAGTAAGTAGTATCAGGCGAGATGATATCAAGATGACGACAGGTACTCCAGCATCAGCCCTTGGCCTCCTAAAAAACCCAATAGACTCTGATAAAGAAACAACTTCCGAGGATGTCGACTACATCCCTTTTTTGTGAAATCCATGGTAAGGCCAGTAGCATAAAACCCTTGACGACTCCGATCTCGAGGCGATATGGTAAGGTAGTGATAAGGTTTTGGAATAACAATATCTTAGTGGTAGCAGCAGCTCCATCAAAACTACTCCTCGTTGTAGTTTATTTTTTAGGATGCCAACAGTGGCTTGTGACTATACTAACGTCTCTTCACATATCTTCCCGGAAGATTCACGGCTTTGGATCAACTTTTGATAAGACAATGAAAAAAAAAATCGTGTCCTGATCTTGAAGGAATACCAGCATTGTCATGTTCCTGAGATGTACTCGAAGATTGCTTCAGAAAGTGATGAAGCCTGGTGTTATAATTCATATTGTGTGTGGAATCTTTGTATGTACGATCTTGTATCCTCTTCAAGAAGTTTCTTCACATATGCCAGGTGACAACATTCTGAAAGAAGGTAGTCTTACTTGTTTTCGTTATAGTAATAGGCACGAACATGACAACCTTCATATAGTGGTAGAGCTCGTCTCGTCATTAGAGGGAGAAGCTGATGATGGAGCCGATAGATTCCTTGATGTTGACGTTTCCTGAGTGATAAGTAGCATGGGTATAGTTTTTATTCTTGACGTAATTAGTAAGAATCCCCAGACAAGTTGAACACATGTAGGTAGTCAGGACCTTCTGATTAAAATTGATGACTGCATTGGTTAGGCATCAGTCCCAAAATAACCCGCCGCTGGATATGAGATGTTTTGATGCAGCCATCATGCATGCTTCTACCCACTTGACCGTCTCATAAAGTCTCCTTGTATTTTTTGTTGATGTTGACGCATTGGGTCTCTGAAGAAATAATTTGGATGAGAGTTGGAGTTGAACCCAATGTTGACGAGGATCGTATGAGCTGCCGATCATGGATTCATCTTTGCATCTGCGTTGTGTTTCATAGACGGTTAGGAATATCACTGGGTTTTGACGATACATCTGATCTCTTGAGTATGTCTACGTCTTTGGAATGATAATGATAGTATCTTTGAGAATAGTAGTGTTGAGCAGTCCCCAGCCACACTCTTTTGCCTTTATGCATCGTGTCTTTGAGGAGTAGGGAAGTTCCATTATGCGAACGACTTAACTAATAGGTCGTGCAAATATGATGAAGCTCCTGATATGGAGAGTCCATATGTACCCCTTAAGTCCCCATGTGTAATCTCCTCCGGTAATTCAACTACTTCTTCTATGGGAGAGGAAATTCTGAAAGCGTCTCTCGTTGACGTTGTTACCGTTGAGCCAGATATGGTGTATCTTGGACGTGGTTTTCTCATTGCGGCATTCGCGCATGTGGTTCTGGAGTTGGAGCTGGCAGGTTTGGACGTGCATGATGTTGTATCTCTAAAGTGGTGGATTTCCTCTTGCTGCTTCGGTGAAACTGCTTACAGAAGGTTGTATTGCCCGTTGGTGAAACGTATGCTTCCACGAATCTCATGAGGCTCTTCATTCCTGGTAGGCATGGTTCTTTCTAGCAAGGAAGATGTTGTTGTAGCTGAGCGTTTAGCAGCTTCATGAAGTTCAGAGAATGTCTGAAAGCGCAGGTTTTCCAGCAAAGCACGATAGACAGGCACCATCCTATTGATGCATAATTCCACCAATTGTTGTTCAGTTACATCCGGATCGTGACAATATAGTGTATGAATTCTGAATCTCTTGACATAATCGTTCGGATGCTCATTATTTCGCTGAAACATTTTTCCTAGGTCCGATAGAGTGATTTACTCAGACACAAAGAAATATTTTTTGTAGAAGGTGTTAACCATCTCATACCAATTGGCTATGATGTTTGGTGCAATGTTGTTGTACCATGTGTATGCTCTCCCAGTATGTGATTTTGAAAATTCCTTCAGGCGTAGGACATGGTTGTATTCGTGCTCTCCTAGTGATTCCAAAAAACAAGAGATGTGTTCACGAGCATTACCAGTACCGTCATAAAGGGAGAATGGAGGAGAGGAATATCCTCTTGGAAGAGGAACTCTTTGCACATCAGTAGGGTAAGGAGGTTGGTGTTGGTGAACGATGGATGAACCTTATTTTCCTCGATTTTGGAGGAATCGTTCCAGATCTTCACACGTGACGAAATTTGATTGTTGATTTCTTTCCGATGGACGTTCAGAAACCACACGAGCTTCTTCATCTATAAAGGCTCGCCATGTTGAAGTGTTTGCATCATGAGTCATGAAAGCGTTCCCTGCTTGCTTCGTTTGATGTTGACGTTGCTGCTCTGGTAATAGCCGTTTTTTCGGTGTCTTGAGAAAAGTGAGTACCTCCTTTTGGGTTGCAACCATGTCTGTTTAAGCTCTAGCAAGGACTTCCTACCTCTCCATTAAATCAGCAATGGTAATAGGAGGTTGATTGTCTCGGATTCTTCTAGCATCATGTCTTGACGGAGGAATGGTAATAGTTTCGTTGACGGGAGACATCACACCTGAAGAGGTGTTAGGAGAGGTGGTAGCGTCTCTGGTTCTTGTTACATGAGGTGTTACACCCGAGGAGGTGTTACCAGCACCAGTGATGTTTGTTGTAGG
Source organism: Papaver atlanticum (assembly GCA_023531105.1). Classification (NCBI taxonomy): domain Eukaryota; kingdom Viridiplantae; phylum Streptophyta; class Magnoliopsida; order Ranunculales; family Papaveraceae; genus Papaver; species Papaver atlanticum. The sequence continues at coordinate 1,327,991 of JAJJMB010016078.1, forward strand.
AGATGTAACAACAGGGAGCGTGTTGACAGCGCCGGCATGAGTTGTATTGATGGCAGCAGCAGGATGAATGGCGCCAGGAGGATTGTCATAGCTAGCAACATCAAGATTGGTTACCGATCTAGACCTAAGATCCACCATTTTTAAATCGAGAGAATTGAAATGGAAATTGAGAAGTTGATTTTGCAACCGAGAGATTAATCTCCCACTGTGGTCACCAATTTGTAGTAGGGTAAAAATTAATTCTGCTGAAAATGGTAAATTGGGTGTGCCATTGAGAAACGAATCTAAATCCTAAACAAATATACTGCACAAGAGTACTTCAGATTCGAGAGATCAATCTGTATAATTCTGGCCTAAACCAAGAAATGGTCGTTCCAGTCTTGCTTCGGTCATAAAATGAAGGAGAAGAGTTGATCTTAGGAAGGGAAGCAAAGAAGGTATTGAGATCAGAATAATGAACTTTGAAGGTGTGGTTGTTTTATGACTTGTATCAGAATGTAGAACCAGCTTGTAGAATATAAGCCGTAAGTTCTTGGTGTTTTCTGGATACTTGTGTTAATCAACTCATATCTGTTGAAATAGATTGAAAATCTATTTATACAAGTCATAGTCGAACATATCCTGATCTCATAAGAAGTGGAAGTAGTTGAGTGATGGAGAAGTGGGGATCGTGTGGAATGGTGAAAACCACATTCCTACTACGAGGGGAAGACCGGTTGGTTTTATTCCCAATACTTCTCTACTATCACTAATTGTCCACCTTTCCTGACACTTTCTTGTAATAGGCTTGTTTCACGCCGTACGCTATAAACCGTCAGACCAATACCCCGATGAATGTCCCCCAATTTGTGACATGTTTGATGTCTCGAGTATTTTGTAGAAAAATATGTAGAAAGTTTGCTTGCAAGACCTAAATATTTCGACCAATCACGCGTAGGCTAGGCGGCGGGGAGTCATATGTGACAAGTCAAATCGTGAGACTTTCCGTAAAAAATAGCATGTAATGCTCTTAGGTTAAATAATTAAGTTATTTGTGAAATCGATATTTATAAAATATTGTTTGTAATCGATTGTTGATGGTGGATTTTCGGCAAGGGTTAAAATCGTAAAATCATGATATTGCATGTTTCTGGCACGGCTTCAGGAATGTATGTGACAATTCATATTTTATAATCCGTGGACCATTTCACGATCTCTGACTGAGTGAACGTTCCTCTCAGAGCTATGATGAATATGTTTCTCGAAAGGCCTCTCAGCTGAGCTTTCGATGCTTTATGCATTTCATCATCACCTCTACATAGAATCAAAATGATTGGGCGGCTCCTAGACATATTGCATCCTAGTATAAATCCTAACGCCTTCAGGACGTTACGCTGCTCGTTGTTCCCTGACTACGTAGAGAGACCGTGTATAGAATCTCTTAATGATTGGGAGGCTCCTAAATATATTGTATGCTAGTATAGAGCCTAACGCCTTCATGACGTCACGCTGCTCGTTGTTCCCTGACTATACACCCCCTCAGAATGAGTATGATGCTTCAATTATCTCATATCTCAATTCTGCAAATAGGTTAATTCTAGCGTGTCATTCATCAACTGAATTCCTAGAAAATAACCTATTCTATCTCATTACTCTGTTTCATGGCTGATCCTCAGCTGGATTCCATGGATTAGTAATAGATACTCAACTCATTTTATTACTCCGTTTCTTGAATTATTCTCAGCTGAATTTCATGAATTAGTAATAAATACTCAAATAATTTGTATTACTCTGTTTCATAAATTATTCTCAGATGAATTTCATGAATTAGTAATAAATACTCAAATAATTTTTATTACTCCGTTTCATGAATTATTCTCAGCTAAATTTCATGAATTAGTAATAAATATTCACCGATGGGCATTTGTGCCACCACTGAGTAAGCCCCGAGAAAATGGTGTGAGTGTATTTAGCAATAATGCACAAACGAGCACCCGAATACACGAACGAGTATTCGAAAATATGGAAAAATGAGGAAACCTGTGAAAAATAGGGAGGAAAATAATATCAATAAAATAATAAAGAAGCGCCTAAGGGGACCGGGCCCACCGGCCGGCCGGCCATGCCTCTGTGGCCGGTCCTGCACATCTTTCCATTATTTTATTTTATTTTATTATTTTTCCTCATCTCATGAAGACTCCTTCATTTGAGAAAACTACCTCGTTTGAGCAAACTCTTAGTTTCTCCATATTTTCCGTCAAACGATGAAAAAATAGGGAAAGGTGTCAGGGACCGGGCCACCTAGACGGCCGGCCATACCCTATCCATGACCGGTCCCACACCTTATAATTCCTTATTTTCTCATATTATTATTTCCTTCATCTCATGAAACTCCATCGTTTGAGCAAAAACCCTAGTTTTTCAATATTTTCTCAAATATTGCTCAAACCATGAAAAAGCCAAAAAGTCGAATGGTCACATGACCGAATAGGATTCTCATGTCAAAAAATAAAATATTTTTATTTTAATATTCTCAAAATACTGGTCGCATGAGCAATGTTCTACTTGCTCATTTGAGAAAAATTGAGAGTTTCAGTCAAGATAAAACTCTTCTGAAAATCCAAAATATTGCTCAAACGCGCACCAGAAAATACCAAAACTCTCAGGACTGAGACTCGGGCAGTATGGTGACACGGGCATGCCATCTTGACCGACCAAGGTCAGCCCCTTAAGCTTGCAAGGAGCCGGTCCCACACCCTTTCATAATTTTGACCTAATTAGCTCTCAACAGTTCATATTGGGTCCAAACTCTTTCCAACCAACTTGGAATTTGCTTAATCGACCACCAAGGTCCGGTCCAATGACCCCTTAGTCGGTCCCTCATCTCTCCATAATTAGGTTTTATTACCTAATGCTCAGACAAGCACTATTTTAATAAATGATTAAACCAGCATTTGATCATCCTTTCACCAACTGGTCAACAAAGGACTTTGGTGTATGCTCACGCGAGCACCTGGGCGCTACATGGTCGTCCATCATCCCATGTAGCCGGTCCCTCCTTTACTCAGTGACTTATTTTCAGCAAATCATCAATTGATCAGCAATCGATCAAAATTAGGGTTTCGAACTGAATGCTCTACAAATCATAATCCTGAGCAAGTTCAAACACTAATAATTTTATGTTGATCCAGCAATCAACATCATGATTAATTATGTAATATTCAGTCCATCTACCAATATTTTAATTAATATTTTATTTGGTCATGTTACCAATAATTCATCAAATGAGCAATATTTGCTAAGACGAGGAATATTGATTCAACTATCAATATTCAATAATTCATCAAATGGGCAATATTTGCTCAGAAGAGGAATATTGATTCAACTATCAATATTCAGTAATTCATCAAATGAGCAATATTTGCTCAGACGAGGAATATTGATTCAACTATCAATATTCAGTAATTCAACAATTCATCATACGAGCAATATTTGCTCAGACAAGAAATATTTTCTCAGACTTTCAATATTCGTCATGTTGATCCAATTATCAACATTTATTCGAGAACTATACATCCCAGCAGACATGTTCAATCCATGAATCATAGAGCATTCAGCAATCATGCTCGACTGAACGATACTTAGACTCATCGTCTAATCAAGTCAACAACCGACTAATTAAATATACGTCTGCCTTACAGACTCAACAAATCATGAGACACCAATCATGTCACATGGGGGGATATTAATTAGGGTTTTTGTCTGGCGGCCTACGACACGTGTGTTCATCCACGATGATAAATGTGAGTACGTTGTTCAAGCAATTGAGGAAGTTAGAAAAGTAGTGGGTGGACGATCAACCCACTCTCCGCACGACATGGAACTGGTTAAACCACGATCTCCCACTTTCCTACTCTTTCACCCAAATAACTATCACACTTACTGGAGATTAATGTGTCCACGTTCTAGCAATATAAATAAGTTCACTGAATTCATGATTAACAGATCAGATAAACGGGAATTACCACAACAATTCTCATCTGAACAATCACTCTCAACAGAGCAGAATTCAAACTTATTCGAACCCAGCAGTTCATTTGTAGAAACCTACAACACATTCACAATCTTTGATCACCATTGATCTCACACACTTCTTAGTTTCCCTCTGATATATCGACCCTCTTCCCTTTTTATGACCGAATTGACTGTGGAACGGTCATTTCTTGGTTTAGACCAGAGTCCTACAGATTGATCTCTCGAACTCAAAGCATTCCCATGCAGTGCATCTGTTTGAGGTTAGGCAGTTTGCTCGGTTGAGGAGTCTCCGTCCGCACGGTTGTCTCTCCATTTCCTGAAAATCCAGCAAATCGTTTTTACCCATCAACATCGATGCAAATAAAGCATCGCTTTTAAGAAAGCATCTCAAAATAATCGACGCATATGAAGCATCGTTGTATAAAGCCTGTCTTGGTTGGTCGCTTAACTTAATGTCTTTAAAATAAGTGCGACCGGACATCTTTGAGCAGCTGCCAGGAGCCGTTTGGGGAGGTCGTGGGAATGTCGATCGGACCTCATGGAAGAGGGGCGGACGGTGAGCACGACGAAACCTTATTGGTCGCCCAGGATTAGATCTAAGCCGGTCAATTTGGCTGGCCAAATTGGATGGTTGAGATGATTTGCAACAGTTATTGGTTGCCGTTGAATTTATTTAAGACCTTTGTAGGCAGCGCGACTAGCCTACTTCGAGCAGCTGCCAGGAGCTATTTGAGGGAGTTGAGGATGGGCCGATCGGTTATCATAGGAGCGGGGCAGCCATTAATTACAATGGCGCTTCATTGGTTGCCCAAAATCGGATCTAGGACGGTCGATTTGGCTAGTCAAGTTGGACGGTTGAGATCGTTTTTGCGACAGCAATGTAACGTCGCTAACGTAACTTAAGATTTTAGGCCATGCAACCAACATATTTTGAGCGATCGGTTCGAGGCTCTGCTTGCAGGCTGAGAGGGTACCGATTGGCTGAAGTATAAGTGGGCCCGCCGGTGAATACCATGAAGCTTGTTTGGTCACGTCATGAGGCAACTAAGCTAAATAAATCAGCCTTCCAAGTCGTGCGGCTGTGATCGTTTTAAGACTGACATGAAAAGTCTAGATTCAATTTCTTAAGGAACCCAGCACTTCGACCATCCAACTTTCATCTTTAATTAAGAGTGTAGGCTGCGGCTTTGGAGCAATTTGATTGTCCGGTGGGAGAGAAGGGCCGTCAGGCAACAATATGGGTATGGCCGTCCGATGGTAGGGTGACGCAAGCTAGGGAAAAGTGGCGCGGCCGCGCCCCTTTTGTTGCTGCCTTTATTTGCCGCAATTCCTTTTTATTTCTTGTTTTTCAGCTTTTTGTAGGATGCGACTCCTACTGGTTCCATGATGGATCAGTTTCCTAATTTGCTTAGGTTTAGTCTCTACCAATAGGGATCGAGATATTGCGCATGTCGCAAAAACCTAATTTTTGTAAATTATTAAAATTAGGTTAAAATTTTGAATTTTGCGAGCTGACACAAAATTAATCAATTTTGGTGAATTTTACACGTTTGTATAAAATCACTAATTTTTATCTTGGAGAGCAGTGCAGCTTGTGCGTCTTTGATTGAGTACCTTCATGCACATCTTAATCCCGACACTTTGGGAAATTCATGCTACTCAGCCGAGAGTGAACATTAATTGTCATATCATGTCAATATTAAGAGTTCAGCTGGGGAAAATAGCATGGGATAGATACTCAGCAAGCTCTGCATTAATGAATAATGCAAATGGGAGCTTAAATGAATTTCCTAAATATTGAATTACATAGTTCATATGTAAGCAGAGAGGTATAGACAGTCATCAACTTCTTGACAACTCTACTTCTTTGCAGAAAGCAGGCATACAAGTATGGAGTTTTACAGTTTTAGCCCTGAACTAAAAACCACCATCAACAATATCCAAAAATATCTGAGACGAAATATACATATTTATTATATATGTGATGATTCATCTTCTATGTTTAATTCCTCCTTTCCTTACCTTTTTCAAAAACAAAATTAAGATTATTAAAGAAATTACATGTTTTTTTTGCCTTTATCCTAGTATATAATTGTTATGTATAATTGATTTTTATAATACAACAAAAAAAGAATTTAACTAATTATTTTGTAATATTTTCAAATCGGAAATTATCTGATATCCGAAAAATAATTTGGATATGGATTTAAACTGGAAATGTTGATATCCGTTTGGATAGAATCGAATATGGATAACTTGAATTTCATATACAAATGTGGATATTACTTCCAAATGTATTCATCGCCGCCCTTACTTGAATCTCATGTCTATACGAGATAAAGATGTGTTCGTTGGGTTCAAGGTTCATGGAGTCAAACGGGACATGCTCATGAGGAATACGTCTTATGGAGTCAGCTAAGACATGCTCATGAGACTGATACTGATGCCTGTATATGTGCATGAGGGTGCCTCTTTTTTATATGACACTATGAAACAATTGACTTGACTAGTGTATCTCATGGGGATGTTACTAAGAATCAGTTATTAATCATGTTCATGTGTGGAAAAGACATGGCCAGTGTATCTTTTGGGGATGTACTAGCAGTCAGCTGCGGGGATCGTCAGACCCGAGTCTCTATCATGGGGACGAGAGCTGAGCCTTGCTCAGGAGGATGAAAACTAAGTCTCGCTCACGAGGCTGAGAGTTGAGTCTTGAGAGGCCAAACAGAGTCTCGATCATAAGGCCGATAGTTAAGTCTTGGGCATATGAGTTTAACTTTTTCAATGAAAATCAAACCAAACCTTAAAAACACCATTATTCCTTTGTCACAAAACTCACCATCTATACCATGTTTCTGCAGTAAACATTAATTCAAGAACATATTAGGAACTCAAGTCAGGTTCCCCGTTCTAACCTCAAAATTGTTTGTTTGTGCAAATATTTCCGTATATAGACTTATAAAAAAATTTACTCCTCCAGATAACGTCCTGCACTGTCTATCAGTGATACATACCAGCATAGATGTCGTTCTTTTTTCCTTCCAATATAAACTTCTTTTGTCTTCCATAAAACTTGAACTGTTTGTTGATAGTAACACCATATATAAGGTTGGGATGGATAAAAAGAGATGAAGTACCATTTAGAACACCATCTACTGACCTTATTGTCATAAAATTCTTACATCTTGAAAACCTTGTCCATGCCTCATCGAAGTCTTTTATTAGATTAGAAGAAGAAAAATCACTATGGGAACGGTTCCATGTATATAACAAGTACAATTGTACACTAACCATTGATTCATTATGTGACAAATTAGTAAGTCTACAAAATAATTGTATTCACATGATCACCAGTTTTTTTTTTTTTTTTTTTTTTTTTACTATGAGTCAATGTACTTTTCTACAATGCAATGAACAACCAAAATTATGTGATCATAAAAAGTAAGTTAATCCATTGAAACACATAGATAAGGCTCCTGGGAGGATATTTGCTATTCAGACTCTCATTTTGGATAAGGGGTAACCCATTTCCAAGCAGCTGCTAAGCACAGACCGGGACTGGATAGGGGGAGGTCACATTTCTTCTCAAAATTTGAAAATGAAAAAAGGCGGGAAACTGTGTTCCACGCCTGTAGCATTTGAGATTTAGATTTTGAGCGATTTTGAAGGAGATTTAATCGCAGGAAACAATTGGGATGAACGTGATTAAGCTAAACAGACCTGGTATGGTGTTTTTATTCGACTAAATTGGGCTGTATATCCGTGTTGGAGCAAAACAGGGAGTATTTATAGTTTCAAGATATTTTCGGTTTGTAAAAGAAGTTTGTGAAGATTTTACGACAAGATTGGAGTGTATGGAGTCCTTATTCAGTCTTGAGAGAGTTTATGAGAGTTTGGAAACCAAGTTGACGCGTAAAAAAAGATTAAACAGGGAAGAAAAATCCCGTAACGTGCTGATAAGAAAAAAAAACGAGAATATTTGGATTAACTCGAAATATTTTGGGTCTGGTGGCTATATATAGGTTGATTCGAGTCATAAAAAAGGGGAGAAACAATTTGGGAGAGTTTGGAGAAGTTTAGAACACTAGAGAAGCGAAGAAAGTCGAGTTCAGAAACTTTTCTGCTGCTTCTGCGAAGAAGAAGACGAAGAACATAAGACGCACATGCAACAGTCGCAGAGGCAGACTTATTTTCAGTGGCAACGAGCTCCTATCGTTCTTTTCTGCAGTAACTGAAACCCTTCAGCAACGATTCAGTCTTCTATTTTAGACTTTCAGCGACTACAGTGTATTCTTTTCACTCTTTTAATCAATTTTTGAGCCATAAACATGTATTTTGAGAACACGATTAATATGAGGAGCTAAACTCCTTAGCCGAGGCGACGAAGGAAGCCATTGTTCCATGAAAAGTGGTATAGTTCTATTTTAATTATTTATTGCAATTATTTTACATGATTATTTGCATAGAATTTAAAAGAAAAATTGGTTTTTATTGAGTAGTTGTGAAGTGTTTTGATGGGACATGCTTGGTTTTAATACTTTTGATGTTTCATGCTTCGTGCTTACAATTATTACTTCAAAAATCTATTAGAGGAAAATATTAGAGTCACTTTAAAGAAAAACATTGCATGAATATTGATTAGAGTTTATCAATTAATTGGTCAATGGTGGAATCCAGAGTCTCGGTATTTCTTTATATTTTTGATATAATTTATTTGAATTGTTGAGTTTAATTTAAGTCTAAAAAAATCCTTCACAAGTTCGAGCAACGAACCTTTTTACCACTACAACTACAAAACACATCAAGTTTTTGGCGCCGCCGACGCGGACTTGTTTTTAAGGTTTTAGATTTATTTTTATTATTTATTTATTTATATTTTTGTTATTTTTGTTCTTCTTTACGCGTTTGGTATTTTTTGATTCTTTTCAGATTTGGAGCGGAGCAAAAAGGAAAGGAAAAAGTGTTATAAGAGGAAAGCATAGCCAAAGAAGGAAAGAAAAGAGGAATCCAAAGGAGTGAAGAAGAAGATTTTTTTTTTATAGTTTTTTTTGTTTTTTTTAGATTTTTTTTTTACTTAGAAATTGTAAATAGGGTTTTATTTTATTCTTTGTAATTTTTTATTTTTTATTTTCTTTGGACGTTTAGACTTTGGGACATTATTATTTTATTTTTTTAAACCCTACGGAAGGGTAGTTTTAAATATTAAACCGTTTGCAGAGAAGGACGACGATTACGATATCATCTCGGCCCCTCGGGTTCGTACACTGACACAGGAGTCAGTGGCCCGAGTCGACTTCAACGGTTCATCCCCCGTCTGGAACGGGAGGTAAGATTCTGAACACTCGCGAATCCACTGTCAGCGGGTTTACTGTCTTCCTTAAGGTGCATATATGCTGAGGAATTGAATACGGACATTTATTTTCCTAGTAAAGGGCAAGGCCTGGCCATATAAGATAAAAGTTCGTATTTCATCACCGTTCTCTTCTTGACCGCTTTAGGAAAACGATACCAAACGCGATCCCAATCTTAAAATCTTGATTAGAACGAGACCGATAAGGTAACGAGCTTGTAGGAAAGTCATTTGAAAGGACCGTATTGGGTATCTTGTTAGCCTAACTCAAAGTTCAGGAAGATTACTGTAAGTCGATTAGAGCCGCCTTGTAACCCAGGGAAGCGTTGCCAAAGAGGTGGTGGTATCAAAGCTCCTCTGAGCTTCCCCTACTTCTCTTCGACTTACTTTATTCGGATCGTTCTAGAGAGGTTTGCTAAAACTATACCTAGTTGCCTTTTGGGAGATTAGAAGCTGGTCTAGAAACAATCTAAGTGGAGCCATCATGCTTGTTGTTTGCTAGATTTTATAGGTTTGATTTGGTCGAGTCAGCCTTGTTTGTGATTGTTTAGAATTCCCTTGCAATTAAGAATGTCGAACTGGTATGATAGAAGCCAATACAATGAATATCCGACTGAGTTTCAAATAAGACATTATTCACACTACGACCATAGTGTAAATAGTGGTTGGGAACACCAACCTTTTTAAGGTTATGGCTCATACCATGGTGAGCCCAATTACTATCCACGCACACACCGGTCATACGAGCAAGAAAATAAGGATTATTATAGTGCTAGTACCTCGTCTTTTGACAATACAATCAAACTATTGAAAACTAGTCCTTATTATGATCCTTCTGTTCCTATTTATGATCCTTCCGTATCTTTAGAAGAGTCTCTTAAGCAGTTAACTGAGCAAACAAATAGATTTATGTCGGAAATGAATAGACAAACTGCACCATTGAGAAAACTTTCTATAGAGGAATCCCTCAAGCTGATGGCTGAGACGAATGAAAGACTTGCTCGAAATAATCTTAATTTCAAATACAGTGTTTCCAATAATACCCTTGAAAATAATGATAGTTATTTGCATAATCAAGATGACGAGGTTAGAATTGGTAACACTACATGTTTAGATGAGGTTCAACCATTTCCATGCTATTATAATGACGATTATGATGAGGATAGTGTTGCTGAAGAATATGAAATATGTAGGCATAGTGATCAGGAATTTTTTACTCCAATTGAGCTTTATAATGATAATGTTATTTCTAGTTCAAATCTAAATAATTTTAATAATTATTCACCTATTCAAAAGGATGAGGATTTTTCTAGAGATATCCCCGTTTTAGACGATGTAGTATTTCCTTTTGATTACGAAGCCAATAATGGTTTAGAGGAACGAGTTTATTCTGAAAATACTGTTTTATTGTCTAGTAATTTAGAAACAATAGTCTTAGACAAAGAAAATGAACTCGTAGAGATGAGTGAGGATGAACTTGACTTAGAAGAATCAATTGCCTATTTTCAGGAATCTGATGACCTAGAAATTAGGGAGATTGTGGCTAGTCTAACTAGAGACACTGAAAACTCTAAGTTTGGGGGTGATTATCATTCTCCATGTGCTTTAACTCTCATAAAGTCCCCTCACTTAGGACTTGATATATGTGCCTCGACCATTTTACAAGATTACCTTCATACTCGTTTTCCCGAACCTAATGATGTCCAGGAAGAAGTTCAGTCGTTAGAAACCCATCCTCTGGTTGATGTGGTTTGCCCAGGCTATGGTACCCAGATTGACTTTGTTTTCCCACCAAATAGTTTTCTTCCAACTGTGGGAACGTTTATATTCCAAATGTGTCGAATATTAAGTTGTGAGACTAAACCTAAATGCTTTAGGAAATTAGAATCGACACATTTGCTTAAAAATGACCATCACTTTTATCGTGGTCAATTGTGTAAGTCAAATTTGATTAACTTTAAGGATCCTCAATTATTCAGGTTATTATTATGTGCTTCTAATTTTTTTATTTGAGTTTTTCCAGACTCTAGGACCTAATAATTCGGATCCCACCTATGAAGAAACTCAACCAATGAAAATATTTTATTTAGACCCTTTCATAGAACCTGAACCTGAACCACAATTAGATATAAATTTCTTAATCAGGAAACTAGGTAAGGGCATGCTAGTCTTGTTCATTTCGTTGGTTTATTACAGTTTCCTTTGGTCAGCTCTATTTGGTTTTGAAGACCCACAGTTATTCCGACTACTGTTATACGATTCGAGGTGACTAATCCCTTCCAATGTCTGGCTGAAGACTTTAAACTTAGCACTTCTTGGGAGGTAACCCATGCTCATGCAACACGGTAATATCTTTCCTTAACTCTTTTTCTTCAAATGGTAACAGTTTCTCCTTGTTCATGCTTTTAATTTTATCTTTAGAACATTGAGGACAATGTTAGATTTAAGTTTGGGGGAATGGGAGAAACTTTTTAGTTGCATTATAAACTCCAGAGCCTAGAAATTTATGCCTATTAAGGATGGCACTAACCAATCTAAGTGGATGGAAGCATTTTGGTTTAGGAGTTGAGGAACCAATTTGATTAGATGGAAACGTCTATAAGAGTCTATTCATAAAAGCACGGAGCTCAGGTGTTAGAAATAACATGATAGTTTCACCGTATCTCGGAATCATCCTATTACTTCTGTTTTTGTTTTTGCAAATTTTTATGTTGATGTCTGCTGGGTTGAAATAGAGTGATTGAGTTACTAAAAAAAAAAAAAGACCAGACCAGACCAGACCAATTAGACCAATCGGAATAAATAACACTTGGATAGCAATATGTGTGTGTTCTCCCTGTCTCCGACGCCTAAACAAGCGTGGAATGAAGGATCCACGGGAATTACCATGTAATCTGCTGACAAGAAGCATGCGCTTGGATCCAATAGATCTAATCATGTCGTTAAAAAATAAAAAATAAAAATAAATAAAGGTGTGCTCCAACACGGATATACAGCCCAATTTAGTCGAATAAAAACACCATACCAGGTCTGTTTAGCTTAATCACGTTCATCCCAATTGTTTCCTGCGATTAAATCTCCTTCAAAATCGCTCAAAATCTAAATCTCAAATGCTGCAGGCGTGGAACAAAGTTTCCCGCCTTTTTTCATTTTCAAATTTTGAGAAGAAATGTGACCTCCCCCTATCCAGTCCCGGTCTGTGCTTAGCAGCTGCTTGGAAATGGGTTACCCCTTATCCAAAATGAGAGTCCGAATAGCAAATGTCCTCCCAGGAGCCTTTAGCAACTTTTCGAACCAGTTTTTCCGCAAAAGCCTATTCCTCCAAAAACACCTACAAAGGGATAAAATACCAAAATTAGTACAAAAATGGGTACTAACAATATACACAAAAGAGATGAAAATAGACACATAAATGCGTCTATCAAACACATAGAGATAGGGTGTTATCCATGTGGCTATCACCCTTAAATCTAAAGAACTATATCATTGTGGTACCAAATAGTCGAATGGATGAATGTCTGGGTGTATCACAACGTATTTGATATCAGTCAACACTGATCTTGTAATGACCCAATACTCCATCGTTATTGTCCCCACTTAGATACTATGGTTATCCGACAATGTGGGATTTTCAATGCGCACTGCCGTGCACATCCAGCAGCAGCTTCCCGGGAGGTCACCCACCTGCCCGATCATGCTTAACTGTAGAGCTTTTTGTCAACTTTGGAGCCAATTGTGATGAAAATGCCTCAGTGTAAGGAACGGACAAACCATTACATATATTTCATTTAGCGAACTCGACCTGCCAAATCGGGTGTTACAAATCTAATTTCTAAAGGAGTATCAAGGAAATGAAAATGTCATCGATGTTCCTTGATCCATTGTCACAATAAGAATATCTAGTTTAGTATATATTTGCAAATGATAGAAGCCATCTTTTGATGGAGCTAAAATAAAAGAATAACAAACAGTTGAAAACCCACAGTTGCAGACTGTTGTCGTAAATGGTAATACCAAAAGAAGTAAGAAGACGAGTTTCTCATGCGTATATTGATGATGCCTGAGAGGACCAAAGAAATAACAATTTTTTTTTGGAGATTTGGGTGTGTCATCCCTGTGCAATGATAATCTTCTCCCTATCATTCCAATTTTTCGGATGTCCCCGAAGGGACAAGCTTATGTAGAAGCTATTCATATTTAAGTAGATTTTTGTTTCATAAACTGAGGGATGCGGGACTAATGCAACAAACCATATTAAATGTTAATATCTAAACACGTTAGTCAACGTTTCAGGATCTCATTTCTCAGAAGTCACCAGTTCGATACACAGCTAATAGCTTCCTATCAGGGAATTTCTGAAAGTGGTGATAAATCTTTCCAACATCCTTTCCTAAACCTCAATATGCATAAGCGTGAGTCTTTTCCCCCCCCCCCCTTTTTTTTTGATACAATCAAAACATATTCTGAAAACGTGGGGCACCAAAATACACCACCGGCTTTTTCTTAGGTAACGTGTATGGACTAAACTCAAATATAATTCCGAGATTTCAACCTAATGAATCTCAATCACAAATTACATGAAAAACATATATCTCTTTATCTCACAATCAGAATGTAAACATAGACAAGTCCGTGAACCTGATTATTCCATGAGAGTACTTGGACGATTCCGAAGATCAATATCCAAGATTAATCAAGTCATATCCAACATCAATTCGTATCCAACAAACAATGATGGATATATCTACTTTGATTGATTTACGTACAACCTGTGATATTCAATTATAAAGATAAACAATATAATGCGGAAAAAGAAATAACACAGACACCATACATTTTGTTAACGAGGAAACCGCAAATGCAGAAAAACCCTGGGACCTAGCCCAGATTTGAACACCAAACTGTTTTAAGACGATACAGACTTTAGCCTACTATCATAACTTCGGACTGAAATGTAGTTGAGACTGAATCTACAATCATAGCGATTCAGTTAAAATCGCGCTCCTTACGCCTCTTGAATCCTAACAGAACTCCACGCAATTAATTCCCTTAGATGACGTCCTTTACAGCCTAAGAGTTGCTTCAACTTAATTGAAGACTTTAAACCAATATGCCTCCCACGGATAAGCCGATATGTGATTTCTTTTCTGATCAAAGATCAAGGTGAGGTAGGAAATCAATTGCAATAGACAAAGTCTAGAAAACCTCAAAATCCGGTCTTATGACTCCTGAAGAGCAGCCTAGATTATTATTCGCCTCACAAGTAGAAACTTGTGAAACCACAAAGTCTGAGATGAAGGAACTTTGTGATTTTTATCTATCTTGTTTGTTTGAGAAAGGCTCAACAATCAAAACAAGATCAGGATACACGGACTATCAAGATAAAGTTATTTGAACATGGCTTTACGAATCCCTAGGTGAAGTATTTTTAGTCGCTAAACCTAAAAATGTGTAAAGGAGAGGATGACTCTAGTTTACAACTAGAACACACAAGAATAGTGTCAGGGATTCAAAGATCCCAGTTGCTTGAGGTTCTCCTTATATAGACTTCCAAGATCAAGGTTGCTTTAGATTTAAGTTAAGGTAGCTTTGGAATCAAGCAATTAATAATCACCGTTAGATGAAAAACTTGACTTGAGATTAACATAGCAGAATATACACTTTGGTTAGGATTAACCATAACCGAACCGTGTACAATGACATGTTCATGAAGGTTAGCCTAAACTAGCCAATTGAACGATAAGCTTAGCCATTTACATATAACACTTTAAGACTTTAACATTGAGTTACAAATGTGATCAAACATGTCTAGATAGTGTTTTTAGAGAGTTGTTCAAATTCCGATTATCTCATAGAAATAATTCTGATGCATCTATAAATATTTGACAGGGTAAGTAAGCGTACCTAGTACATGTACTGTACCTGTTCATGAATATTTTTGTCATGATACGTGTACCAGGTATGTGTACCTTTAGTTAAAAAACGGGTTCAGGAACTCACAGATCTTTCATGGTTTACATACTGGGTATGCGTACCTTTTCGGTTTGGAAACCAACAAATCTTTTCCGGTTTACATACTAGGTACGCGTACCTTCCTGGTTCAGAAGTCAACAGATTTTTTATGGTATGGATACTGGGTATGCGTACTAAAAAGTTGTTGCAGAACTATAGCTACGCCAGTATGTGTACTGGGTACATGTATTGCGGCTCTGGACTTATAACAGTTCTCCCAGTATGTGAAATTGTATGCATACTGTCCTGTATCTAGATTTATAGTAGTTCTATATCTCTCTAATGATCGATTTGAAACATTCCCGAATAACATCGATGACACATATCACTGTTCTAGGCTATATTCAAATGATTAAATCTTGAATCATAATTTGGTCATAAACAATAAATTGTTCTTAACCAAATTCATCAAGTATGAACAAATGTTGTTAAGCTTAGCATATTTCGAGAACGATATTCAAGATAAACTTGACTCGAAATTTCTTTTATGCATGTAATGTCTAATTTAGTCATGAGACAATGTCTCATAGATAGAACGGTGAAAACTTGAGAAATATTATTGAAGAAGTTCTCCAAAAGCTTCGGTTGATCTTCGCCTTCAAACGGTAGAACACAATGATGTATGGTACTCAACTACACTCTTCTATCCTAATCCGAGACTTGACTAAATGTAAACTAGAAATCAAGATATAGTTTTGACAACTAAATTTGACAACAAGATTGAGATATCAACACTTGTGAGTTCGACCGAGCAATGCTCTAATAATTTCAAAAGTATATTAGACTAGATAGAGTATCATATTACATATGAAATCAGGTTCAACAGGCTTTCACAAGGGTACAATATCAGAATCTTAACTAACGACACCACTTTAGCTTTAAGTTAAGCTAAACCCTTTATTTTTTATGAAATGAATCTATGTTACTTGTATAAAACAAACATCTCACGTGTGCCAACGACGCGAACAAAAATGAAACTTGTTAATTATTTTCTTTAAGAATAGTCACGGTAAGAATCCTAAGTTCGTACTTGTTTCAAAGGCTTCAACTCTCCTAATAGCCTTGACAGTACGTATAAATGGATCAAGGAAGAAAGACGTTTAGATAAGGATCAATGACCCATTTAAAAAGCTCCTCGCTGCACAAATCATACGAGAGAGTTAAAGGTACGATGAATCTAAATGTCTTGAATGACAAAAAATATCTCGTTGACATGATCACCTTCTGAGACTATACATGCCCTTTGAGTGCATAAACCTAGCTTCAAATTACAACATATATTACGTCAACCATTCTGACTAGCTTCAAACCTTTATTGCGACTCATAGGCCCACTTGTATCACCAAGGAGTACAAGCCAACCCATATTACTGACTAACGATACTGCCTAGTTAGTAAATTCGCGAATCAGCTATGCGGGATGCGTATTACTTCCTTTCAACCCAAATTCCGAACGTGAGATGCGTATTATATGGGTTTCATGAATAATGCGCGAATTACTCGGAAACGCGAATAATCCGGCGACTTTATTCGGACACCTGTCAAATTATTTGACTCGACCTTGATTAAATAATGTGACGATTTGGGCCCAGTTTTCTACCGATCCAAGAAATAAGTGTGGACTTTTTTGAAGAACCATTTTTGGGGGACTACTCAAAAATGGAGAGGACTACTTTGTGATAGGAATGTCTACCCTATACTTATAAGGGGTGTCCTAAAGTGTGGAAATGACTAACCTACCTTTAACACAATTAAAATTAAAATTAATCTAATAAATATACATATATATATATAACCTAATCTAAATTAATAACAAAACAAAACAAAATCAAAATCAAAATTATAACAAATCCATTACTTTAAATTTTTCATAAATCCGTGACTATTAGAGGGTTCATTTTCTTCTCTTCTTTCTGCTTCGTCGTCACGATTCAAAAAAAAATCCACAAACCCATTACTTGGTTGAAAAAGAGAGTAGTAATCATCAAAATGAGTTGAAAATGGAAGTTGCAGAGAGAAGTTCGGCTAGGAATTATGTGAAACAGTTTGTCGAACTAGCTGAACTCAGCTTTAATGGAGTTTTTTCTTTCAGAGAAAAGTTCGGTTACCTCGCAAAAAAAAATCCCAGCCGAACTTTTAGTTCGGTTACGTCGCAACTTTTTTTCCTAGCCGAACTTTTAGTTCGGTTACGTCGCAAATTTTTTCTCCTAACCGAATTTTTCTCTGAAAACCTATATATTGAGTTCGGTTACGTCGAATTTTTTTCCCAGCCGAACTTTTAGTTCGGTTACGTCGCAACTTTTTTTTCCTAGCCGAACTTTTCTCTGAAAGTAAAAACTCCATTAAAGCTGAGTTCGGCTACCTGTGTTTTCGAAATCATTAGCCGAACTACACTTGCAGATGAGTTCGGCTACCTGTTCTTCAGATGTCGTAGCCGAAATTAATTTCCATGGTCGAAATCAGTTTATAAATTTTTCATTTTTTCGAAAGTTTTTGTCAATTCAAACAACATTAACTAAATTTGAAGTATAAATTATCCTTTTAGAAACACCCAACTAATTAATCTAACCTCACTAATTAATCATTACACTAACACTAATTAATCATTACATTAACTAATTTAATTACCAAGGGCAAGTTTAGTATTAAAAAAAAGAATTAGATAATGGGTGACTCATTATTACTTCTAATATCCACCCAAAAAATTGAAGAGTAGTCCCCCTCCATTTTTGAGTAGTCCCCAAAACATCGTTCTTATTGAACCTCTGACTAGTAAGCTAGAGTCCTAACCAGTGGGCTACAACAGTAGCGATTAACAATTATATATTCCCATAATAAAATTACATTATAGTTTTATCATATTTTGTATATGACTATATGTTTAAATGGTCTATGAAGTTTCATTTAATGCAACCGAGTTTTGAGCGTAGAATTTATATCCATAATACGAATTATATACTTACGTATATCGTTTTGTATTACTTATGAATCACGAACAAGTGATCAGATTTTTGACCGAATTATACTTTTACGAATCTGTATAATACTCGTACGTTTGCCACTCAGTACGTATGCCGAATTGCTAGATAGGGTCCAGTGTACACCATCTGGTGACTATGGCCATACAAAACTGTGAAGCCAAACATAAACTTAAAATGTTAAATCTTAGTTTGGTTCTGGTGGAACCCTAAAGCCATTGGTTAAACCGATTAATAACAACCCTGGATGTGATGAACCATCGAACTAACCATATATCTAGTTAGTCCATTATTCTTCGGTCTTCTACTCTTATCTTTGCAAGAGAAGCTTTAACCTCTAATCGCGGATTAGTTACTCTTAATCCTATTCGTTCATTAAAATTATAAACTCTCATCATAAATCTGAACTTAAAATAAAATTGATTTCCTTTGTTATTTCTCGCCTTCTCCTTGTTATGTAACGAAACAATATACATTTCGGTTTTCTTTTGTTTTGTTAGGGTTATATAATCAATTACTCCCTCCGTTTTAGGAAAAGAACTACTTTTCCAATTTGCACAATTTTTAAGGTAAACATGTGAGAGAGTGGCTTTTTAAATTTATTTCCAGAATTACCCACAATAAAACATTTAATGGAATACCATAATTATCTTCTTCCTTTCTTCTTCAACCTGTTTTATTTTCAGGTCATATTCAAATTTTGAAAACTTAAAAGAAACCACGAAACTTCCCTCCATTTCCATTTACAGATATGTAAGTTCAAATATTCATCAAGTTAGATTTTGATCATTCTGATCAAAATCAGGTTCACTCAGAAACAAATTCGATCAAAACTGAAACAAATCCAATCAAAACAGAAACAAATTCATTCAAAACAGGTACAAGAAATCTTCATCATCTTCTGAGAATCACATTATCTTCATCATCTTCTGAGAATCACTGCCATGATTTGATCTTCACTTTCAATCAAAATCAAATTGATCACAGATTATCTTATCTTCAATCTAAGAATCACAGAGTTTGTCTCTTCACTACTCACTCCTCAACTTGTTGTAACCACTACCTTGATTTGCATCTTGAATAT
This sequence comes from Papaver atlanticum, assembly GCA_023531105.1. NCBI lineage: Eukaryota > Viridiplantae > Streptophyta > Magnoliopsida > Ranunculales > Papaveraceae > Papaver > Papaver atlanticum. Next base: position 1,347,428 of record JAJJMB010016078.1, read on the forward strand.
CAATATATGAAATCAACTGGAAAAGAAATTTCAAACTACAACAAAATCAATATGGATCTAAGATTCTCAAAGGAAAAATCAGCTTGAAATTTAAAATCAACACCACAAGTTCCAAGGTAAAATATCAGATCCTCTAAAATATTTCCTACTTGAATCATTACTTGAACTTTACTGTATATTTGAAATACTGTATATCCTGCACTTTCATTGTTGATAATAAATTGATTATAGAGTCTAAGTTCAGATTTGCCTCTTAGTCCAGAGTACCATTTCCAGGGATCTGCCATATTTAAAATTTCATTTATCAACTTACCAGTATCATTGACACAATAGATGTGCTGATTCTGAAACTTAAAAGGAATGACAACCCCTAGATAACACAAAACCACTTGCAATTTTATCTGCAGCTGGGTATGCCATAGATAGTCCCTTTATGGACCTAGTTCCAACTCTTCGGATTACTCCAGTCCAGGCATCCACAGAGTATCTTTTTCATGTCATTATTTCCGCTAATTGAACTTGCAAAACGATACTAATTTTAGACATTATAATTAAGAATGCCTATCTCAGTTCCTGGATTAATCGACATTATAAGAATGTTTATCTCAGTTCATAGATTAATCGACAATATAACAATGTTTATCTCAGTTCGTTTTCATATACACAACACCATGAATCAATTCTCCATGCATATGCATATGAACCAAGCTCAAGTTGTAAAACCTCAAAAGTTGAATGATCAACATAAATCTAGATTATGAGCAAGGCATATGAAAGAGTTACCTGAACTTGACAGTCATGAAATAGGAGCCTTGAGACAGATGCAGCAGCAGTAGCATCTATCCAGAAAATGGGCACAAGTGTATCTTTAATCAAGGCTTCAACATTTGAACATGAAGTCTGGTAGTGTCCATGGGAAAGCTGATATTCATTATGTGTTATCGATTTTGTGGAGAATAAGCATTACGTTTATTGTTGTTTGGATTGTCACTGAGAACCTAAACACGTTTTGATATTGCAGAATTTGCAGTGCCTTCATTCATGGACATCGGAACAAGTTTCTCCACCAGGAATAACAAGAATCTCACCAACGAACAACGCTTGTTAGTTTACCACTTTCTGCTGAAAGATAACAACAAAGGGAGAGTGAAAAGAGGTTCAATGCTAAGGGCTTCCTAACTGTTTTCCATATCAGTAATTACAGCGAAAAGGATATGGAAACGCGGAAAAGATTGTTGGTCCAGAAATGTACCTATTGATGTGTCTTCGAGGAAACCAACCCGAAGTGGTGGCAAACCAATGGAAATTGATTTGTCGAAGCTTCCAGAAATTCCATTTCGTCAACGCACCAACATGCGGTCGCTCGCTAGAGGTCTAAATATATCCACTTCAACTGCATTTAGACTGATAAAAAATGGACGGATCAGAAGACATTCAAATGCAATTAAACCAGCTTTCACATACGAAAACAAAAAAGCAAGGTTGGAATTTTGTTTGGGAATGCTCGAGCCAAGCCCTTACAAGGAGAACCCAATGGTTAAGGGTATGTATAATGTCATACACATAGACGAGAAATGGTTTTTTATGACCAAAACCAAGGAGAACTACTATCTTCTTCCGGAAGAAACAGAACCCCATCGCACTTGTCAAAGCAAAAGATACATCAAAAAGGTGATGTTCTTAGCAGCAGTTGCTCGTCCAAGATTCGATATATTTGGGAATGAAGTTTTTGACGGAAAAATAGGGATATTCCCTTTTGTAATAAAGGAAGCAGCAAAGCGTTCCAGCAAGAATCGTCCGGCTGGGACACTTGAAGACAAACCCGTTGAATCAGTGGACAAAGATAAAACAAGAGAGTGTTTGATTAAACACTTGTTACCAGCAATTCGTAAAATGTGGCCTACTTATAATAAGGAAACTATATATATTCAGCAAGATAATGCTAAGCCACATGTAAGATTGGATGATGAAGAATTCTTACTGGAAGCGGCAAAGGAAGGTTTTGATATTAGACTCCGGTTTCAACCCTCACAAAGTCCAGACATGAACGTGTTGGATCTTGGGTTCTTTAGGGCGATCCAATCGTTACAACATGAAGAGGCTCCTACCACTGTTGGTGAGCTCCTCTTGGCAGTGAACACAGCATTCAAAAAACTATCATCACAATCTTTAAATGCAGTATTCCTCACATTACAACTATGCATGGTTGAGGTGTTAAAGGTTCACGGTGGAATAAACTATAAGTTGAAGCATATAGGGAAAAGAAGGTTGGCAAGAATGGGAGCTTCCTGCTCAAATCGAAGTTAACAAGGATCTAGTGGGGGAAGCAACCCATTACCACTCATGCTTAAGTTTTTTCTGCAATGATAAGAAAAATACTACTGGAGGAACTCAAGGCACTGATGTCATTATGTCAAACCAGATGATTTCACAGGGCTTTTGATTAAGAAGTGAACTAACCTTAATCTCTCCATTCTCTAGCTGCACGGTGTAAGCAAGGTATTGTTCTGATTCAGCATAACAGAATTCAGTGACCTGTGTGGACAAGGGGTATTGTTATTTTCATTTTTATGTTAACAAATACAAGTTGTATAAAAAAATGAGACTTTGAAGAAACTGTTTCTCTATGTCATTGGTGGAGCTACAATACTGTGGTTGGGGCCAAATTAATAACTTTGCGGCTCGTTTATACTCGTATTTTTATTTATACATGCTATAGACTAATGATGAGTAGCAACTAACCTCTTAATGGAACATCAAGAACTGTTTCAGCATTAGGCTCCTCGTTGCCATCGCTAAGTTTCAATATACTCTCGACTGTTTCACTTATGCCTGTAAGAATCACATAGTACCTCCAACCTGTAAGAATGCACCAGAAGTTAGAGACTTCAACTGTTAAAATGCATTACTTCTGTAGAATGAACGCGTGCCCATACCCTTGAACAGTCCCAGGCAACATTGGATACTCATTTTTTCCCTCCAAAGGTAACATGAAGAACTCCATAGCAATCAGAAAGAAAACCCACTTTCTTCTGCAAATTTGGAAACCAAAAAATATTATCAATTGATTCAATTCTTCGATTCAAACAAGACCCTTCACTTATCTCTGATCTGTAACTAAGATAACACAAATTTCAGCTCAAAATTACCACTAAAAATCCAAAAAAAATCATGAATATTCTTATTAGATACCTTAAAAAACCATGAACTAACTGAATGAATCTAAAGACCTTGGATAATCCAAACCTTAAAATGAGCAAACCCAACTAAATTGTAAGTCTAATTACAAATCATACCAATTCATAAATTAGACTATTAACAGAGGAATCTAGAAAACCCATACCAATAGATTCATCAATTCATAAATTAGACTGTTAGGAGTATTAAATTCAACCTTTGCAACAAGTAGAAATCAACAAATCTCACCTTCTTAAGCTTTAACAAAGATTTTCTATCAAAAATGGTGTGGGTGGGGGGATCGATGGTGGTGGGGTGGTTCTGTGGAAGAAAATGAAATGAGAAGAAAATGAAATGGAAGAAAATGAAATGAGAAGTAGAATGAAGAAATTGACATCCTTTTTTGTCGGTGATGGTGGGGTGGTGGTGGATCGATGTTGGGGTGGTGGTGGATCGATGGTGTTGCGGAAGAAACGAGAATTGAAGAGGCAGAGAAGATAACAATGGTGTTGGGAGTGTTTTGCGGAAGAAACGAGAAGAGACACAGAAGATAACGATGGTGTTGGGAGTGACAAATAAAATGAAATCTCGGGGAAAGGGTAGTTTTGGAAGTTTACTCTATTAAAACATAAAAGTGTCACTTTTACTGATACAAATTTTAAAATGAAAAGTAGCTCTTTTCCTAAAACGGAGGGAGTATTATTCACGGACATCAAAAAAAAAAAAAAAAAAAGGAAAAAACGGACGCACCCAAAACTCACCCTAAAATGGCCCCCATATTTGCTTTGTGGGGTGAGTGGAGCACTAAAAATTTGTATCACAAATTTGAAATTGTTTTTTTTTCTTTGTTTTTATTGATGTCCTTCTAGAATTGTTATATATTATATGATTTTTTTTTATTTTTTTTTTGGCCCTCCCATCGTTGTTTTTCAAAATCGACGGATTTACATTGAACTAAATTCGTTCGTTTTTACACCAAGCCATATCGGATATGGTTTGGTCACGGTTTCAATTTTTTCACAACCTGTTCTCGATTTTGGTGTTTAGTGAGATGAGAATTATCTCTCCTCTCCTCTTCTTAATTTGTAACCGTTTTTTCCATTTTCAAATAATCTCTCAAATTTTTTTATATGTAATCATTATGATACAAACACTTTGGAATTGATCAAAAAAATTGAGATCTTCTTCACAGATTGGGATGTAGGTAGTATTTGTATATATTAATACAAAATAAAACATTGCTCAGTTTCTATTTTCTTTTTCTACGGGTTTTCTTCTCTAATGACTTATAAATAATGCTTGTTAGATGATTGTACAGAAGTCTCTCATAGCCTTGAAGGTGTTTCAATCGATTGGTGCAATCGTTTAATATATATCAATAGGGCGATTCATTCTGGCAGAACACGATTCTCCATTTTTGTGAAGATCAATGGCTATCAAAACGAATCATAATGATGATGTGTGTTTATTACTCCTTTTTTGGGACAATTCTATCTTAACGAAGAAAATAGTGAAAAAAGACAGTTTCTTCAAATCTTCCGAATGGCAGAATTTTATTTCAATGACCATCCCTAAAAATATCATCCGATTTCTCTTCCGAATTCATCTTCTTAGTATATATATTGGTGTATTACAATGTACTTATTACTATGATTCAAGACTTCTATATTTTATCGTATCTTTCACTTTTTGATGTATATGAGATTGTTGTTCCAATTTTTTCTTATCAATGAAATAGCAGAAAAGATGTATGAACTTTATCGTATCTTTCACTTTTTGATGTATATGAGATTGTTGTTTCAATTTTTTCTTATCAATGAAATAGGAGAAAAGATGTATGAACAGTGGAAAAAAACCCGCCACAAAAGTCGGACCCCCTGCGGTCCTCCATGGAGCCCACAGGGACCACACCGAAAAAAAAAACTGTGAGAGAAAATTGATATTTGGTTTTGGTGTAGTCTACACACACGTGTGTGGAGAATCACTCATGAAATAGAGGGGTTACATCTCCTTAAAAAAAAAGAATTTTTTTTTGGTATGTAGTCAAAAAGTGTACCAAACCGCACTGACAAGGTCTGAACCTTTTAGCTTCCGACACGTAGCGCTAGTAAACGGAGTTGTGTTGCTACCGCCAGTTGGAACGAGATATCCAAAAGACTATACAAAATCCCGTTACGAAACCTAACAGGTGTCGAGAACCCATCAAACAAATGGAGTTTGCCTCCTGTCCCGTTTCAGTCATCAAAACAGTACCTATATTCTACTGCTCCACTGATACAGTAATAATACTGCTCTGCTCTTCTCCTCTGTTCTCTCCTCTCTTGTTAAATTTATCCGGTAGGATTTTCAACAAGAAGACATGGATCACAGTTGAGGAGCTTTAATAACCATACCAGGTATGTAAAAAATCTCCATTTTTTAGTCTTTTTTCAAGGTTTTTTAGGGTTTCAGGGATTCATTTTTGTGTTGTATCTACCTGCATAAGAGGTGCTTGGTGAGTTTTTGTAGTGGTAACTAGTTGAGACCTGAAATTAAGGTTTATTTTTTGATGATTTTTTAAAAGAGGAATTTTTTTTTGGGAACCCCCATATAGGAAAGGGATCTCATATTAGCCTAGATTGATTGAAGAAGGTAAGATGGGGGCAACTGCCCCACTTGCCTTCACTTCACCTCAGTCCATAGAATGATTGTTGTTTCACTAAAGCCATTGTTGTAAGAGGGAGCCTTGAAATTTTAAGTCCTGCATTGCTGAGGGGTTTGTGTTTGTTTAGTGTTGTTTGGTTTTCATGTGATTCCATACCTCTAATTTCTAGAATCTATGAAATGTGAAGTTCTTGGCTTAATACTTGTTTTTATGAACTAATCATTGTAGGTTCAAGTTTAATTATGGCAACTGATATACGGGAAGAGTTAAGAAGAATGCAGAATGTTATTCTTAGATTATCTGCGGAAGTAGGTGGAAAGAATCAAAAATTGGGAGTCATGGAAAAAAATTTGGAAGAAGGTTCGGAATCCCTTAGTAGAATGACGGAGGAGACAGATCACCTAAATCAAGCTTATAATGAAGGTACACTATGTTATAGCTTGCTACTATTCCATGTGTACATTCTTCTGCTGCGTACTACACATTCTTTTAGTTAACCTTTTTATTTAGGTATTGTCGCCTGATTTAACTTCTATGGTCATCTTGATTTTAATTCAGAAAAGAGAAAAACGAAGAGGACTATGCTTGAAAATGAAAGGTTGATGAGAGGGTTAGAAACTCAAAGGAAAGAAATCGAGCAGCAGGCTAAGGAAACCAAGAAGCGTGACGCCCAATTGGATTTCAAAAGCAAGCAACTTTTGGTTTTAAGAATGCTGAACACTGCTACACAGGCTCCGACAAAGATAAACACTGAGCAAGGCAAGCATGAAGGAGTGAAAAACATGAGTAATGGGGACAAGGTTCAAGTCCAAATTGCTACGAATGGTCTGCACAATGAACTGGAAGAGAAAGATTGTGGATTGGATAATGAGCTTAGCCGGAAGCAAACCTTCGTAAAAAATGAGCACATGAGTAACCATGATCTACAGGAGGCGCACAAAGTTTCAATCGAGGTAAGAAGTTTATAAATTGACTTATTCTGCATGCACCAAAAAATTTCATCTTTTGCTCAAAAAAAGGAAGTTATGGTTTTTTAAGTGCGATATTCGTGGTGATTGTGTCTTAATGTTGAGATAAGACAGTTGGGGGAACTGAATGTGAAAACATGAGGTAATTGCAATCAGAAGTTCTCACCTATGGAACTGGAAACAAAATCTGCTGAGTTATGTTCATTATAGCAGAACAAAATACAAAATTCAGAGTGGTATGCTTTTAAGAATATCACTATGAATCAAAACCTTCATGTGAGTAATCGTTCTACGATGGGTGTATGTAATTTAATCTTCAATTTCAAAGACCATCACTGAGGAGTTTGAATAATACTATCAAACCTGTGTGGTGCAGGAAGTTACAAAGGAAGATGATGAAAAATCGATAGAGGTGTTAGATGACTGGAGCATGGAAGATTTCGAAGACTCTGGAGAAGTAGAGTGGAATGCCTTTGAAGATATGGTTCCTCCAATCCCACCGCCAGAATCTTTGGTTGATCCGTGCAATGATGTGCCGAACAACAGCTCAGTTATTTCCGGTGTACTCCCTGTTCCGGTGAGTTTCCTTGGTCGTATTTGGTCCCAACAATAATGATATGCATTTAGCACTTGATATTCACTAATTATTTTATCCATTTCTAACTTGCAATAAGTTTATACATAGGAATATGTTAGTCTTAAGTTACTGTTCCACCTCCACATTCAACTGTTAAATGGCTTTCCACCTCCATTGGCCCAGTTTTTTATTGTTTATAAGTCTTGCTTCTGCGGAGTGCCCATATCACTGGTTATTGCATCCCAGCGCACATTAGGATATCCTTGCTATTTCCAAAATAGTAATTATCCATTTACCTAAAACCCTGAAACTGTTAATGTGAGCTCAGATCCGCTAATACGCTTATGTGAGCTGTCGAAACTAAAAGTAATGATAATTACTAATTAGACACCTCTGTTGACCATGTTACTGAGATATTGTTAACGCATTTATGACACGTGTTAAGAAGTCTCCTTTATGTAATTCTGGGGAATTAGACTGTTACACAATCAATGAGATCCCCGGGTTGGCTTAAATGCGATCCAATTCACTGATAGAATATGTTCTCCGGCATTAGATGTTGGGTAGCCAAATTTAACTTGGTGGGAATTGCATGTACACATGTAACACATCAATTACTAATGACGTCGTTCAGCCAGTCTAAGATGGTTCATGTAATATTAGTCTTGTACTATCCCAAATGATGAAGAACTGAGTTTATGTGTGACTTGTTATGGTACTCACTTCTCATCTGTTGTACTTTTTTTTTTTTGCTCTTCCCAGGATGCTGAAATTGCTGAATTGGAACAGTTATCAACCTTTGTTGAGGATTCTTTTTCAGATGGAGGCATTTCTCTGGACAAAGACTTCTGTAACAACAGTAAGAAGGATGACTCCTGTCGGCTCCGTAGATCAACCCGAGTTTCGGTCCTTAAGAAAAGCAGCTCCTGCTCAGGTGGAAAGACGATGCCTCTCAGTCCTGGCACTGTTGTTCCTGAACGTGTAGGGAGCAAGCGCCCACAATCAGCAATTTTCAGTCAACAACCCACTTCAAATTTAACCTCTCTTAAATCATGCAAAATTAACGTCGAAAACCAACCAATGCCCAACTCCTATATAACATCAGAATCAGAGTATTTCGCAGAATCCCATCCACCATATACACCCAATGTTAATGGAAAAGAACAGAAGAAGATGAAGAAGGGAAAAAAGAACAGAAAAAAACAGCAGCAGCCTGGAAAATGTTCGCATTGTGAGATAACGAAGACCTCACAATGGAGAGAAGGTCCATTGGGTCGTGGAACCCTCTGTAACGCTTGTGGCGTTCGTTACAGGACAGGGAAGCTCTTCCCTGAATACCGCCCTAAAGCGAGTCCAACATTTGTAGCTTCAATACACTCCAGCTATCACAAGAAGGTCCTGGAAATGAGGGTCAAAGGTACACCTGCCATATAAGTTCAGCTCCAGCATTCTTGCTAACTAGAAACACCCATATGTTAGATTGCATATAAGTAGGGTACCTAGGAAATAGACATACTTGAAATTTCCTTTTTAATCCCTCGCTTCCGTTATGTTATTTTGGATGTTGTATAAAGTTGGGGGTGGAGAGGCGGAAAGGAGAAATACATGACAAACAATATGTTAGCTGCTAGAGTTAAAGATAACTTAAGAAGGTTTAGGTTTAGGATTTAAAGTGTTTTAGAGAACAAGAAGAAAGTTTTAACCTTCTTCTCACTCTTTTATTTGGTTTTGAAATATTTGACAGAACTTATAGGCATTGGAAGCTTTTTTTGTTGATAACGTGACCAAATTAAACACTCTAAAAATGTTGTTTTTCAGGTATTTGTGATGATGAATAGGTAGATTTTTTCACAGTTTTACTCGGGCATAGCATCAGAGTTCATGAGAGGTTAGCAAATGTGAAGATGAGATCATCACTACTGAGATAACTAACCACAAATCATCTAAAAAAACAAATAGATATTTGTACCTACTACTGAAAACCAACTAATAGACAGGATAAACAAACAAACAAGGACATCAGACTGCTAGTCGCCTTGTTTATAGCAGATGTGATTTGTTGCAACCTATCTCGTTACTTGACGATGACTATCCTTCTGTTGGAGTTGTTTTTAAAGTCTCCGGAGCATTTTAAAAAAATTCTTTGAAGCCTTGGAATCTCTTTTCCCTAGTTCCAGCGGGCAGTCATCGGAATTCTTCTGCAGCTTATAACTGGACTCCTCACTGCTGGGCTGCTCTACTTCTTCGATCTGTCGCTTTCTGGAAGAAGAGTCTGGTACAGGAGAACTATCATCATCTCTGACCATTTTACGAACATAGATATGGGCAGTACTCCCATTGTTGAGTCGAACTGAGATACGTTTCTGTGAGAGACCATTTGTATCCACTCCTTCCTCACCTTCAATACTTCCGAATGCTTCCTGTGCCTCATGTTGATCTTTGAAAACGGCATTCGCAGAATAACACTTCTTTCTTTTCTTTTTGTCATTCAGCTTAAGAACAACAGCAGAGTCTTCCGAAAGTATTGCACGCAATTCTTCTTCAGGTACACATTCTTGCATTCCGCGCAACAACAGTTGCTTCGAAAAATCATTTTCACCGAAGTCATCCTTTATGACTTGATCATCTTCCATCGCAGCAAGTGCATTATCCGGGCAATCATGTCCAGCACCCTTCTCCCGTATGTCATGTCCGAGCTGATCCAGACTCGATGAATTTTCTTCTGCAGCTTATAATTGGACTCATCCTCACTGCTGGGTTCTACTGATTCGATCTGTCTCTTTTTGGATGAAGAGTCGAGTACTACAGGAGGACTATCATCATCTCTAACCATCTTACGAACTTAGATATGGGCAGTATTCCCATTCTTGAGTCGAACTGAGATACTTTTCTGTGGGAGACCATTGATATCCACTCCTTCCTCACCTCGAATACTTCGAAATGCGTCCTGCGCCTCATGTTGATCTATGAAAATGGCGCTAGCAGAATAAAAAAAAAATCTGTTCTTTTTGCCTTTCTTTTTGCCATTCAACTTAAGAACAACAGCAGAGCCTTCCAAAAATATTGCACGTAATTCTTCTTCAAATACACGAACTGTCATTCCGTGAAGCAAAAGTTCATTCGATAAATCATTTTCACCAGAGTCGTCCTTTATGAGTGCTTGATCATCAAATCCGAGCACCAGTTTCATTGCAGCACGCGCATTATTAGACAGTCATGTCGAGCACCCTTCTCCTGCCCGAGCTCATCCTTGCACAGACGCCTCAACGAAGGTCTCTTGCCATTCGCGCGTTTAAAGATAAGCGACGTATCAATAACCCTTGCATGAGCCAATTTCAGTGCATTCAGATGACAATGCAGTCTGTGACCAATCAAAATTGCATCAAGGGACAAGAGCTCATCGATTTCTGCACATCCGGTAACGAACAGGTATCTCCTTTCAAGTCCTCAACAGGTTTATTCAAGTTCACGAGCTTATTCAGTTTAACCTCTAAATTTTCATCTACAACACACACTTTCAGTAAATCTGTATTGGGTTCATCTGGAGATTCAACCATCTGACAATCAATAGCAAGCATTTTATTAGATTTAGACATGTTACCCATGCTTGTCATTACCCAGTCTTCATCATAAGAAGAGAAGGAATAGCTCGATTCATATTCTGGGTGTCTGGATGTTAAGCGAACCAGCTTCGAGGATTTGAGATCTCTAGCAGCACTGTTCTTGTTCAACTTAGATATTGCTTTACGATTGAAGTGGTCTTGCAATACTCTCTCCAACAGCTTGATGTGTGCCGGTTTAGTAAATGTTTCAAGGAAAGAAACCAAGACTTGATCAGATCTCTTTCTGGGATCAATTAGAGTACTGTCTGCAAACTTTTGGTCGCGAAGATTCAAAAAATCACGCCAAGTTCCTTTAGAACCTTTCAATCGACGTTGCTGTACCATATTCACCATGGCAACAAGAACATCCTTCTTCGCAGCGGCTAACTTCTTCCTCAACATTGTGATGAAGCTGGAGATGTGTATCAATGGGCGGTGAAGAAGAAATTAGCTAGGTTTTTTTTAAGTAGTAGTTAGGGTTTCTTATAGAGATGCGCACCCATGGGCCGGGCAAGTCTGACACGGACTTTATACCTTAATGCCCGACGAGTGGTGGACTGGACCACAGCAAAATTTCTGACACAAGCCCTGATGCAAGGATGTGCTCATTTTGATAAAACCCTAGACCTGTAAAGATTTTTTCTGCTTCAAAATCTTTGCAACCCAAATGAGAACATGGGATCAGCCGTCAATGATCTTGTTTGTATGGAGGACGGGGAGAAGAATGCTTTACTTTCTAGTCTTCCTGGTAGAGAGCTTCAGATACTTGAGCTCTTGGATGTGTTGGGTCCGGTGAATTCTCCCATGCTTCCACTTTTCGTTTATGGTGATGCATCTACTGGAAAAACAAGTTCCATTCTTCAAATCTTCAGGTATCTAAAGCGCCCTTTCATTTATGCAAGTTGCCGTACTTGTTATGCCCCAAGACTACTATTTAGCAGTGTTAAGCAGCGTTGCGAAAGACCTGCTGAGTTTGCCAATTCTCTTCGGGATGGGGCGCAGCGGAACGATGATTTATTTCGTATTTGATAGTATGGAACTTGTGCGCAAATGGGACAAACATTTGGAAATAACTTCAATGTTGTTTAAGCTATATGAAATATTGAAATTGCCTCAAGTAGCTTTCATTTTTATCAGTAGTGCCTCGCTTGATATGTATCTCATAAACACTGGTTTTGTTGAACCAATGCAGGTTCATTTCCCTGGTTATAAAGAAGAAGACCTTTTCAGGATCTTTAAGAAAAACCATGCAAGCCAGAACCCTCTATACGAAACCTTCCTTAAGGATGCTGCAGTTTTGGGTTCTTTTTTTAAAGTGACCAGTCGAGTGGAAGAATTATCGAATGCATTCGCACCCTTATTTCAAAAGTATTGTGAACCTCTAAGTGTTACAGGGTTAGTTCCCGCTGAAGATAAAGCACAGAAGTTGAACTTGTACGCGCGATTTAAACAAAACGTATTGCCGGCTCTTAACGAGATGTTCAAGGTCCCGTCATAACAGAACTCACTTGAAATTGAAGCAAACAAAGTGAATATCAAGAGAAAGTCGGCAGATGTAGACAAGGTTATTGAGTTCCATATGCCTGTGTCGACGAAGTTGCTTCTTATTTCCTCGTTCCTAGCTTCTTGGAATCCAGCTACTGATGATGCTCCACTCTTTGATTCCTTTGGCGGTGATGAAAACCGAAAGCGCAAAAGAAAGATCTCTGAGTCATTCAAGCTGAAAAAACAAAAATTGATCATGAAAGGACCTCGAACTTTCTCATTGGAAAGATTGTTAGCTATATTTCAGTGTGTTACTGTAGCTAAATCGCTCGAGAACGAAGGGCAAGTTGAAGACAAAAATGTCTTCGAAAGGGCTGAAGTTTGTAGAGCTGATGTTTTGTTGCAGTTATCCACTCTATGCAACGCTAATTTTATTTCCAAAGGCGGTAATTGTTCTTTGAAGGGCTCAACTTGGTTTAGATGTACAGTTAGTGAAGAATTTGTTATGCAGATTGCAAAAAGTGTGCCATTCCCGTTACTGAGATACTTGCATAAAACATAAAAGTGCTGGTTCAAGGGAGTTTCACCTGCTCCACTGCAGTTGAACAGGCATGCTAGATCTGTATTGTACTTTCACCAAGTCACTGCGTTGCACTGAGTCAATTTATGCATGCAGTATTGTCAATGTTTATAAATGTGTATAATAGTGTTTTGGCAACCGGAAGTGTTTCTGCTTATGAAGAAGTGGAAGTGCTTCTTGGATGTCAAGAATTAAAAAAAAATTGCTTCACAGAATTGCTTTTAAAAATCATTTTGAAATTGAGGATCTGAATTCTTAGACTAACTTTATTCTTGGCGTCTATAGGCACTGTGGGCACCAAATGCGCGAGCATTCTAAAAATGTATGGAAATTCTGTTTGGTTTTACTGCATTTTTGTTGTTGATTGCCGTTTTTGTGCTAACTCAATTCGTGGAAGGGTTTTCAATTGTGCCGATGTTTGATAATGAATCTTGTTGTGATTGGTTTTTTATATGCTGTTTGAATGCAGGGATCAGACATCCTTTTTACAAAGGCTGGATGAACAAGAAATGTCTTCTGGCAAAAAGGAAAAGAGGGTGAAGGAATTATGCTGGTTTAGCTGGTATGCAACAATTGCTGAGTCTCATTATGGCTGTAAACTGCTCATGTAAAATGGAGATTGTTTTTTTCATGTTTCATATTCTGGTTTAGCAATTGCAATATTATGAATCTGGGAATCATTCTAAATCTTGAAACATATCAGAATTTTGATAGCAAGTTCTTTTTTAATTTTCTTTCTAAAATCCTTTGCTTGAGTATCAGTCTGTTCTTGCTCTGAAGATTTATTTTTTTAATCGAAACAAGCCACACTGATCAATGGGTATTGGGTTAAGTCAATACCAGCGTTTGTATCTCTGAATAGAAATACAACTGCTGGAGGATGTTAAAAAGCACAGCAGATTCTTAAGTTTTATGAACAGGCAAAACTGACAAAAAAAGAACACTAGACAAGCTAAACACTCCTACAATTTTCAACGAAATTGACAATAAACACAACAGCCTGAAACTGATATATCTTGATAAGTTCTTTCCTCCATTTAATGTCATAATATACAACTGACAGACTTCCTGTAGTGTATGAGTTATGCCATAATAAGCAACCAGAGTACTATAAGGTACAAAAACTAGATAATTCACCTACAAAAGAAGTTGATTTGTGCACAGAACTTTTGCATGCTTTCAGCACTAAACCAATTTTCATCCATCTGCAACACATAGAACGGATATTCACTTGTTTCAGTTTCGAGAGATACAAAAATACTTGGAATCTTTGCACTACATCTTCAAAAACAGTACTTACAAAATAAGGATAGCCCTCGTCAATGATACAATTGTCTGGAGCAGATCACATGAACAATTCCATGTAGTAGAGAACAAAAAATCCACAATCATCTTTATTCCCTTGTTGTAGCACCTGAGAATTCCATATGTACACATGAGAATTCAAGACAAGGGATCTATATTTCAAAAAAAAAAAAAAAAAGGAAGGTAAGATTTACCTTTGGCACTAACAAAGGAATTTTTCCAATTGCCTTTTTGTGATCCGGTTTGCCTTCCACTTCAAAAATGTCGAATACAAACCTGGCAATGCAAGAATATATATGATATGTTATAACTCAAGCATAGAACTACAACACAGAAAAATTAACCATGTACGAGAGACATACTTTCTTATATCAGGTTCGAACCTCCTTGGATCGGCTATTTCAAGGGAATCCAGTAGCAGCATGCATGGTTTTGTAGTTGTGGACTCCAAACTTTCTCCAAAGTGACATAAGATCAGAAGACTCCAGTGACTCCTAAATAATTGACATCATATAAACTTCACATCAGATTTGGTCGGTGAGAAAAAGATTGTGCTCAGTGTTAGTAGTAAACGTACCAGCATACAAGGGGAACAAAAACATATTTTTTTGAAAAAATATGTCTGCTCTTAACCCAGGCCAACACCTTTTCCTTGGGCAACCCTTTCCTATACAAGGAAAACCAAATGCAATCCATATATGCGAAAGAGTTCTTTCTTTCTGGCGAAAAGGAGCTCCATAAAATATCCCTGCACGAAAGAACATCCTCAGTATCTTCAAACCAAAAATGATCAACATGTAGAACAATGTGTTAGTGAACCCACTCGAAGTAGGACTGAAACTTGTTCGTATCAAGCTGATTTTCCTTGCGGACTGGAATCTTGCTGTTAATTATCCTCTTTGATGGCTGACGTCGAGAAAAGGTTTTTGAATTCTGATCTTGCTTGCAGGTTGGAATCTTCTTCTCAATTATCTTTTTTGGCGGCTGACGTCGAGGAGAGATAGTTGAATAAATTTTCCTACGTGGCATCTTTGATCGCTTTCGTCGAGGTATGGTACAATTTATACATATGGGTGGTGATTTGTCAAACTTTTCTATTAATCCCAAGGATGTTGGCCTGGTTATAGTCTTTGGAGCCTCCACGGAATAACAATCTGTACAGTACAAGGTTGTTTTAATTCCGAGCACTATAAACATTTATGAAGGTTGTTTTAAGTTCCGAGCACTATAAACATCTAATGGAAAAACGACGCAAAATTAAACGTACAAAGAACTTAATGTAACTTGATCTATAGAAGGAGCCTCAGTCAGTTAATAAACTAATATGCAATCGGCTCCTCAAAATCCCAAATCATAATACATCCGGGCATCTTTCACTCAGTTCATAAAACTTTGTAAATTAAACTTGGATAATAGGATCAATGTGACAGTTTTTAGGAGATGAAAGAACGCTAATTTTGATTCTATTGCTGACAGTGAAGACTGATCACACCTTTACAAATGGGCTCTAAACCGAATTAATCGTCTACAATACTACAATGCTTCCACAAATTACAATTCAAAGACGTTCTTTCAAAAACGAGAATTTTATCCAAGTCAATGCAATTTCAGAACTTGTTCTTTTCATAGTGTCCACGGAACAACAATCTGCACAATACAAGGTTGATTTAAAGTCCGAGCACTATAAACATCTATAAGGTTGTTTTAAGTTCCGAGCACTGTCATCTAATGGAAAAACAACGCAAAATTAAAAGTACAAAAAACTTAATGTAACTTGAGTTATAGAAGGAGCCTCAGTCAGTTAAGATGATGCTCAAGGTGTAAAAGAAACTAATATGCAATCAGCTCCTCAAAATCACAATACATCGGGGCATGACTTTTATCTTTCACTCAATTTATAGACTTTGGAAATTAAACTTGGACAATAGAAGCAATGTGACAGCTTTTAGGGGCTGAAAGAACGCTAAGTTAGCTGTTAGTGGTGACATCAAAGACTTATCACACCTTTACGAATGGGGTCTAAACCGAATTAATCGCGTCCGATACAATGCTTCCACAAATCACAATTCAAAGACATTCCATTAAAATGAGAAATCTCATCAAAGACAAATCAATTTCAGAACTTGTTCTTTTCATAGCGTCCTTACGCTTTCTTATAGATTCTACATTGACAAAACCCTAGTTCAGAAAAACAACAAACCTACCGATATGGTATCTACCAGCAATCAGAAAACTCAATTTTATCTTTGATCAGCTAAAACCAAGAAAAACCCTTTGTTTTTTCTTGTGTGATCATAAGAAAAACCTAAACTCCGTTACTTGAAAAACCCTACATTTCAAAAACCCTCTATTTCAAATAGTAGTTGTTTATGCTGAAACAAAATAATCAAAACCCCAGATTTTTCAAACAAGAAGAGAATCAAAGAGTTACCTGAGCTTTGAGAATCAACATCAATGTAGGTTATTTCTTCGTTCTTCTCCTTTCCCATGGTGAGAAACAAATCAATGCAGTAGTGGTAGTGGTAATGAACTTAGAAGTACATTGTCTGTGTATTGAATCCATAAAGACTCTCTCTCTCTCCGGTCAGTAGGATGGACTGACGGAGTAAACACTAAAGAGACACTTTCTCTCTCTGATCAGTGTAGTAGTAGCAGTACTGAACCTAGAAGTATATTTATTTGTTTTGTACTTATCTCTATCTTCCGCTCTCTGGTACTTCTTTGGCGTGTTTCCCCACGTCTCCACACCCCTGAGTCACATATCTAAGCCCTTGAATGGGAAGTGACCACCCGTTGGGACCTCCGGAGGATCCTGACCAGAATGCTATGAACCAGTGCCATCGCATTAGTAGGATATATATTTTTTGTGTAAAAAAACGGTAAAGTTTTTTCCACCAGATCAACCATGCTCAGTAAGTAGCTCTGCCTAATACACTATTTCCACAAGCAAATCCCGGTCCACTTAGCTTTGGACAGCTTCTCTTTCAATCAAGACCACTTGACCTATCTTCTTTAGTATCTCCAGTATAACCTCCTATTTCAAGATCACTTACTATTGTTGAGGAATCAACGGGCCAGATAGCATTTTCATGGTTTAATTCGCCTAAGATATATGTTATTGTCATCCGGATTGATTTCTTGGCAGGTCTAGGTGTATACTCAATTTTTTTTACACCAAAATCCATCACTATTACAAGTATTGGTTACACATAGCTTTCGTATGGACTCACCATTCTTAAGAAATTCACCATCCTAGATCTAAAGTTCAGATAATGTTATATATAGTGTTGTAAAATCTTAGTGTATACCTAGTAAAGTTGTTAAGGCGAGATACGAGTTTATAGGTGGATATCAACGTAGTTCTTTTGTTATAGCAACTTTAGGTGGATTAGGTATAACCACTAGTAATTTAGCTGAGATTGTGGTTGGCATATATGCTGGTGACTGGGCTATCTCTAATGGCAAGGATTGGCAATTGCCCATCTTGTCGGACTGGCTTCTAAGTATAATAGTTTAAATTTTTTGATCTCCTAAACCTATATATTCCTAATTCCCCGTCTTAAAAAAAGAATTCCTCGCCAAAGTAAGATTTATGGCTCCGCCCTTAGCTATGGAGATGCAAAATTACTTTGTTTTTTTTATACAAAACATGGGATTTTATTAATTAGAAATAACATAAACAACATGATTTATATCCTTCAATATTGCACTTGCAATAAAACTTGGAGGATATGCATTCCAAGTTTGAGAAACACTGTGAATTCTAGCATTTTAAGCTATGAATTCTAGCATGTTTAGCCACTTTGTCAGTTGGCTTATTTATTTTTGTACTAATACATTTCCATATCAAAGAAGGATGTGTTGACAGCTTAGTTTTTATGTCTTGAATCATAGTATGAATCTCCCACGCAGCATTTTGAATTTTTTCATTAACTGCATTGATCACTAACTTTGCGTCCATCTCAAAGCATGCAAATTTTCCATTGCAAGTGCAATATTAGAGGATACAATATTGGTAAATCAAAGAGTTACCTGAACTTTGAGAATCAATATCAATATTTAGCTCTTCTGCACACTGCATAGCATGTAGAAGTCCCATGTATTCTGCTGCTTCGACATTAAAGAGTTCATTGGCATAGTCCCTATTTGAGGAGTACATACATGAAAAATCACCCAAAGATCATTGTTACAACCCTTGTGGATAAAGTAGTAAGATTTCCAGAAAAAAAAACTACCAACTGTTTAGTTACTATTCGTTTCATGAAGGAAAACATTATTTTCAAAAATACCTACATACCGTGTCTGAAAGTAGTATAAATATTATAAAGGTACATTCGTAAAAACGTACCCGGTCCCGGCATTAGCTTGGAATGACCTTGAAAATACAAAAGACAGATTGCGTAGTTCACATACCGGAGGCAGTCCATGTCGGCCTCTATGATTTCAGTATGTATCAGCTTCTTGAAGATGCATATTTCGCGTCCTGGGAGTAGAAACTTCGTATACATACCTACACAGAGTTGCAATGTGATGATTTGTATAGTTGATCACCAAATCTAATCAAGTATGGTACTTTTACATGTGATTATCTCTATTCGAACAAGTTAGGAGATTATGGTTATCTTCTCTGTAAGTCAGATTGTCAGTTTAGAAAGTATCCAATGAGAGATTTCTTATTGATCAGTCAAAGTTGTATACATCGTACTTCATTTACAAGCATAGCATTTATGGCTATTTATACTAGCGTATCTATCATGCATGAAGTATGCCTAATTGGAAACCGCCATAATCTAATTGGACATGACGTCATTATCCACTCAAACATTACTTCCTTCTCGAATGATCTCCTCGACCTGGGTAGCTCTCTTTATCACGTGATTCTTACTCCAGGTCGTGGGCTCTTAGTCTAGACTTCTAGCTATGTCTTCATCCTCTATCTTCGTTGTGTGCTCTAAACTCAGGTCGTACGCGTGGTTTAGTCTTCATCTTCATGTCGTGGTTATGAGAATATGATGTCCTTTAAGTCTTGCACGTACTAAAGACTCGTCTTCCAGACCTCAACCTAGGTTCTCTCTCAGCACTCTAGCTCGTAAGACCTGTACAATTGTCAGTATTGGGTACCTACTATATTTTGTCATCTATATATTTTCCCCAAGTTTATTTAAAGTTTAGTCTTCGATTGTACTT
Source organism: Papaver atlanticum (assembly GCA_023531105.1). NCBI lineage: Eukaryota > Viridiplantae > Streptophyta > Magnoliopsida > Ranunculales > Papaveraceae > Papaver > Papaver atlanticum. The sequence continues at coordinate 1,366,953 of JAJJMB010016078.1, forward strand.
TATGTAAACTATGATTATTGTTTTCTGCTTGTAGAAGCTCAAATCATTTTTATAGCTGGAGAGGAGACGTGGCTTTCATCTTGGTGTAAATATTATTTTTACAGCTCAGCTCGGATAAGAGGTAAAAATTCGTTTTATTTAGGCGGTATTACCTAGATTTGGGATCTTTGAGATCTCTTTTTGATCTGATATGCCTCTTTCTCTCCCCTCAAAAAGGCGAGTATCTTTTTGTAAAGATATTGGTTGTCAGTAGCTGTCAAGGTTGTATTTACTGCACCTGTGAAGGTTGATTGACACGTGTCAATTTTTGGATATTTATTTAATTCATGTGGAGAATATTAGTCGTTATTTTTTTGTAATTTCAAGAGTTATAGCTGCCTCGTAATGAGCGCAGTTTTCTATGTTTACTATATTAATGTAAACTTTCACATAATTTGAAAATTTAACGGAGGTGTATCTAACTTTTTCAACAACCGAAGAGTTTAAGTGTAGGTAATATTAACTCTTTTGAGATCATGGTAGTTACGACTTGAGATAATGGGTCTTATTCCACGTGTCATAATCTTGACGAATTGTAGTAGGGAAGATGTACCGGTTGAGGCAGTTACCTTTTTTTGTTCTCTTCTACTTTTTCCTTTATAAGAGAATCAGATTTGTAATTTTTTTTACAGTATCATTCACTTTCATAGTTTTTCAGATTTCAAGCTTTTTCTTAATCAGATCTCATCTTGATTTTTTGATGAATCTCACAGTAGGTTTTTTCTTAGTAATATGTCAGGGATTTCTTCCCCTATTCCATTTCCTCCCCGTACATCTTTCTTCTTTACAACCTTCCTACTGATCTTGGTATGAATGTCGGGTGGGCCTTCTCATTAAATTAAATATGTATACGAAGTTAGGGATTATGAAGCTGGTGAGCTTCTAATACCTAAGTTTCATCTACAGTGTGGTTTTGCCTTACCTATTTCTGCACTGACTCATAAACTCCTTTGGCATATAAAGTGTGCTCCTGCTGAGACGGAGTCCAAGTTTTATGATAACATGCATGTTGTAATGCAGAGGAATCATGATCTCTCTCCGAGGGAGAACAGATTATAGTGGAGACAATTCTTCACCGTTATGAAGTTCGTCCCATACCTATCTCTTACTTAAAGAATATTTTTTGCAAGCGTCCAAAGCTTTCTTTTGGTTTCGAGCATATTACAATCCAGTTATGTTTGATGGGATTGGTGGCACCAAATTTAACGATTTGTGTCTGTTGATCTTTTACGGTGCTTAAGAGCATGAGAATGTTATGACTAGTTCCCTGAAGTTAAAAGTTTTTCATATGTTGAGTAAGCTATCTTCTTTCTTTTACTCATTAATTTATCGTTGCTATCTCATGAGTAATTAATGCTTCCCTTTTGTCTTACTTTTCTTAATTATTTCTTCATTCTCTCTTTTTTTTTAAAGGGAAGAGGAAAGCTGCTGAGTTAGGCTCTTCATGTCGTTCTGAGAGAACGAGTGAAGCATCTTCTTTCCGTCTTACCGGTTGTGCTCGGCTCTATGCTAGGTAGCACCTTTGACCCTCGGTTTTGGGCTAATCATGCATCTCGAGATGGGTCTATGGAGTCGGATGGTCCATATGCGCTTGAGTTCATGCTCAATACCTGCCGACTTTTTGATCTTTCTCCTTTAGCCATAGTATCTCTTGCTGAAGCCGGGACTAGGATGGCTTCAAAGATGATTTCGGTAAAAAAAAATTGAATTTATCTGAAGTTCATATTTCAGTTATCCCGATAGTTAATTTAAATTTTGACTATCTTATTATATTATTCAGCTGGTGAATGAGTTCGCCAATAGTGTTCTGAACGCTCGGTATTTAAAATTGGAAGTTATAGACGCCTCTCAGGTGGTACCCTTGAGAACTTTGTGTTCTCAGCTGAAGACCAAGCTCGATATGGAGCGGTCAAAGAACCGTAGTCAGCAGATCTTTTGAGAAAATATCAAAATGAAATTAGGGCGTTGAAAACTCGATTCCAAGAGCACGAGGTTTCAGAGATCAGCTTGTTCTGCTGAACCAGGAGTTGAAAGATGTTCATGATCAGCTGGTTGTATATGTAGGTCTTCCATTCCAGTTCTTTGAGATTGGGGAGAGATCTAATGGTGATTTGTTGTAGCACAACTCCAGTCCCTGGATGGTCCTCATGCCGGTTTTTCTAATCAGTTGGAGGACGAATTTTTTGATAAGGAGGATTAAAACATGGTCTTGTAAATAACTTTAGTTGTTCTCCACTCTTCAATTTCTGTTTTTCTTTTTCGTTTTTATTTTCATTGTGAATGATGTAATTTATTTTGTCTACTTTTGCACCCAATTTGCTACTCCCCCTCCCTTTTTGGGAGAAAATTTTGCCTGGATTCTGAATTTATTTATCAATAATCCTTGTTTTAGACCATTGTGTTTTGAAAATTCGATTGATCTGATTGTCTTTTATAGATTTCTAGATCAATCATCCTTTGATCGATCAGATCTCAGGAGTTTTAAAAATTCCTATTAGATTTTAAGACTGTATTTATGATCTAAATCAGATAGTAAGATCAAGTTAATTTTTGATTCATATTTTATTTCTAATCTGGAACCTTCCAAGCTTCTGAACCTATCACGGTATGACCTATAATGTGCCTTGAACTTTATATTTTAGTCTTCTGAGGACTCAGCTTTTACTTTAGTTCCCAAATCATGTTGTATCAATCTGTTTTTTACAGGTCGATCTCTAAACTGAGCTTATGTTGACCTTTGTGGCTAGGTGATATGTTTTTTTTGTCTATATCTCATTCTTTTATGGGGTTTATGATCTTTAGTGACATGGGTTATGTCCTCAGGATGAACAATGCTTTCCATGTGATCCTTTGTGGATGAGTATAGGTTTTGATGACTACCCTTTGACCAACACGTATTAATATTGGTTGACCAGAGTTATACTCTTTAGGTCGAGGTTTGTTTTTGTCAGTTTTTCGATTTTCGACTTATCTTATTGTGTCATCGACCTGACTTAAGTCTTATAATTCTTCGTGGTCTTGATCGACCTACATCTTCAGTTTATTTGACCCTTTGTCATTTTTTTTAGAGTGATCGACCTGTTGGTAGGTCGTTCAAACCAACTTTGATTTCTTATAATTGTAGCACCTTATTTTTGTTGTGGACCTTAGATGATTTGGGTTTTGTTTCTCAGATTGTTTTATGCCCATGGCCTCTTTTCCTACGGAGTTCTTAAATATATTCCCTCGACCTGGTCTAGTGAGGTTTATAGACTGCATATGTCGCTTTTATACCCGAATTTTCCTTGCATACACAATTCAATCGATTTTTTTCTTATATTTATCACTTTGGTTGTTACTCGAGTTATTTTTAGCTTTATGGGAGATTTTTCCTGCAATGCTAGCGATGGCAGCAACATCGAACTATAGTGTGTGATTGACAGATCTTACTTCGGGGTACCTGGCCAGGGTAAGTTCTGTGCTGCCAGTTGCTAGTTTGGAGCTTAGGGCAGTTAGTCTTATTTTCTGCTGCTCGCTCATCAGGATGGGTCCTTTTGCTCTTTATCTCTTTATTAGCTTGTCTTCGGTTTAATTGAACCCGTACGACTAGGCGGACCAGATATTGCCTTTTGAAGTTATTTGACTAACCTTTTCGAGATATAAGATTTTGAGCAATGTGAAAATTTCAAATAATTTTTCACTTATAATTTTTCTGATAATATCTTGTGTTTCAAAAGTCCTTTTGTGAGTATTTTATACTCCACTTCGTTTTAACGATTATTTTCCTACTTCATTTTGATGATAGAGCGAGCATCTTGTCCCAAGTTAAATGAGTATCTAGTACTTCAATTCTTTTAAATGAGTATCTAGTACTTTATTTTTGGTTTTCTAAGATTTAGTGAGTATCGATATTCGATATACTTCACTTTCTCTTGTATTCTTCTTTTGTGAGCATCTTGTGCTTTGCTGATTTTCCTCTGAGTGCTTATGCACTTCTCTGTTTTCTTATATGAGTTCATGACCTTATCCCAGGGTACCTGTTTAACTCAGGAACTTCATGTTGTAGATTATCTTTCTAGAGATGTACAAATAAAACTGTCCTGTAAAATATTCCGCTTTTCTGTAGAAGTGACAGATAATGTATTTCAAGCTAATATCTGCCCACTAAGCTACAATCACTTGTTTCAGGTAATGAAATCAACATGATTTAGATTTTTAGATAAAAGAAATATTTTTTCCTGCTGCTAGCAGTTACAGTTACAACTACTAGTAATATTTCTTTAAATGCGAGATATTGTATGGGTAGCTCAGCTCATCCCCTAATAAATTGTTCAACATGTAGGCGTCCCGACCTATCTTTTTGAGATGACATACGGGCCTTCCCAGGACACTGCAAGTTTTCCAAGCTTTAACTCAGGGCGGCTCGGCAGTACTTCTATGAGCACTAGATCTCCAGGATGAAACTCTCTGGATTTGACAGCTTTCTGATTTTTTTCTCATGTTTCTCTGATGCTTTTCCAGCTGAATCTGAGCTTTTTCTCTTTTTAGATCGACCTGTTCTGGGATTTTGAAGATGATCTCATCGCTTACTTCAGAGTTGACTGCTAACGTCTTTGATGTGGGAAACTTCAGCTTGGTGGACCCGCTCATCGTTTTCCCTGCTTTTCAGTTACAAGTCTGAGGAGCGGGCCCATGTATGTTCTTCTGTACAGGTCGTTGCATATCAATTGATACCTTGCATCTCTGACAACAACTTTCCCCGCTTCATGTGAGTCATTAGGGATTTTCCAGGTCTTAAGGTAGTTGTAAATGTCTTTCATCCAAGACCCATGTGCTTCTTCTAATGTCATATTTGAAGTTTGGTCTTGCATTTCAGCTTGCTCAACCTTGATATGGTTGATGGCAGGAACCTATAACACACCCACATTTATGGTTATTTTGCACCCCATAGGTATTGCAGTTCCTAAGAGAGCTAGTGCATCTGCATGCGCGGCCTTGTTTCTCTTTACATTCCTCATGATCACCTTCTCAAACCTTGAGATAAGTTTTCTTACTAAGTTTTTGTACTGAGTCATCTTAGTGTTATTTGTTTCAAATTGTCCTCCTACCTAATTTGATGTTAGTTGGGAATCAGTATAGAGAACGAACTCTCTGAGTTGGAGACTTTTTGCAGCCAAAAACCCCTGAATTAGTACTTCATATTCAGCTTCATTGTTATTCGGGATGAAGGCTAGGATGTAAGAGAATTCAATAAAGCTGTTTTCTGGAGTGATGATAACTATTACAGCTCCTCCACTTCTTTCATTTGAAGCTCCATCCACATGGATTTTACAAACTCCCGGTGTCTTAATTGAGGATTCATAGGTAACACTTCTGGCTCGGGTGTTGGTGGTGTTTCTAGCTGTTCCTCACAGAATTTGAGGACAAAGGTAAGATCTTCAACTGGGAAATCGACCAGAAAATATGCTACTGCCTGCTCCTTAATCGCCTTTCTTGATAGGTAGTTCAGCCCGAATTGATTCAGGTGAATTCACCATTTGGCGATCCTTCCTGTTTTGTTCTCCTTAGATAACACATTCTCAACAAGATACTCTGTGACGACATTTATTCTCCAGCTCGAGAAGTATGGCTTCAACTTGATTGAGGAATAGTAAATCGAAAAGATTACCTTCTCGAACTGTGAGTACATGGTTTCTGGATCTGTGAGGGTCTTGCTGATGAAACAGATCGAATTTTATTTATCCTCCTCGACTCTGACCAGTATTGCACATATTGCAGTTGGGGTATTAGCTATGTTGAGGTATAACTCCTCACCTGGTACTGGGGAAGAAAGAATTGGCAAAGATGATAAGTAGGCTTTGATATGCTCAAAGGTTGCCTGACACTCAAAATCCCATTCGAATCCTTGTTTTTTTTCATAGTATGTAAAAGATATGCTTGCATCTATCAGACAATCTGAAGATAAACCTATTTAGGGCCGCTAGCTTTCCAGTCAGCATCTGTATATCTTTCTTATAGGTCGAAGGTGACATATCCAATATGGCTGTGATCTTTGCAAGATCGACCTCAATACCGTTTTTGGTGACCATGTAACTAAGGAACTTTCCACTCTGGACACCGAAAGCACACTTGGAAGGATTTACCTTTTATTTTGTACTGCCTCAAGACAGAGAACATTTTCAGCATGGTCGGAGTGATGATTCATTTTTTATTTGTTCTTGACGACCATGTCGTCTGCGTAGCATTTCATTGTTTTTCCAGTCAGATCTCTAAACATCTTGTTTACCAACCTATGGTAAGTACTGCCTATGTTATTTAGACCAAATGGCATGACTTTGAAGCAGCACAGTCCCTTATCTGTAATAAACGTTGTGTGTTCTTCATCTGATGGGTTCATTGGAATTTGGTTATATCCTGAATATCCCGTCCATGAAGGATAGGCATTTGTATCCTGTCATTGCTCCCACCATCCTATCCATGTCTGGGAGAGGGTAACTGTCTTTAGGTAAAGACTTGTGAAGATTGGTAAAGTCAATGCATACTCTTACCTTCTCATTATTTTTCATGACAACAACTATGTTTGATATCCAGGTAGGGTACTAACACACTCTGATTATGTTGGTATGTAACATTCTTTCAACGTCAGCATTGACAACATTGTATAACTTGTCTGTAATCTTTCATTTTTTATGCTTCACAGGTTTAATAACTGGTGTAGTAGGGTAAAAACTGATTCTGCCGAAAATGGTAAAATGGGGTAGATTGATGAGAAACGAGTCTAGACCCTAAACAAATGTACTGCACAGGAGTACTTTAGATTCGAAAGATCAATCTGTACAATTCTGGCACAAACCAAGAAATGACTGTTTCAGTCTTGCTTCGGTCACAAAATGAAGGAGAATGGTTGATCTTAGGGAGGAAAGCAGAGAAGGTGTTGAGATCATGGAGACAGGCTCCGTAAGATGTGACTGTTTATGACTTAACTCAGAAAATGGAACTTGCTTGTAAAAATGGAAGTTGTAAGTTCTCTGTGTTTTTCTGGAAACTTTCGTTAGTTGTGTATTATCTTTTGATTGAATAGATTGAAAATCTATTTATATCAAGTCATAGTCGAAGACCCTGATCTCATAGGAAGTGGGAGTTGTGGAGTAGTGGAGACGTGTGTAAGTGGTAGAAACCATGCCCTATTGTGGAGGTAGGACTGGACGTTTGTGTAACCACTTCTCTTTTTACTCAATAACTGCCCGCTCTTCCCGTTACTTTCTCATAATGGGCTTGTTGCACGCCGCATGCTGTAAACCGCCAGACCAATACCCTGATGAACATCCCCAGTTTGTGACATATTTGATATCTCGAGTGTTTTGGTAAAAAATAGTACCTAGTCGTGACTTGCATAGTCATGCTACTTGATGAGGTGTCCAACTCACAAAAAAATATATTCCTTACTCTTCTTACACTAACAAGTAACACAAGGGTAAGCAGGTTCGTTCCTAAGGGAGAGTTGAGCTAAAGTTGTCGATTTAATTTCTGAAAATATGAATAATGCAAAAACTCAGAAACAAATATTTATGCAAACAATGAGGATGAGAATGATTTGGGGGTCTTTCTCCACTAGTGAACATGATCTTCTGGAAAATACGTTTACTAACAATCCTAGACAAGTTATTAGTTCAACAAGTCTATTAAACTCCAAAGTCACTTCATAGGATAAGTTTTCTACTCGTGTCTAGTCAATCAAGCCACTTTGAATAAGCTCTCTAATGTAACTTAACCAACCGATATGTTCTATGAGTCGAATTGATCCAAACCACATGCACGTAAGTTCGACATGCCAATTTAGGGTTGTCAAATACACATCAAAATCCACAAAATCCCATTGCAACGTTGATATTTTGCTACTTATGATTAAATCACCATAACAATTACGGATTACGGCTCAATAATCTAGCATTAGTATCGCAAACAAGCTATTTGATTGGCCACTCAAACACCCTGCAAACAATCCATGGTCATAATTGCCGCATAAGACAAACAATAAAACAATATAAGAAGAAAGATCAACTTGATAAAATATCAAAGACAAGTCACATAGTTTTGAAATATCCCTAACCAAACAAGAATTTAACTATGCATGGAGTTCATGGCAATAACAATCAAAGAGAAAGAAAACTATTAAATAAAAGATATTCGAAATCAAACCACGGCAGCAAACCAAGTTGCTGGTGGTCTTCTTCTATGTTGCGCTACTGCACCTCGCTGTTGGTGCCAACGATTAAGGTACAGGTCCAGTTTTCTTCTCTTCTTTTGATTGGATGGTGGTGTGCTCAGGCTCTTCAAACAGCTGCTGTGAAGGTTGGTGCCGTGACTGCAAGGTGGAAACGAACTGGTGATATGGATGATGGAGATTTGCAGCTGGTGATAGGAACTGTAGCTTGGTGGTGATGGGATGTGTGAGCTGGTGGTGGATGGTATGCACTGGTGGAGTGTATGCAGGTGGTATGGATGATGACGTATGCAGTATGGAGGTGATGGTTGAATGCAAACTGGGAGCTAAAGCTCCTCTCTGTTGAGATGTTGTGTGCAGACGCGAGGGTTATTGGGATGTAAGATTTTCCTGTGGCGTTCTCATGCCTTTTATAGCTTCTTTTCTCCTTGCAAACTCGAACTGGTAACTACCCAAGTTTCCTAATCTCAGCTGAACACAAAAACTGCACTGAATTCCAGCCACTCATCAACCTATACCAACGGCAGAAAACTCCATGCCTTGGCTATTTTTCCGGCAGCAAACTTGCCAAATACTTCTCAAAATCTCACACTTCTTTCCCTGACTTGTCGCATTGAAAATCAATTCCAAGTACAACCTAACTTTCCTTGGCCATCTGACTTCTAAATTAAGTCCTAGCCGATGCCAACAACCCTCGTACACTGACTCATAGCCGGCAGAGAATGGAGCAGTCGACTGCTGCTACAACTGGTTGCATTTTCGCTGCCAAAACTCGACCAAATCTCCATGATACTAAATCATACCTAGCCCACATTAGCATCAGATCGCATGTGTTCCTTCCTTGCACTGGCTCGTAAACAAACTCCAGCTCTTAACAGGCAGTCACACAAACTCCATGGCAAAGATGGTGGTTCAGAATTTCTTATTCAGGCATTTTATCAAGCACTCAGTGTGCGTTTCTCGAACTGCTGGGGGATGTGCAATGGCTGCACCTTGGAGAATACCAGAATTCCTTCCATGCTAAGACAATTCCCTACACAACCCATAAATTATAGTCTATCCAGAATTCTAAACATGTATCAATCATACGGTAGTAACATCATCTCCTCTTTCCTACATCTTGGTTTGAAACTGCAGCAACAAACTCCCACATCTTCCCCTGCCAATTCGAATCCAAATAGAACCCAGCTTTCCTTGTTCATTTCAGTACTCAAATCTCTTCTTTGATCTCTCCTTCATTCATTCATCAATCATAGCCATTAAATCAACAGCAGTGGCAGCAGGTATTCTTCCCTGTTTTCACGGCTTGTATTTCAAGTTCTATACACGAACCCAATTCTTCTGTGCCTGTGCCGAACTCGTATAAGCTTCTCAATCTCAGTCTGAACTCACGAGCCACTGAGACCTTGGTTAGCCGGCGGTGAATGGAGGTGCAGAAACAGAGAGCCGTGGGCAGAGAACTAGCTAGCAGTCTGTATAAGAAGCTGGTCTTGAACTGTGAAGGAGTGATGAAGTAGTCGACCCAGCTGCTAAGAAATAAGAAGGGAGGTGGCCCTGAGCGACTGTACGTCTGCCTTTAGCAATTCCCAATAGTACAGTTCCTTGGCAGCCGCGAGTAGTAAGTGTCTGGTGCTCCAGCAATTCTTGTTTGCGACGAAAAGAGCCTTCCATCCTTTTATACTTTGATGACTCCGTCGATATCCAAGGCTGCTAAACACGACAATAAGCCTCTATTTCGCTTCTTTCGTGTAACATGACTCCAAAATACCTACAAAAGGCAAACAAAGCATAATATACGAAAAATACAAGAGAGATAGCTAAGAAAAGCATAAGAAATTGACATTCAAAAGATGTATTTTAGGCTCCTATCACTACTTGCATGGTAAAATCTATATAGAGCAAGTTACACCACAACTAATGAAAAGTGGAGCAAGTTCCATATGGTAGTTGCTGAGTGGGATCGTTGTTATGACATGCGAGAAGTGGTCATAAATAAATGATTATTTCAGCAACTAACATATATTGTGGGTCTTGTTTGTAAAAGCTAATATTTCCACCAATCACGTGCAAGTTTGGCATAGGGATGAACATGGGTTGGATTGGGTCAGTTTTGGCCTCACCCACCACCCAACCCATTGATGGCGGGTAACAGAAGTTGTCACCCGCAACCAACCCAACATTACAATGGGTCGGTTTTCACCCGACCCACATTACTGTGGGTTGGATCGGGTGGGTGGTGGGTTACCCACCATAAAATACAATGAACATTACATTACAGTTACAGACTTAGTCTTACTGTTAAACTTACCTGTATATAAATAACTAAGACTCTTACAGATTGGATGTAATAGCTTTTATCAAAATGACCCCAAGTCAAGTGTAGACAATTAACATCATAAGAAGTTACTTAAAAGGTTTACAAAATAAAAATCCAGAGAAGTAAGAAGTTGGTGCAAAGTTGCAAACTGCATGCAAAGTGATAAAGCTAACAATAACAAGAAATGAGTTCAACTGTTCAAAGCTCAAAAGATATAAGAGTGCATTATTATTGCATACTATACTAAATCCTAAGATCATATAAAGCGACCAGCAGCGACCCTCGAAAAGATGTGGATGTTTTACCCCTCAATGCGCTGAAAGCCTGAAATAAAACGAAGTATGTAAATTAGTTACAATAACAAAGATGAGACAGACAAACAATGAACTCAAAGAGATCAAGCTACTGAAATTGACCCTTGGCGTCATTACCTTGTCTAAGCCAATAGGAATCAATCATCTATGATGATGGAAGAAGCAGCAAGGTCACCAAATAGCTCTGCAAGCGAAATAAACAATTAGAATGAGTGAAATAGAAGTACAAAAAACCTAACGAGTACTATATAAGAAAAAGTTTATGCAAGTAATCAAAGCATCCATTATAACTTTAAACTTCAAAAGAGCCTTAAATCCTGCAGAGATGATATATTGAAAGATGATCTCAATTCAGTTACTTAACTTACTCTACAGGTAAGTGGACTTGGATGGGCAGAACATGTACCATTGTCAGTTAAGCTACCAAGTTTAAATATGTTGGAATTGTACAACTCAGATCCACGTTCTTCCTATACATTTAATAAATTCGTCTACTAATAATTTGTTGGCCTGCCAACCACTGGGTAGATACCTCTAATATTCAGCCACCTGATCATGAGTATGATTCAAATCTAAAGGCAATCAAACACACCATATAGAGTTGAAATTTTGATGTAAATCAATGAGATGATTACTTAAGAGGGTAATTTCAAAGCAAATTAGCATTTCAAGTAGCATAAATCAGGAGACAACGAAGATGTAAAGCAAAGGCCAGCATAATCCCTAGACATTGCAAATTTGCAATAACAACAAACATGCAAATAATAAGAAACAGAAGAGACTAGGAAAATTTAGACATACTAGACTCAGCAATATCAATCTCCTCCTCCTCGACTCCGAGGGTAGAATAATCCATGTCCATTGGTGTAAGTAACCAATTTTGCAACAAAATTAAGGCCTCAAGTGTCTTAGGCTTTAAGGAACTTCAATGAATTCATTTTTCGGTATGCTCCCCAATATTTGTTGTACTTGAGCAACATTACATCACCCATTTGTGATGCCACTCCATGTATAACTGGAAGATTAGAAGCAGAATCATCTTCTGAGATTTCAACCATGGTAACCTACACAAAAGAAACAAGTTACAACAGAACAACTTGCAAAGTTCACAAATCTCAGAAATACATTTCAAATTAAGCAAGATCATAACCTAAAAAAAACTACAAGATACTGAAACAATTGAACATCAACATTTTGTTCTCATACAAGTACACTTATACCCAATATCATCTCTGGTTAACATCGTATGTACTACACCATTATATTTTATTTACCAAAGTTAATCTCTTGTTAACACAGATGAGACAGAACACAAATGAATCCAATCACTGATCAATATTTTATAAATAATTGATAACCCACTAACTAATTGATACCCACAGAAGCAAAGTTTAAGTTTAAAATATATAAACTAGAAAGTAAATGATACATGATGATAGGCAATAATCAATAGTTTAAAATTTTATCCATCACAGATGCAAACAGCAAACAGAGATAGCAAGAAGAGTAAAAGACAGAGCATAGGTTTTAGGGGTTTTGTACCTTATTATCTTTGTAGTTTCTACTTCATATACTGCGGCTTCAGTTGATGGTAATATAGTATTGCAGCTTGCTACGAAGAAAAAACAAAATTGAAATAAGATTTAAGAACCAAATCGAAATAAGCCAACCCAAAATCAATCTTAGGAAACAAAACCCTAATTAGTAATTACAATGATTCCTAGTCTCACCTTCGGTTGTTGGTTTGCTACTGGTGACGATGTTGATTGATTGCTTCTAGTGATGCTGTGATTTGATTTACAAAGCGAAGAGAAAGTGAAAAAAAGAAACTGAGTCTGAGAGGGAGAGAAGAGGCTGACACTGAAGGGAACTGAAGAGAAGTTAGCGATGATTAGGTTAGGGAATTATATATCATTACTTCAACGGTTGTGGTTCATCTAGGATAGGTAATCTAAGGGTTAAAATTAACTTAGAAATATTTAGGCGGGTGGGTGGGTTGGGTCGGGTGAGGGAAGCTGTCACCCACAGTCGACCCACCATACGATGGGTTTTGATGCTGTGACCCATAGTCGACCCGCTCCTAGGCGGGTTGGGTCGGGTGCGGGTAATTTCAGGCGGGTGTGGGTTGGGTTGGTGGGTTGAGTCAGTTTTTTGCAGCCCTAGTTAGGCAGCAGGTGGCCATAAGTCACAAGTCAAGCACTGCTTTTCATGACATCAATGAGAGGTGATGGGTGGTCATGAAAGAGTGGAGAAAAATCTATATGAGTATGGAAGTAGTAACACATATGTAGCAATACATATGGTCTCATAATCACATTAACCCACCTCTTCAATGAAAGAGCAAATGGAAGTTTATGTTAATACATGAAGAAATTCTTAAAATTTCGTAGTCAGAAAATTCAGATGTTAGACCCTTCACTAAAACTACTATAGAATTCCCATACGAACTCGGATTCTGGTGATCCACCCCTCTATTCTTATCAGAAAAGATTTCCTATCTTCCAGCGAGGGAATATTTAGGTTTTTAGCTCGTTTAGGAGGTGAAAACTGCCAAATAGTAAAAACTCAGGAAGAATTCAGGAGGAATTTTGTCAGTTTTCAGCCATGACCTAGCTCGTTCTTTAAGCTGTATCTTTTAGCTATTTTATCCGATTGATGTTATTTTTTAGTATGTTATAGTAGGCATCCATAGAATACTTTTGACATATAGATCATGTCCAGATTCTTTACGAGTTGCTCCCAACTGTTCGGACAACCTTGGGTGACTTTTTGGATGTCGTTCAACCTAGTTAAAGCGATCCGATTGGTGAGAGCGGAGCATGTAGGCTATATACAATATGATTTGGCGGAGCAGAGCCTTTAGTCTATAAGAAATATGATTGGCCGGAACACTAGAAGGGCCATATGTAGCTATCATGGATCTTGCTCGGTTATGTCAGGAGGGAGCCAAGCTTGTTAAACCGACCGGCCAGGTTTTAATTCTAAAGCGGAGCTTGCAACGTAGAACCGATGTGATTGGACGATAGGAAAGATGAGCATGTGGGGGAAAACCTGGAGCAGGGCCGGTCGGCCATAGGAGGCGCCAGCTAGGGTTAAACCGGTCGGCCAAGGCCGTGCTCCATCTGTGACTAACTTGATCAGTCACGGTTCCCCTTTTGTTTATTTTTCCAACTCCTTTTAGGGTTTTATTCCTACTAGCTCTATGATGAGCCAATTTCCTAGCTTGCCTAGGTTTAGTCTTGACCAATATTGATCAAGATATCGTGTTTGCTCCGTTTTAGGGCAGAAAATCTAATTTTTGTGAGTTGACACAAAATTAGGTTAAAATTAAATTTTTGTGAATTGACACAAAATTAATCGATTTAGGTGAATTTTGTATGTTAACACAAAATTACAAATTTTTACTCTTACGAGTAGCGCAGCTTTGGTCTTATTAACACAGCTTGCGCTTCTGATCATGTACCTTCATGCATTTCTTAATTCAGACACTTCGGGAGATTAATGCTACCCATCTAAGGGTGAACATTAAACGTCATGTCATGTCATCACTAAGAGTTCAGTTGGGAACACAACATAAAATAGAAACGCAGCAGGCTCTACATTAGTGAATAATGCAATTAGGAGCTTAATTGCGCAGTAGGCTACGCATTAGTGAATAATGCAGCTAGAAGCTTAATTGCGCACCAGGCTATGCATTAGTGCATAATGCAACTAGGAGCTTAATTTTAATAAAATTTATAGAATACTTGGGATTGTTGTAACATGCACCAATATTATTCTAATAAATTTCGTACATGTAGATACTGAATTACACAGTACATATGTAAGCAGAGAGGTATAGACACTCATCATCTTTTAGTGGCTCTACTTCCTTACAGAATGAAGGCACACAAATATGGAGTTTTACAGTTTTAGACCTAAACTAAAAACCACCATCAACAGCTGGGTCAATACATAACAAATGGCAAACAATGGATGGGTCGATACCTGGCATATCTGACATCTTTTAGGCAAAGATGTCGATGTTCTGATTTAGCAATTCGATCATGCTCAGCTTAATTGAAGGTGGGATATCTTTTTCCACAAAGGTAATTTTTGGTTCATCACCTATACCCAGGTCAATTTTTCTAGGAGTTCTGCTACATCTTCTTTGAATGCTCGACCTGAGTTTTCAGGTATTTTCTTTTCTTCAGGTTTTGTTGTCAGGACCCTTTTTGAGATGGCTTCTAATGAATGTAGTTCGAAAAGATTTCTTTCTATCTTTCCTATCCTCCCTAACAACTTTAATTGCTATCGTCTTTGATCTCTATTGGGGTCCTCTTGCTGTGCTAGTGATAAAACAACAAGTTCTTTTGAGACATCTTGATTACCCTTGATTATGTATTCCCATGAGCTGGTCATGAACTTGAACTTTTGATGATATGTGAACGCCACAACTTGCATTGCGTGGAGCCAGTTTCTACCCAAGATTACATTGTAGGGTGACTTTGTATTCAATACCAGAAAAACAACATTTGTCTTAATAGGTCCGGCTTCCACTGTCATAGTGATCTCACTAATTGAGTAACTCATTGAACCATTAAAACCCACAATAGCCGAGCTGTATCCCTCATTTCTCCTTATATAGTGATTTTCATCTTCTTTGTTGCTTGGAGGTATATAATGTCACTAGTCGACCCTTGATCTATGAGTATTTTTCTGCAATCTCATTCGCCTATAACAAGTTCAACTACCAAGGCGTATGATTGTGGAAAAGTTGCACCGGCTAAGTCATTTGCAGTGAACCTTATGTCATTAGGTTGGAGTAAAATTCCTTCACATCTGGGGTGTAGGCAGGTGACGTTAACCTCATACATTTTTCTCTTTCTATCATTCAGGTCTATTTGAGCATCAGCTCCAGTTCGAGGCACCGAATGGATCATGTTTACTATCCCACTGACCTGCCTTGGTGGAGATCTACTGTTCTGAGCTATTGGTTCTTGCACAACAAATTCAATCAGGTGTCCTTTGTTCACCATGTCATCAATGAATCTTAGCATATTTTTATAATCATTTTTATGGTGTCTAGTTGTTTCATGGTAAGCACATAATGATTTATTCTTTCCTTCATTTCTCATATTTCTTGGAGCTGAGAAATACAGCTTATTTTTCATATGCTTCAGTATGACCTCCGAGGTGCGTTCAACTTTGCAAAGTTTTAGATTTCTTCCTGTCATTTTGTTGTTGACTCGGCTCTGTAATTTTTTTTTTCAAGGATTGATCTGGCAATCTCGGGGAATAAGGCCTTCTATCATCTGAATGTTCTCTCCTGGCCTATTTTCCAGCTTTAGGGTAAACTTCCTCAAGAGATTCTAGTGCTTTTGTAGAAAATGAGTCTCTAATTTTACCCTTCTGCAGAGCGTTCTTGAAGAATGCGTAGAAAAATTTCTCTTGAGATTTATCCACAGGTGTTGTTGATTTAAATCTCCTTAAGAAGTCTGTGAAACTTTCATTTGGCTTTTGTGCAATTCTAAATACATTCTCTAAAACATCTGCTTGTCTTATTTTTTATGAATAGTTCGGATGAAGAGAGTCCTGATGTCATTAAAGATATGAACTAAATTGGATGGCAAACATTTGAACCATACTAGTGTATTGTCTTCTAAGCTTCTTAGGAAAAAAAGCATGTCATGATGTACATTTTCTCAAGATAGAGAGTCATCTGCTATTCATAGTGAAAGATATGTTCATTTGAATCGGTATCCCCTTTGAATCCTTTGAAGTGAGGTAAGTGAAACTTTTCTGGGAATCGACACTCTCTGATTTCTCTTGGCAGTGGCCCATCTTTAAAAGTATAGGTCGGGTTTGTTCCTGGCTTATTTATAAGAAAATTGAATCTGTCCTCGTGCTCTTTAAACATCTTCTTTAATTTAGAGTCAACTGATTCCTGGAAAGTATTTGAAGGGACCATCAGGTCTGGTTCAAAGTTTGACTTTATACTTGTTGACATGTACTGATTTGTGAGCGAGCTCTGGTTACCAAACTGTTGTCGTAGTTGTTCTTGTTGTTGAGTTTCCAGGCTCGTCCCTGGTGTGTTGTCATAGTTGTCCTTGTTTTTGAGTTTCCAGGATCGACCCTGGTGGATGAGTTATATTAGTTGTTGATGAAGATGGAACATGTGCATACCTTTGTGCTGGCATCTTAGGTGTTGGTGGGGTCATATGATTGACCCGGTCAGTCAAAGTTGAGATAAATTTCAATAATTTCTGAAATATTTCATGTGGAATCTGCACCACTGGAGAGGTGCTCAAAGGTGGAACCCTATGGAGGTTTCTTGTAAGTACATGTGTCACTATTTGTCCTACCAAAACTGCTCCTGGTTGACCGTCGGGGCCCAACATAGTGGATGTCGTGACTGGTATTTCACCTCGTGAGTTGTATGGCTTAGGTAGAGGATCATCTAATGTACTAGCTCAACCTAAAGGTATTATTTGTACCTGAGGTGTGATATTTGTTGTCTGTTCCTCATGTATCATTTTCGCTGGGGGTGCTACCTCAGATATTGGTGTCCGACCTGGGGAGTTACTCCAGGTCAAGGAGGTAATACTCTTCTCGGTGTTGAGATTGTCATATGTTGTACCACATAAAGTGATAATCAACACGTGAGAGTTTGTATCCATAAAAATCTTTTTCGATTTAGGGTAGTTATTATTTTATACCCAAATCTGGAAGATTCTTTGAGGACACAATAGTCAGGTTTACTGTTTTGACAATTAGATCTATAATGATATGTAACAAACTGTTAAGTTAATTAGATGAAAATTAATAATTCATGACGTGATTTCAGATTTGAAGATATTCATCTTTCAGAGATGTTACTCTTCTTTTAGATGAAACAGAATATCTCAGATTCTTGTAATTTCCATTTCAACTTCCGATAGGAGATTATTCCAGTATTATGTTCAACAGAGATCACATATTTGAAAGAGATTCCAACATCAATTAACATTATATATGTATAAGGAATAACAAGAGAATAATTATGTATTGATCATCTTCCAAAATAATTCTTATTTCAGCGATTGCATCAAATTATGATAATAATGCTGAGAAAATGAAATCATGTGAATATTTATACATTGATGAAATCAAAATGATGAGATAAAGCTAGATTTATATGAATTATGACATCTATAAACCGAATTATTTGATGATGAACTCAGATCATGCATTTTTGCACTTTCTTGATGAAAAAAACATAAGATAAGGTCAGATTTACATGATTCATAGCTAATATACTTCGATTGTGAGACTATAAAGCTTTGATAATGTGACATTGCATACTATGGAGATCAAAATGCTCAAAACATTCATCGTGAACGAGATTCATGCCAGATCGAAGTAGCAGTGCATCATATGAAGATGGCTATAATGCAGATAATTCATGTTAAGTATCATGAGAAATTTAAAATTAATGCGTCTTAGGCATAAAAAAAGCTTAAATCTATGTTTTCATATCAAGAAATCATGCACCGATAACAATTCTTTCAGAAAATCGTATTTTCTCCCAAATTTGGGTTTTCCAAACATCAAGATTACGCCCTATTATGCCTTTTCATAATTAAATCCTAACGTAGATGTTAATCCCTGTTTCTAGCACCAATGAAGATGCATATTTCGCGTCGTGGGAGTAGAGACTTCGTATGTATACCTACACAGAATTGTGATATGATGATTCATATATTTGATCACCAAATCTGATCAATT
Organism: Papaver atlanticum; assembly: GCA_023531105.1. NCBI lineage: Eukaryota > Viridiplantae > Streptophyta > Magnoliopsida > Ranunculales > Papaveraceae > Papaver > Papaver atlanticum. Next base: position 1,385,572 of record JAJJMB010016078.1, read on the forward strand.
ACGGCACTTTTACAGGTGATTATCTTGATTCGAACAAGTTAGGGGATTATGGTTATCTTCTCTATAAGTCAGATTGTCAGTACAGAAAGTATCCAGAGATAGGATCACTTAAAGTATTTCTTATTGATCAGTCAAAGTTGTGTACATCGTACTTCATTTACAAGCATAACCTTTCTGGCTATTTATACTAGCGTAGCTATCACGCATGAAGTATATGCCTAATTGGAAACTTCCTTAATCTAGTTGGAGACGACGTCATTATGCACTCAAACATTACTTCCTTCTCGAATGATCTCCGTGACCTGGGTATCTCTCCTTGTCACGTGATTTTTCTCCAGGTCGTGGGCTCTTAGTCTTAACTTCCAAATGTGTCTTCGGTCTCTATATTCTCTGTAGTCTTCAGAACTCAAATAGTGCGCATTGTTTAGTCTCCATCTTCAGGTCGTGGTTATGAGAATATGATGTCTTTAAGTCTTGCATGTACTAAAGACTCGTCTGTCTGACCTCGACCTAGGTTCTCTCTCAGCACACTAGCTCGTAAGACCTGTATAGCTGTCAGTACTGGGTATATGCTATATTTTGTCACCTATACTTCTTACAAAATATCATCTTGAGCTACGGAGGGCGGACCATCTAACCGATACATACATCTAAAATGCTCTGAGCCCCGCAGAAAGAGTAACAACGGTATTCAGATGCGCTCATTAATATCTAAGATTCGATGCTAAGAATTCAAAATGGAGTCACCGCGGTCCTTCTAGTGAAGCACCTCGAAGTGCCCGAAAAAAACACAAACTAGCATATCGTTGAAAGAAAGAACCAAAATTAAAACAGCGATGCTACACGTAACCAGCGAATGAAACATCTGATACGAGGTGCGATACGACCCGAGAGAAGATAAAGGATAAATCTTTAAAAATACGAGTATATGATGATACCGACTCTGGGGCGGACTCCGGTTCCACGAATAAGAGCGACATGAAGGATAAATTGGAAGTATCATGACATGGTCAGAGCAAACGTAACCAATCACCCGAGAGGGACCAAATCAAAATAGAAAACTAAACCCAAAACACCTCCAAACGAATAAAAAAATGGAAAAATACAGTAGAAAAACAAGTAGTGAAGATTAAAATAGACGCGGTAGTCATCAATTTATACGAAATAGCCATGTTATCAAAAGAACAAACGTTATGCATTAAAACCATAACGGGAGAGATGACAGAAAAAACAGCAAAACCAACAATGAAACTAGGTTGTGAAAAAGATTGTGGCATCACGATAGATCTGAGAAAATGGTAATGGTTGGAACAACAAACTCAGATTCGACAAGAATCTCATTTTTTGGTAGTACGAATGGGGAACTGGTAGAGGCCAGCGAAAAAAAAAACTATACAGTAAGTAAACCTAAATAGAAATTAGAAGGTAAGAATTTATTTTGACAGTGTACCTTATGAAAGACAAACCGAATACACTATTGTAAACAAATAAGCGACTAGTTTACGACTGCCTCCATCTCGGAGAGAGAATACATTATTACACATTGTTATAACTTTCCTTGAACAGTTACGATCAACCATCGAAGCGGAAGTAACGAAAGCTTAGCAAGTAAGTGGTTAATTGAATGCCCTCCAAACTGGCAATATGAAGGAATGGTGCATTACGCGAAGTGGAAAAATGAGTAAAATGGTTCGACTGCTTATGGATATCATGTAGAGTCAAGCTAGCTCCTTCCAACTGAACCGAGTAGGATAAAACAAAAAAAAAATGGTGGAAAAAATCTGATTGCGTGAAGGTTATCTAATGGAAAAGTACTTGTCTGGAGATAAACTCGCAGTAGAAACAATAAAACAGGAATGAAGTGACGTTAAGCTTCAAACGAACTAGAAAAGTGAATTCATTAACAATTTTTCATGTATAGAGAAACGAAAACAGAAGATATAAAGAAATAAAAACAATGGCTAGACTAGAGAAGCTTGAAATGACGAGGGTACCAAGTACACCCCAATTTTTTAGATATCAATCTACTATAGATACACCTTGTATAATCTTATAATGACAAAAGATGTCAAATAATTATTTCATGTACACTTACGTCATGTTTGGTTCAAGGAATTGGATTTCTCATGTACACTTACGTCATGTTTGGTTCAAGGAATTAGATTCCATGGAATCCAATTCCTTGAACCAAACAACCCAAATCAACTTTATGTAATTGAGAATTTTGATTCCTATGAATCCAATTCCCTCCATAATAATAGATTTTCATTGCATTGGTCTAGTAGTGCAAGGGAATTGGATTCCAGGGTAAAAACAAAAGTAATTGGATTATCTCAACCAAACTTTAATATTTTGGATTTCAATTCAATTCCATGGAATTCAATTCCAGGAATTGGATTACCCCATAATTGGATTCCTAGGAATCCAATTCTTCCAACCAAACGAGGTGTTAGTATACAGTGTAAGTTCGAAACAGAACCGATCTATTAGATTGTACCAATTGTTTAATTAAAGTAAAGTGTTATTACTTTAATTATAACTATAACTATAACAATAATTATAATATCAAAAGTAAAGGCACACGACGAGATTTTTTTAACGAGGAAAATTGCAAGGCAGAAAAATCCGGGGACTTAGTTCAGCTTCTAGTACTAGCAGAATTAAGTCGTTATAAAAATTGACTACCGCAACTTTGTATATTTGAGACCAAGTAAACTTGTAATGACTCGACTCCCCACCGATATTGTACTCACTTAACCACTGCGGTTATACGACAGTGTAGGGTTTTCAATGAGCATCGTTGCGGTAATCAAGCATCAACTTCCCAGGAGGTCACCCATCCCTGGATTACTCTCGCTCGAGCAATCTTAACTGCAGAGCTTTCTGCCAACTCTGGAGCCAATTGTGCTGAAAAGTCATCGGTGTTAGGAAAGGAAAAACCATTACTTAGGTTCTAATCGGCGAACCTTACCTGCCGAATCGGGGTATTACAACACCCCCATCTTAAATTGGAACCGTCTTCGGCTCCGGAATATATTCAAGCCCAGATCTCCGACAAATTCAAACCCACAGAGAATTAGTGGATATACAAAGCCCGGTTGAAGAACTTTTATGCATTTCTACACTTCTACAGAAGAAGACACATACGGAAAGCACTTCTGGAAATGTCTTAGGTGTTTTTTGGTGGAGTGGGCTGATTAAAGTGTAGAAACTAATTGATTCACCATCGTTTTATATTCATATTAATTATGTTTATCTAATCAATGAAAATTTCTTTGCATTTGCACTCAATAACATAAATAATTTAAATCTTTCTTATAATGGAAACATACTACATTGGATTAAAGAACTACATTAGATCAAATCAAATGCATTAGATTGAAGAAACTACTACATAGCTGTCATTTAACGACCTCATTCAATTTCAGGGTGGTGGAGCATCTAAGACGACGAAGGGGTTGGATCTGTTGAGCTCTCTAAGAATGGTGAAACAAGCTTGGAAAGCGAAAGGTTTCCCCTGAGATACTTCTCTAGTGTTCTTGATTCAAGTTCATCCATAGCTTCACCGTCCTATTTATTGCAGTAATTGTGGCCTAGTAGACCTAGGAATTACGTTAACTAAAAAGATACGACAATACTTCAGCCTCATGCATCAATAGGTTCCCCGTTCGAACATTCTAAAAAATTCCAAAAAATTCGAATGGATGCGGCTTCATTACTATTGATATTATCGCTTGTTTGAAAAACTTAGGCTCTACAAATAGCTAAATCCTCTTCATCGGTGTAATTAGGACCACGAACTCTGGATGACATTTTTAGATGATTTTAAAAGTGAGATTTAGTGAGGAAGAAAGTGTGAATCTGGAGTTGAAATGAGTAATATTTATAGGAAATTCAAAGAAAGCCATTGGATGAAGAACTCTGTAGCCGTTCAGATCTATCCGTTGGCGGACAGAGAAGAGACGCGCGGATTAGCTAGAGTCACCAGCGGGATTAGTGGAGACACGCTGCTAAAGAAAACCAGTGACCGATTTCATTTAACCGCACGGCTGGACAAGAGATGCGCGTCTCTTTGTAGAGCACAATGAGCAAACCAATAAATTTGCGGATTTGTCCATGCATATTTTCCTTTTTTGAGTCCACAATGGGATCAATGATTTGCCCATCCTATAAGAATTACCCTTTGGCTAGCCAAGTTAAGCTTTTTACACATTTTTGGGGGTTTGTAGCTAAGGCTGCACACGGTGCGGTTCGGTGCGGTTATTGTTAAAACCGTTGACCTAACCGTGTATAGCACGGTTATCACATTTGAAACCATAACCGAACTGTTCAGTTACGGCTTCCATCGTCGCGGTTCGGTTACGGTTTCCATCGGTTTTTAACCGACTCATACCCATACAAAAAATAAAAAAAGATTGTTATTGCATCTGTTTTCTCAAATCTCAATTACATGGATGTGTATTACATATCATCAAATTACAAACCCAACTTAAAGATTCGTACAAAATTATAATTACAAACCCAATATAGAGATAACAATCAAAAAATAAATAAAACTAAAAAAATGGATTCTTAAGAACCCTAAAGTTCTAATATTTTCTTCCAAATCTGCAATTTTTTCAGATTACATGAAACAAATCCAATTAAATAAACATCCATCAACACACCAACTACAAAAATAAGAATTGAAACCCATGAAATCTAACTAATTAGACGACAAAAAATAATAATAATAATAATAATTAAGAACCCTAAAATTCTATTGTGGTCATTAATCTTCGATTTTTCACCAATCAAAAGGTGGTGTTGCTTGTGCTGGTGGTGTAGCTTGTGGTGGTACTCGTGATGATGGTGTAGCAGTTGATGGTAGTGTAGCAGGTGGTGGTGCTGGAGATGATGGTGTAGCAGTTGATGGTGGTGTATGTTGAAAAGGAGAAGATTGAAAAGGAGAAGAAAAACTAACTAAAACATAAGAGCAAGAGGAAGGAAGAAAAAGAAAAGAAGAAGGAAAAAGAGGTGGTGATTGTGGTGCAACCGATGGAGGGGAGGGAGGAGTTGATGCGAAGAAGTGAAGAAGAAATGAAAAGAGAAACGATACTTGTTTTAGTTTTACGGTTAGATATATAAGTTAAATATATACTGAGAGTATGCGGCTAAGATTTGATAGCAATATAAATCAATGGATATTAATGATCGGTTAATACGGTTCGGTTAGGGCGTGGTTAATGGTGGAACCGTTGACCGAACCGAAGATCTAACAGTTATCAAAATTAAAACCGTGACCGACCATTGGATTATCGGTTCGGTGCAGTTACGATTCGGTTTTTGCAGTTACGGTTCAGTTTCTGTGCAGGCCTATTTGTAGCCCACCTAAACCACCTGACCTCCGTCCTTGCTGGTAAAATTAATGACCGACACTGGAGAAACTTCTTTTTCTTATTGTTCCTCAACGACAACAGATGGAAAACCTTTGATTGTTAGGGTCAAGAGAAAATCTTCTGAACCCCCACTGGTAGCCCTCTGTAAGTATTTCCACTAAAAGATTCTCCCTTTTCAGTTTTTTTTTTTTTTTTTCGGTGAACAATTCTTAAAATGACTGAATTTTTCGTTCTGTTGGTGTCAATTTCTAGGGTTAGAAATCAATGAAAGACCACTTAAGCGACCATTAGTGGACTTTGAGAAATTATCAATTTCTGATTCATCTCAAACAGGTGACAACAACTCCTCCACTTAATCATAACCCATTTAAATAAGTGTTTAAGTTAACCAAACATATCTTTGTAATCATATATAGCCCACAAAATTATGTATAATTATTATATATATCCCATAATGATAAGATAAACATTAAATCTCTCTATCAACATCACCAAAAACAAAAATAAAAAAGTTAATTATTTAATCAAGTTTATGTAAGATATTTGACATAATTAATATTTTTTTTAAGAATAATCAACACCCTCAATCAATTTTGGTATGATTGAGAAGAAAAAAACATCATCTTATAGATTTTTTCTTTTTATAGATTATATTTATGGAGTTCCTAAGAGAATGGTCCTAGGAAAAGAATTAAAACCTCTGCTAATTCCATTTCGATTGACGTTGTTGTGGAATTTTTTTAAGGGAACAATTAGAATATACACCATAACTTTGATGTAATCATGATTAAGAAAAAATTATTTTAGAGAAAATAAGAATTAGAGTTTATTTTGTTTTTGGGAAAAAATAAGAATTAGAGTTTATACATAATTGTTCAATTTGTGAGAATACTAAAAAAATAATTATAATTAATTTTAAGTATGATTAAGAAAAAAAAAATAGGGTTTATTTTGATTTTGAGGAAGAAGGATTTAAGTTTAATTGTTAGCAAAAAATTAAGACTTGTTTGGTTTTTTATTTTAACTTTTGGTTTTTCATTTTAACTTAAACTTTTTGGACTATGGTTAATAAAAGTGTGGGCTACATTTAAGAGAAGCCTTTAATTTTAATTTTGTATGTAATTTTTTTTATTGTATATGTTTCTACTATGTATCAGAAATCTTGAAATGCAAAAATGTGTTGGCACAACATGTAGAAACAGTTAGTAGCTTGAAAGCTGCAATCGGTGTTTTGCAATCCATTGTGGTGAGTATCATGATTTTCTTAGTTCTAATTCTAAAGCAAATAGATTGTGGCAACCATGTGACCCATATGATATATAGTATTAAGCATGAACCTTGCTTGGGTGTATGTGGTGTACGATTCCTTCTGTGGACTGTTGGCTGAGCAACCCATTGCAGTGAATTGCCTGGCATCTACGATGAATAGGCAGCACGAACATTCAATTAATTTTGACAAGGCATTTTGCCATTTTCTTGAGAGGAACTTTTGAAAAATGACCTGGTTTTGGAGATATCTAAGGAATTGAATCTTTTTAAGCAGCCTTACTCTGATGATGCCACCGTTTTGAAAACTAAAGTCGATTAACGAAGACAGACCTTCAAACAAGAGAATGTAGGTGGATTTTTTTTTTCAACCATCTGAATTCCCCTATTTTGCTATTCATTTGTTACTTTATTAGTTAGTCCAATTTGTGATTGGAATTTTGTTGTTCGATGAATGCAGAAGAAAGATCAGCGGCTGTCTAGAGCCAGAGAAAATCATGAGGTACGTTTCTAGCAAAGGAAATAGAGCTTATTGATTCGGAAAAAAAAAATGTTTAACATACTTTTGCTGTTAATTGTTAGGACATGGCAAAAAATGCTCGATTTGAACAAATATGGAAGAGGCGAAAGGGAAAAGTTCAGGGTGGCAGCATACATGAACTGTGTCATATTTATGATGTTGTTCGTGTTGATGCTGAGGAGGAAACACCAAAGAAGGAAGAACAGCCAGAGTATGGGATTCTTCTGTGCCTTCTTTGTTTCTTTCTTCATTTTATAGAGAGATTTTGTTTGATTCTATTGATTTTGTCGCAGAGATACCTCTTTGGAGGACAACAAAATTTTGTGCAACTTTCTGCCTCTTATAAGGGAGTTTCTTCCGGATGCTGCTGCAGAGATTCAGTCTGATATGCATTCATACATAAACAGTAAAGGTGCTTCCCAGTGATACAGTGTTTTTAGCCTCTCCATTCTTCAACTTCATGTTTGTGCATCTCTGTGCAATATTGAAAATCAGCCTATGACACTCTAAGTACACCAGAATCTTGATTATCCGAGAACCGAGAACCGAAGCTTTTTTCCAGTAACAAGTACCAGGTAGGCTGGAGAGAGAATCTCCGAAAAGTTTAGCATAGTTTTTACGCCGGCTTGCCACACCTTGCACAACCCACATTACGTAGGCAAAATCTTTGACACATTCCGTGCCGCAATGGTTAACCAGACAGGGGTGGGCACACCACTCTAGTTGGGTTTACGTATTCACGACCGTTAGATTGGCATACCCACATGTTCCCTTCCTAGAGAGGCATAGCAAGGAAAACCTGCTAGCAGATGGTGTAACATGTTCGCATGTTGAGGGTATAGCTTATCGGAGAGTGTGACCCTGCGTGGTATCCGCATATACCTTAATATCCGAGGATAGTTCAGGTATACACCTCGCTCCATCGCGATCATGCCTTAACGCTCAACCGTCGAAGGGACCGGTAGCCTGGATGCCGGCTATAGGCCATTGCAATCGTCGCAGAATCTTGATTATCCATCTTATTGAATTCTGTGTAATATGTCCCTTGTGCGTGCAGCAATGGATGATTATGTATATGATTTGTACACTGCGAAGGACGAGATGAACGCAACTGAAGAAGAAGACACTCTAAACATATGTCCCCTGTAAGGATTCGTACTTGTCCTGCCTGGCTTCAGTTGAAAGGATTAAGGATTATGAAATATCTAACTAAATATTTATTATCTGGTTTAGAGTTAAGGTAGGTGAAGATGATGATTACTGCGATGGACCTAAGGAGTCTGAGTGGGATACCAGCGATTCAAATGGTATGTTCTGCTTGTTTTGTTTCATTTTTACTTGGATTTGGTGATTTTACCCTCCATTTTTTTGCTAGACTTAAACCCTCTTCCCTTTCATTAATTTTGGTACTTCTTTCTGTTTAGCTGAAGATACCCTGACGAGGTATCATCAAGAAGAGGAAGATACCAAAGAAGAGGAGGAAGTTGATGAAGACAAAGATATAGAAGACGAGGATGATGATGAGGGCACGACTCATGTCAATGGTTTCAAAGGGCTTAACAAGTTAAGTGAAAACAAAATCCCCTACAGTTCTGAAGATGACTGCTCGTATGATGAAGATGTAGACGACAATACATTAGCTGATGATGAGGATGATGACGAGGATAGCTGGAGATGGAAACATCGCTGAGGCATTGTTTTTTCTTTCTTCCAGCATTCAATAAAGGAATGCAAGAATTTACTCCTTTTAGTTTTAAGTTCCACCAGTCTTGCTTGACCTTGCCTACTAATAATGTATATTGAAATTGCGCGTCAAATGCTTGTTTGTTAATAGTTCACCAGACAACAAGCAATGTTACAGAACGACTTGAGACTGTATCTAGAGCCAATGCAGTCTTCTTGACCTTTTTATGCAATTGAAATACCATTTAGTCCTAGGAATAATATATTAGAGAGAGTCTAGTCCAGTTGACTGAGTCAACTGTCTGTTTGGTCCATTTTTAAAATATATATTATTGTTTGGTCGTAGAAATTATGGTTTGGTCCTAGGGTGATGTCATGGATGATGTAATTGTCATCTTGTAGTGGTAGAAATACCCTTTTAGATTAGGACCATATATATAGGAAAAGTCAAGAGGAAAGAAATTATTTTCAGATTTACTTTCCCTCACCTCTTTTTTTCTTTCCAGATCTACTTTTTTCTCTTTTTTTTTTCTTTTCTGCTGCTGCATAGAATCAATGAAGATATGTATTTTTCTAGGGTTTTTAATTTACAGAGATGATGTGAAACAAGAAACATCTGAAGATGATGTAAACAAGAAAGAGAGTTCGTGTTGTTTTGATATTGAAGATGAACTCGTGATGTTTTTTTTTTCTTCTTTCTGCTGCTGTATGATGAAGATGATGATGATGATGAATACTTTCAAGATCTGTTGTTGTTGTTACTGCTGCTGCTGGTTAAGATGATGAACACGATAACGATGATGAAAACGAACTCGGTTTTGAAGACGACGATGATGGAAGATGATGTTACTGCTAGTTTTTGAAGACGGTGGAAGATGATGTTGTTGCTGGTGTTTGAAGATGACGATGTTGCTGCTGTTGTTGAAGACGTCAAAGAAGATGAAGATGATGATGATGATGTTGTTCATTTTTACAAATGAACTCTGTTTTTTTAGGTTTTTATCAGGAGTTCATTTTTGGAATGAACTCTGGTTTATATAGCTTTTTATCAGGAGTTCATTTTGACGAATGAACTCTGGTTTATATGTTTTTATCAGGAGTTCATTTCTGGAACTAACTCTGGTTTATATAGGTTTTTATCAGGAGTTCATTTCTGGAATGAACACTGGTTTATATAGGTTTTTATCAGGAGTTCATTTCTGGAATGAACTCTGGTTTATATATGTTTTTATCAGGAGTTCATTTTGACAATTGAACTCCTGATAAAAGGTGATTTTTGAAAAAATAAGTAGAAATTAACAGGAGTTCATTTTGACGAATGAACCGCTACAAGAAAATAAGTAAAAATTAACACGAAAGGGTATTTTTATCTGTTTTATATTTTTAAATAATTATGGATCAAACAGTAAAGGCGTTTTCCCAAAGGACTAAACTGACTTGGGACCACCTAAAAAAGGACCAAACGATTATTTTCCCTCGAATAGATGTAAAACACGATATAGTCTGATGTTGTTAGAAATATTAACAATAAAAATTGAGAGCATGCATCTAAGTAAAGCATATCGCAACAAAACATGAAAGTCCTCAGCTGTCTGATCAAAAGAAAAGATAAAAACATGAAAGCAATTCCCCAATCATGGTCTTACTTGTTTTGGATGATTAACAATTTCTCCTTTCTGTTAGCACCTCTTGACCTGATCGAGTTTTTATGCTCCGCATTTAGCCTTGGAAGCTTGGCCAAAATCTTTCAAAGTAACATCAATTTTTTGCGATTCTTTACAAATCTTTCAAAGAAGTAACATTAGTTTCTCCCAAATCTTTCAAAGAAACATTGCTCTGCATGTGAGGGATCGCCTTAAGGTAAACAATTTTCAATTCCGTACCATTAGCTGGCTTATCATCCCGAAGTTTGTATACAGTTGATGTTTTAGGGTCATACCAATAGAGGCTCGTGCCGGAAATTCAATACATTAAAACTGCGTTACTCCTTGTGATTGCGAATGGCTTAAAATAATATGGAAAACCCAGCTCTACACTAAACTCCTTAAGCCAATGTGACAAATTTTTATTCTTATTATCTCTCTTGTATACCCATATGTCAGTGCGACAACCTCCAGTGATTGAATGAACCAAATACAAATTATTATTCCCTCCAAGCAACTTGAGTGGAAAACTATAATTATCTATGTACTCTAAATCTTTAGAACGTAGCAATGCGATGTAATGGAACTTCTCACCTTCCAAATCAAAGTCCACAATCTCACTTTCTTGTACTCTACGAGTACTACTTTGGTGCAACCAGAAAAGTGCTACATTTGCGTAGATACCTGATGAATAATTGAACGCGCATCGGTCAGTGAATCCGATGTTTCTCCACCCACCGCCAAGAGTATACACGTGAACATATCCTCCATCCCGTTCCTCTTTACAATAAAATATGGTAAAAAATTTGTATTTGCTAGTTGAAGGGCAATAGCCAAACCCACTTGCTAAACGACCACTTGTGCTTGATATATCCCGAGGCAATTCAGAGCAATTAAGTCCCGGAAGAAATACAGCTTCTCCGGTTAACGGGTTGTAGATCAGAAAAGGAGGATATCAAGGAAATAGAGAAGAATTTACATAATATTTTCCAAAACAAACCAAACCATTGCAAGACCCAACCATGACTTTCTTTGTGACTGATTCCGCAATAAATATGATGTGTTCTATCTCCGGAATAAAGTTGTCAGAGTAGTAGTTTAACGTCTTTGAATGATCATCATGATCATACTCATCTTCATAGAAAAGTTGTTTTAGCTTAGAGCCATTTTTATGATCGTCAACATAATGAGCGAAAATGAAACCTAGCTTTTCAGTTTTATTACGGAGGATTGCTCTCCAAGTTGTACATACATGTTTGGCATATAAAGCTACCTCAAAAGGTAATCGAGAAAGTATATCTTCCAAGATATCACCGGGAAAATTCTCAGCTCTAACCATTTTTTTCTGCTATTTTTTTTTTCTAGATTTCTTCTTTGCAATACGGCAAGAGAAGCCAAATGTTTTTCTGTACCCTAAAAACCCTAAGCTAGTAAGCTTCTTAGCACTAGCAGGGCCGGGATAGAGGATCCGAGCCCATGCTTATCTGGGCCTTGGGCAAGTGCATACTTATCCGGGAAACTGCATGCTAGATTCACCATGCAAGAGTTAATGAGCAAGATACCTTAGTTGGTCATTATGAATTGCCATAGGCGAAAGCTTTCGAGGCAGCAAGCGAAGAATGTATATTAAAAGCTTGTATTGTGCATCTTGCTCAGTGTATGTTTTCTTTCTTCCAACAATTCAATAAAGGAATGTAAGGGTATGCTCTTTTTGGTTTTTAAGTTCTTAAGTTCGATATAAACGTAAGAGAAACCGGTTCCACAAAATTGTGATGTAAAATACTTGTTGTATCTAAAGTCAATCCAGTTTTTCTACTCGGATTGTCTACTATATATGCTTTGGATAAAGGATCAAATGCTTGTTTGTTAATAGTTTATCCGACAACAACGGATGTGACAGAACGACCTAGACTGGCTGTATCCGGACGGAGCCCATCCAGTCTTGCTTGACCTTGCTATGAGTTTAACAACAAAATTAGAAGTTTAACAACAAAATTAGAGAGCATACAACTAAGTAAACCATATATACCGCAAACAAGTAACTAAAAATTGTGGAGGACATGCAATGAACATGAAAGCAATTCAGCAATCTACTCTAACGCTTCCAGATAACGTCTTCTTTGGATATTATCCCAGAAAGCTCGGCGAACATTGTTCGAAGAAGTAACGTTAGTTTCTCCCAAATCTTTCAAAAAAAACATTGCTCTGCGTGTGAGGAATTTCCTCAACGAAAACACGTCCTCTACAATCATCGTTATCAATATCCCGAAGTTTGTTAAAGGTTGAAGTTTTAGGGTCATACCAATAGAGGCTCTTGCCCTTATTACAAATCCATAAAACTGCATTGCTCCTTGTGATTTCCAATGCCTCAAAAAAGTGTGGGAAATCCATCCGTACGCTAAACTCCTTAAGCCAATGTGACAAGCTTTTGTTCCCAGTATCTCTCTTGTATACCCATACGTCAGTGCAATAAGCTTTAGTGATCGAATGAACCAAATACAAGTTATTATTCCCTACAAGCAACTTGAGTGGAGCATTGTAAGCCATGTAATCAAAATCTTCAGAACGTGGCAATGCGATATCATGGAATTTCTCACCTTCCAGATCAAAGGACATAATCTCACTTTATTGTAATCTACCATTACTTCGGTGCAACCAGAAAAGTGCTCCATTCCCGGTGCCAAGAGTATATACAATAACATGTCCTATCTCCCGTTCCTGTTTATGATGAAATATTGCAACAACCTTGTAATCATTAGTGGAAGGACAATAGCCAAACCCCCTTGCTAAAACCTTGTAATCATTAGTTTCAGGACGGGGACGATTGCTAAAGCCACTTGTAAAATATATGATAGAAAAGTGTTTAGTTTCGGCAAGAATGATAGATTCTCCTGTTAACGGGTTGCATATTAGAAAAATATATGCTTCATGTTTACGAAAAATATGTTCATTATCATTTGGATTATATTTGCCGAAACAAACCAAACCATTGCAGGACCCAACCATGACATGTCCCCAGCCTGATTCCTTAATAGATCTGCTGCGTTCTATCTCTGTAATAAGATTGTTGTCATAGTAGTAGTTCGAATTCATACCCATCTTTGAATGATCATACTCATCTTCATAGAAAAGTTTTCTTATATTTTTGTCGGAACGATAAGCGAAAAGGAAACCCGGCTTTTCATATTTATTACGGATGAAGATTGATCTCCAAGTTGTGCATACATGTTTGGCATGTAAATCTACCTCAAAAGGTAAATTATTATTATTTTGGCATGTAAATCTACCTCAAAAGGTAATTGAGAAAGTATGTCTTCTAAGATATCAATGGGAAGATTCTCCATGTTGAATTTTACGATGTAACTCTTCTGTTTTGCAGTGGATAATAGGGAAAGATAAAGAGGCACAGAGAGAAGGATTTTTCCATTCATCAGAGTTAGTATGTGTTACATAGATATAGTCCTTTATATACGATATGAATAAAACCCTAGCTATTGGGCCGCACATCCGTGGGCTAACGCCCTACAACACTCCCCCTTGTACGGTCAAATAGAACTCCATATGCAGTACTTCATATACAGTGCTTCGGATGTAGGTCTTCAAATGTAGTTCTTGTAGTTCTCTCCTTGATGACTATTGTGTCTAAGCCAATTGCTCCATTAAAACTTTGACAAGGAAAAACCCAGTGGGACAAAACCTTGGTACAGCTCTTCACATGTAGTACTTCACATGTTGTCTCATATTTTATATGTAGTTCATCACATGTAATACGATCTTCAAAGATCGTCGAGTCTAAGTTAATTGTCTCGTTAAAAATTCGTCAGTTTAACCCAGAGGGACAAAACCTGAACTAAAGAAAAATAGTACAATATTAAGTAAACTTGGAACATAATTGGATGCGTATACGTTTCCTCATTAAAACCTTGACAAGGAAAATCCAGTGGGATAAAACCTTGACGAAGGGAAAAGAGTACAACATGACAGATGCAAGTAAAGGTGATCCGTTGCAGATGATCACTTTGCTCAGTTGAAGTTTACTAGTTTCTTCACAACTCCTAAGGCAGAAAATTCTCGTATGAAAGACAATAGCCTTAGCTAGGAAATTACATTCCCGGCGTTTGTTGTTGTCTCAATAAAAACCTTGCCGGGTAACAAAACCCTGTGGGAAAAAGCAACCTCGGTGAAGGAAAATAGTACAACACACCATTAGATGCTCCCCCTGATGTCAGACAATTCTCATTAGTCTAATGCAATCAAAAGGAGTTTATCGCACTTTACTTTGGTGACTTGAATGTTTATATGACTCTGTTGTTGATTCTGGAAGTTACGTTGCTTAACAGACTATCGCGTTTCATTTTTTTGATTCAGACATTTTCAGTAATATCAACGTGATCTTTATGTCTTCAACGTTCAACATACTTGATGTTTTTAGTGTTGTCTCGCTAAAAACCTTGTCGGGTAACAAAACCCTTTGGGAAAAACTATTCTCGATCGAAGGGAAAAAGAGTACAACACGGCTTCAATTTCGAAGTAAAATATGTCGACATCATATCCTTGGATCCTCCCCCTGATTACTTTCAAAGTTATTCCTGACAGTTCCTTTAATCATTTACTTTTCGAAACTGAATATCGGTAATGACCTAGAAAATAGTCTACCATATCTCCCCCTAACGACGGGAAGACTGTCTCATTAAAATGACAACCCGCAAATCTAGCGGTAAGAGATCTCCTGCCAAAGGTTTTAAAAATGCGGATAATTGTTTTGAAGACCCATCATAGTACGATGTGGAGTGGTAATGGCACATGTATAGTGCAACCAAAAATACGTAAGAACACGAATGTCATGCTTAAATCCAGTTACCAACTGGTACGCAAAAAAAGGTTGACTAATATTGGGGTCTAAAAATGAATTAAGTAAAGATGTGCGTAATATTGCATATCCCCAAACAATAAAAGGTAGGTTGGTACGCATAACCTATTCCTTAGACACTATCTGTAACCTTTGATGATAGCTTTTGCGAGACCATGGGGTATATGATTCTCTACATTGATCTTATTAAAGATGCAATAACCATCAAGTCCTTTGGATGTATACTCTCTAGCATTTAAAAGGGGTGGTAAGCCCTTACATGTATAATATGTGCTAGTAGTTTTCCAAACGCAACATTTCTCGGGAACTGTAACTAGTCCAAAGTGTGAAAACATCCACCAGAGCCATAAGTCACTTTAATGGTCCGCATTCTGCGTGGATATATTTCTAGATCACCTTATTTTCTTTGTAATATAGGTTGTTTATCATTTGCATCTTCAGATGGTCTCAATCATTTTTTATTGAAGACTTTGTAAAATGAGTGATATGCTCTCTTACTTAAAAACATAATGGGAGGGGGGAGGGGGTTGCGCATCTAGTACTTTAGAAAACACTTATTGAGAGGTATGCCGTTACTTCGCATTCTGTCAATCTTTTTCCTGTTGTCTCGTCCACTCAAACACAGTGATGTACGTATGAGTCCTTTCAAAACAAGACATCATGTCACAACCAAAGTGCCTTTATGGTTATGTCAAAGTCTATATGAGTCAATTTCCAACATTTCATCGTCGGAGTCAATATGGATTCAATAATCCAAATTAATACTATAGCGATTTACATTTCACTAAATTGACTCATCAGTTTCTCTAAAGTATATTTCCCTTCAAATATATTAGAGACTATAAAAGATGCAATCAATTACATTCTCATCACAGTCAGGTTCCACATGATATCCATTTGCATGGGTTTCTTTGGAATTTAACAAGGTGAGATTATCTCTCGGTACATGTAGGGATTCTGTGATGTCTTTGTTCTATCTTGAAAACAAATTTTGAGCAGTGTTGTTCTCGATGATCCAATCGTCGTAGTCACATTATAAGGAAATAGTTCAACAACTAGTTTAAATTCCTTAAGCTGGTGGGAGGGAAACCACTATCTGTTAGACATTGAGTCTTGAGATATTAAATAAGTGGTGTGGCCTTATTAATAACAAAAATGATATTCAACTCAAGTACTTTAGAGTGAATGTATGTTACGTTTCAAGGGGGATGATATATTTTTCATCCGGATATATCTCAAGTGCTATAGAGAATTTATGTCTCGTAGGAATGATATACTTTTCATTCCATAAGCGCAGACATTGGATCTAGTTCAAATAAATAGTCAATTGGCCAGACAAAGTTCTTCTTGTCGTTAAAGTTGATGTCTAAAGTATGACCTTCCCATGGAAATTGGTTGCTACTATGGTACCCGCATTGCATTGCTTGTACCAATACCGGTAAAAAGATTTATTCTCAACTCTTTGGTGAAAGTTTGAATTACATCTTAGCTTCATCCATGTAGATTTTTTTTCTTCAACCGATACAATTTAACTCTGCGGTATAGCTTCGTGCATGATAACGTTTTGCAGTGGATAATAAGGAAAGATAAAGAGGCACAAAGAGAAGGATTTTTCCATTCATCGGAGTTAGTATGTGTTACATAGATATAGTCCTTTATTGGGCCAACCGACCGGAGGGCCCGAAGGGAGTGAGTCCCTTTTATGGCCACTTTTTTGTAAATTGCAACCTCACATAAATTTGCAATTTCATAAAAAGATTTTGATAGTTTGCACTTGATAATACCAAAATATCCCTCTATTAGTCCAATTATTATAACTCCTTATGTATCGTATTCTTTAGGGGTATAATTGGCAACCAAACTTTAATATAACATATCTAAAAATCCGTGCCTTGAAATTTTACAAATTTTATCTCGTTGGAAAAGTTATAAAAAAATCTACGCAATGAGTACAAACAACAATATCAAATTTAGAGTTTTTACGAAAAATTCGGAGGTATTTATCATTTTGGGCACAATTTTAGAAAATTATATGTATATCCATTATGCAAACCACCACAAATGATACATAATACTTTATGTAGCAATATTTTGGTTTATCAATCTAACTAATTTTCCGTTGCAACTAATAAAACGATGTACTCCCTCCGTTTCAGGAAAAGTGATACTTTAACTTTAGGCATAGTTTTCGAAAATTCAATGCATAGCCATTATGCAAACCACCACAAAGGATGCATAACACATTATGCCACCATATTTTGGTTTATGCATCGACTAATTTTCTGTTTCAGGAAAAGTGATACTTTCACTCCGTTTCAGCAAAAGAGATACTTTCACCTTTTCAACTTCCCTCTGTTTCAGGAAAAGTGATCACTTTATCAATTTGGCCTGTTATTAGGCAAAATGAAACTATGAAAATATCGTTTTTCCTGAAACGAAGGTAGTATATGCCTACCGGCGGAAATTGTTATTTGTATCGTTTTTCTTCGGTCGGCCCTCCCCACCGTGGCAGCGGTGTTCTAGTATAAGATATGGATAAAAACCCTAACTATTGGGCCGCACATCCGTGGGCTAACTCCCTACAACATTCTGCTATTTTTTTCTTTTTCTTTTCTCGAATTTTACTTTAGCCAAACAAAATTTACTTATATTCGTTGATTTTTTGTACCCTAAAAGGCTAAAACCTAAGCTTCTTGGAGAGTCCGGCCAGAGGATCCGAGACAATTTATTCTTACTTATCCGGGCCCTCCGGGGCAACTGCATGCTAGATTCCCCACGCAGGAGGAATGATGTTTTGGGGACTACTCAAAAAAGGTGGGGGACTACTCTTCTATTTTGGGGTGGATATTTGAAGTAAATTTGAGCCACCCCTTAACTTAGTTTTTTTCTAATACCAAACTTGCCCTTGGTGATTAAATTAGTTAGTGTAATGATTAATTAGTGTGTAATGATTGATTAGTGAGGTTAGATTAATTAGCTGAGTGTTTTTACAAGAATAATTTTTGAGAAGAAGGGGGTTTTGGTTTTTTTTTTAAGATGGTTGATTTCGAAATGAGGGTTTTGGGTACTTAGGTATGCTTCAAATTTAGTTAATGTTGCTTGAATTGACAAAAATTTTCGAAAAAATGAGAAATTTATAAACTGATTTCGACCATGGAAATGAAGTTCGGCTACGACATCTGAAGAACAGGTAGCCGAACTCATCTGCAAGTGTAGTTCGGCTAATGGTTCTGAAGACACAGGTAGCCGAACTCAGCTTTAATGGAGTTTTTGCTTTCAGAGAAAAGTTCGGCTAGGAAAAAGAAAGTTGCGACGTAACCGAACTAAAAGTTCGGCTGGGAATTTTTTTCTCGACGTAACCGAACTCAATATATAGGTTTTCAGAAAAAAAAAAATCGGTTAGTAGAAAAAAATTGCGACAAAACCGAACTAAAAATTCGGCTAGGAAAAAAACGAAAAAAAGTTGCGAAGTAACCGAACTAAAAGTTCGACTGGGAATTTTTTTTGCGAAGTAACCGAACTTTTTTCTGAAAGAAAAAACTCCATTAAAGCTGAGTTCGGCTAGTTCGACAAACTGTTTCACATAATTCCTAGCCGAACTTCTCTCTGCAACTTTCATTTTCAACTCATTTTAATGATTACTTCTCATTTCTTCAACCAAAAACGAATGACAAGTAATGGGTTTGTGAGAATATCTTCGTTAATGATTTAAATTAAGCTATATACATGGAGGTGGTGGTGGTTGGTGGTGGTGGTGGTTGGTGGTGGTGGTAGTTGGAGGTGGTAGGTGATGGGCGGTGGTGGTGGGCAGCGGTGGTGGGAGGAGGTGGTTGTTATATATATATAGGTGATTATTAGGTTGGTTTTAAATTAAATTAGGTTAAGGGTAGGTTAGTCATTTCCACACTTCAGGACACCCCTTATAAGTATAGGGTGGACATTCATATAACAAAGTAGTCCCCATCTTTTTTGGGTAGTCCCAAAACATCATTCACGCATGAGTTTATCATGAAGATGGTCACTGGGTTGTCTTTGTATAAACTTTAGGCCCATTTCCTCTCTAGTCTCTACTACGAGCACCAATTTGGTCTCAAAAAGCACTAATTTTCATGGGGAAGGTGTGTTTTGAAACAAAATCACATAAATTTAGTGATGATCCCTCGTCCATATGGAAGGCATTGCATCAGTTAGGACATTGAATCTAATCGAACAGCGTGGACTACGTAGCAATCGTCCCCTGGTACGTAGCTGGTTCGCCAAGTTTAGTTTTAAACCAGACATTTTAAGAACCAAGAGTTATCCACTTACATGACGCTTTGATTAAATGGCATTCCAATAAAATAGTGAATATATGCATGCTATTTTTATCATCGGATACATCCTCGACACCAAGATCAACAACCGATAATCCACTGACCAATTCCCACTAAAATCAACACCCAAAAGGGAAAAGGGTATCTTTATACAAATTGGAATTAGTAAACAACTCAATGATTCCATTGATACATCACAATTCATATTCTACCTATGTCACCATCATTAGTTTTCTTATTTTCTTTGTTTTCTTCACAAATATAATCATAAGGTTGTTTAAATATAGGTTATTAGTGACAACTAAACCTAGCTAGTTAGCTATTAAGGGTAACTAAGTTGTTTTCATCCACTCCCCATTTTTTTTTTCTGATTCTTAAACATCGTTGTTCGTAAATTTCATTGGCTCTTCGGATACGTTTCTGGGTTAGTCTAAACCACGAAGAGCCAATTAATATTTTGGAGGAAAAAATCAATTAGTTGTAAATTTGTCATATACCACTGTAAACATAAGGACTTAGCCCGTCGAGATAACATCAGCTAGGAAAACCTCACAGTGGTCAAAGAATTAAAATAGTTATAGAAAGCAAAACCAACGTCCAAGTCTTACGGTCAACTCGTGATTCTTGAAAAATTACACCATATTTGTATATAGGTTCTCATTAATCTGCTAATTAATTCATTTCCTGGCTGCATGTGACTGGTATCAAGTCTTGATCACCTAGTCCTTAAGGATGTTCACTGTACACTTGGATAGGTATGAAATGGTATACTACTGTTCACATGAATCTTGTGCCCCAACATCACATGTTTTGCTACTAATTAACAACTTTATATAAGCCTATAATTCTTCATCTCTTAGTAGTAATTTGATTATTGATAATGAAATGTGTACAAGTGTGAATACTTAAGTATTTAAGACCACTAACTGACGCGGATGATGGCTAAGAATTTTTCAACAAATTTAAGTGCCAATTTGAAATCAAATGTCGCTTAATTAACCACTATTTATTTTTTTACTTATACATCAACACCATCCCATTCCACAGGTGGATGAAGAAGATTTTGTGCAAACGTAATTATGATTAGCGGACTGATTAAGGATGAAGATACTGTGCTAACGTAATTAAGATCTGCGGATTAATTAAGTTCTTATAATCAGGCGAGAAAACAAATCGTTGTCTTTAAAACAGTTTCCTTCTAGAAGAAATGGTAAAGTTTTAGAGATTAATTTAGATTTGCACCCCTGCGTTATGAAATTAGCGTACGCACACTTTAATTTCCAACAATCAACTAATTAATAAATGCGATTTGGTTCACTGATCCACCAAAGAAGCTCACTGAGCTGCTTAAAGCAAATGTTCTCGGAAGATCGTACTCTAGGATAGTTAAAAGACACTTCCTGGTTTTTGCCGTTTAGGCAGATGTATCAAAAAAAAAAATTAATGACCAGACACATGCTTTGTCTAAATTCTAAAAGACTAAAACATAATAAACCATGGTGTATTATTGGGGTCTTAATTAGTTAGTGAGATTCTAAAGTAAGGACAATGATTCATATGAGGTTCTTCCTTATATTTAAAAAAATAATAATAATAATCTAATAATTAGAGAAACAAATACAACTAAAAACATAACTTCATCATCTAACAAGTAGTTGTGTTGTTATTCAATGAGACTGGATCAACACAGATCATCGTATTATACTGCACAAATTAGTACATTAATCAAATATCCTAAGTTGTAAATATACTAATCATTTTTTCTTAATGAAAGACCACTCAATCACACATTAATGCTAGATCGGCAAAATAATGAGACATCCATCATTCGTTAATCTTTCCATTAGGCGGAAGTTGCAGAGCAAAGATGTTTATATTTTTTATTTCTACAAAAGGAAAAAGGTTTTTTATTTTTATTTTTATTTTTGCAAAACTACGTATTATATTCTAAATTTAGATATATCAAATGTGGTTCTACACGACTACAAGATATGGACTATGAATGTCATAGATTATCTGATACCTCATTTTGAAATCAAATATAGTTGAAATTCTTGTTAGGGCTAATTCTCACATAACTTCACCCAGTTGTTGAAAATTACTGCTTTAAATTTTATTTAGGTGATATCCGGGGTACACTTATTATTATCCTATCTGTAATTTTGGTCCCATGAAAAGATCATATGAGTAAAAAATAAAAATTCAAACATAAATTGAGAATATTAACTATGCCCACATAGAATAGTTGAAGAACAGGAAATTAACTCGATTTTCCTCTTTTGACTAGTTATTAATATTAATACAACTACTTTTATTATATGTCCCCTATGGTCTCAACTAATCAATTAAAACTCCAGATGCCATATTTGGTTAAAAGAAACGAAATACAGTAAATTACATTCATTTATATCTGATCTTTTTTACAGTTGTTCAATGAAAACAACCGTACATAACATAACCAAATTAAACACTCTAAAAAGGGTTTTTTTCAGGTATTTTTGATGATCAGTAGATAGACATATTTGAGTATTGTACCTTTACTTTCACAGTTTTACTCAGACATATCATCAGAACTAATTCAGAGGGTAGTAAATATGAGAAGATCAGATCAGATCATCACTACTGAGATATAACTTACTGTGTGTGTGGTTATTATCATTCACTGAAGTTCATCTAACAGTCATCTCTGTCTGCCTGCATGCATCCATATATGTTTATATGCTAAACGACATAACTTATTGTTTGGTTCTTCAGCTATACATTTGAGATCATCACTGAATTTAAACCCGGCCAAAAGTTATGTATTAGTTTAATCATAATGAAATTTCATTGATGCATTTTTCCTAACAAAAATAGAGGGAAGATGATCTATATTGTGGTTTTTTTTTTTACCACAAGTGCACGCTACTAGTTTCAGAGATATGCCATACAAGCCCATATAGTTTAATCGAAAATTGTGAGAGAGAAAAAATACCAATTTCTCTCTGATGCACTGGACGGAATCACATATGGGTAAGAAATCCCGAGAGCATTTCTTAATTGCCCCCTAAGCTTGTTTATGCGGAAACTTGTTCTTTCATTACCCCCATCCTATTTTCAATCTTTGCCTGGTGCCGCTAGCTTGAATTTTGGTAATAAGAGTGAAATATTAATTTTTCAACCACAAATCATATACTACTAAAAAAAAAAACATATACGTCCACAATAAATTATGTAGTTCTTTTCTCAATTAATGATTTGTATAAAGCCGGTCTTTATTGTTTTATCGATAGAACTAAGTGCCTGAAATCAGAGGTCAAATTTCGAACAACCATGCAGGGTATCATGTTCTTCTCTGCAACAAGTTTTACAGCCCTACATGGGACATGGCAATCATTCTTATGCTTGTCTACTGCAGTAATCATTTGGGAGCCGAATGGCATGGACCATTCCAGCCTTCGTCTGAGTTAGACGGCTTACAGTTTATCACCCCGCCCACATATTCCTGTAAAAAATCAGCGTGATATCTTACGCTTTTCATTTTCACTGTCTGGCCGGTTAACTGGTTTTACTGGACAGTGACGTTATCGTAGACTCCCAATGAAAACTACAAGAACCTACCTCCAAATGTATAGGAATGATGTAGGATGATGATTCAGTTTAACTTCTACATCCAAAACCTCGATCTACTCTCAAAGAAAATGAAACTTAAGGACATGCGATCATAAATGAATGCCCTAAAAAGCTTACTTTGGTGAACAGTATACAAGGTCGTACTTAATAGTAGCATTGCAGCTTTTTCTTGTGTGTTTTATAGAGAGGGAGTACAAACACAATAATAATGGACAACTTTTTATATATTCTTTAAGTAAGACAACCCCACGACGACAATGGCTGTAAACCTCATGGGACACCCTAGTCATAAGATGTAGGGTATGAAAAGGGCACATATATTGTGGGGTCGTAAAAAATAAACAAAACCTATCTTCATTCTTTTGGGTGTTTTATATCGGAAATCAATAGTGAAATTGAAAGGAAAAGAAGATGTCAACATGGTGGGGGATCAATAGGTGTTCTACTTCACTGTTTGTTTTTCTTTTTTCAGAGAAATCAATTGCGGTTTCTCACTTCCTCTGCTTTGATTTCTTCATCAATCTTGCCTTTCTTTTACTTTCTTACTACATACCTAAACAGCCGGACTAGTACAAATTATGATGTAGACTTTTCCCATATTGGAGAAATCTAGCGGCATCACCCCTTCCTACAGTGCAAAGGAGGTTTGCCAACTAGGCCGGCCATGAGCTTTCATGGTTGCTGACAGACTCGTTCAAGAGTTAAGAATGATATATTGGAGGATTTTATCTTGATTCTAAAATTTGTTTTCTTGGAGATGTTTTCTTAAGAAGAATACATAGTAATTTATCTGGAAAATTGAATCTGAATCTAAATTGTCAACCAGAAATATCAATTATGTTTCCTACATAGATCATTAAGAGGTTGAATTGTTTTCCTTACAAGATCCGTGAATTCATGTGTAGTTACTTGCACATTTTACCCTATTCGTATGCATACTTATATATAGTGATTGAACTGCTTAGGTTCAATGAACAATTTGCATTCAGGTAATTTAGGGCCCTAAATTTGTGATGACTAGATATTTGTTTCATAAAAGGAGCATGAATTTACAGACTTTTGTTTCTTGAGCATCATAAATGAGTTTGGCCATACAAATATTCCCATGTCTACATTTGGGTCCAATCCATAATTTATATTTAATACAGAACAAAAGCCAACCAATGGCCATCAATGTTTGCAGAAGAAAACCTATTTATTTGTGATCGATGTTTTTCACTATTGGCTGTTTTCTTACATAATGTGTATTTGGAAGAAATCATTGTACTTGCATGCCGACCTAATTTGTTGTATACATCGCATATGATGATAATGATAAATTAAAATTTTGTGTAATAGCTAGTCATGAAAAATAGTTAAACAAACAAACAAACAAACAAAAAAAAAAAAAAAAAAAAAAAAAAGGAAACGATTAATATTCATGCAATTTCTTGTAGAAAAATGTGAAGGTAAAATTTATTTCAAAGTCTTGTTTAATTAGTATCCTATGGTCCTATGACATCAAATTGAGCAAAACCAACAACAAAATGTTGTATTTCAATTTATGGTCAAGCAAAGTTCTATCCAAGATGTGTCTAAATGTTAATGCTGGGCGTTCAAAGTTTAAAACTAGCTATTTTTGACAATTGTATTGTTTAGAATGTAATTATTAATTACATTTTTAAATCGAAATAAAATAAATAAACTATATATACACCAAGCTGAATTTACAATGAATTGATGGATAGCCTAACACCAAGCTGAATTTCAACACCTCTCTGAATGACAAGTAACATTGTGATACCACTAAAAAACGATAATAGCAAATGGCGATATAATAGCATCCTTACACCAAATGTAGTAAATTTTGGACCTCGACGTCGTCCTGGTCGGGTCCAAAATACTGAGATAACTTTTTAGTGAGATTTTCGATGAAATTTCGGAATAACTTCCTGAATATTTTTTAAATATTTTTGAAAAAGAAGGGGTATAACAACCTCACCCAATAATTCCTTCGGCAATCTGTATGGACTAACTCCAATATTATTCCGAGAGCAGCAGCTTATAAAGCGAGCTCAACCAAGAAAGATATCAAAGAGTTATATCTCTTTTTCTCAAATCAATCAGCAAATCAAACAGATAGAAATCTATGAGCCTGAATGATATGAGAAATACTTGGACGGTACCAAAGACCAATGCCCAAGTGTTAATCAATTTATATCCAACAAACAAAGGTCGGATTTACCAATTGATTAAACAACGCACAACCTGTGATATTTCAATTATATAAACAAATATAATGCGGAAAAGAAATAATACAGATACCAGAAGTTTTGTTAACGAGGAAACCGCAAATGCAGAAAAACCTCGGGACCTAGTCCAGGTTGAACACCACACTGTATGAAGCCGCTACAGACACTAACCTGCTACAAGTTAACTTCAGACTGGAATGTAGTTGAGCCCTAATCAAGTCTCACATCGATTAAGGTACAGTCGCGTTCCTTACGCCTCTAGAACCACGCCGGATTTCGCGTACTTGATTCCCTTAGTTGACCCACAACTAAGAGTTGCTACGACCCAAAGTCGAAGACTTATAAACAAATCTGTCTCCCAAAGATAAGTTTATTCTGATAGATAAATTTATCTCCCAGAGAAATACCTACGAAGTTTTTGTTCCGTCTTTTGATAAATCAAGGTGAACAGGAACCAACTAATAATCCGGTCTTATACTCCCAAAGAGCAGCCTAGAAATATTAGTCACCTCACAATAACTTAACTATATGGTAGTAGAAGAAGTTACTGCGGAACCACAAAGTCTGAGACAAAGAACTTTGTGATTGCTTTTTATAACTTATCTATCGGAGATAAATCTCGAGCAAATCTTAGAGAAGATAGTACTCAATACTATAGAACAAGTAAGATCAGAATACATAACTACAGAGAAAATAGTTGGATCTGGCTTAACGAATCCCAAATGAAGTCTTCAAGTCGTTAACCTAATATGGTTCTGGGATAACCTAGGTTAAAGGAGAATCGACTCTAGCCGCAACTAGGACATAGTTGCTAGAGTTCTCCCTTATATAGTCTTTCAAATCAGGGTTGCTTACAATCAAAGCTAAGATAGCTTAGTAACAAAGCATTCAATATTCACCGTTAGATAAAACCTGATTTAAGATTCAAGCGAAGTCTGCTTAATAATAAAGCAATTAATCTCCACCGTTACATGGTCTTATCTTGTTACACACAAATGAAATATACCTTCATTTAGATATGGGTAACCGTACCTAAACGAGTATATTGAGTTGGCTCAATAACAGTTAACCGAAGTTAGCCATATGAACACTTTTGTCTTAACCACATCCATCTAATGCTTCTAGATCAAATATGATGATCAATCAATCATGAAAGATAATCAAATGAATCTAATTTTGTTTCACATAGACTTGTTCAATTGTTCACTATCTCATAGAAATATATATGAACAAATTGAAACAAAATCAGATTGATTCGTAATCGTACAAAGTACTTATATAAGAATCAATTCCTGAACATTAAGCCATGGTTTGGAAAGATTGCATTCCTTAATTAATAAATGTATTTGTTCATGAGTATGAAAAACATACTTAACCAATTTTAGAACTTGAACCACTGTGTTTGCAAACCAGGTACCCGAACAACAGCTCCGGACCTTGGCCTGTCAAGCCGTTCGCATACCAGGTACATGACCAGTCGTCCCGGACCCAACTCAGGTAGAACCGTTCGCATACTAGGTACACAAACAAGGTTCCCGGACTTAACAGTTAAAACCGTTCGCATACTAGGTATACAAACAAGGTTCCCGGACCTAAATCATACCAAAACAGTTTGCATACTAGGTACGCATACTGTGATGTATCCAGGCAAAGGTTTTTGTTCTAAACTCCCATTTCAATTGTTGAAACATCCTTAGAAGACGACAATAGTTGTCTCACACAAACTATTAGCTTCAAGTAATTTTCAAGTGATCGAATGATCAACACGAAACTTTCCAAGTCGATATCAAATGATTGTCTCACACAAATCATGTAAGATGTTTCAAGGAAATTTCCACATGATCATCTTTTGACTTAATATTTAGTTTCCAACAAATAAATTGTTTCCAACTAAACTCGCCAAGAATAATGATGAACATAGTTATAGCAAAAAGCTTCCAACACATATTTCGAGAAATAGATAAGCGAGATAAACTCAGCTCGAAATATCAAATATGAATAATGTAAAAGTTTATATAGTTAGACGACTTAGTCTCATTAGGAGATAGAATAGAATAGACTTATGTGTGATAGATAAGTTTTAGTCTCCACATACCTTTTGTTAATGAAGTTCCTCCAAGATCTCCTTAGTACATCTTCGTCTTCAATCGATGAACGTCGTGAAGTCTAAACCTCAACTACACATTTTATCCTAATCCGAGACACAGCTATAAGTAGAATAGAAATCAAGACTTATAGTTTTGGCAACTAAACTTGGTCTGGGTTCGCCAATATGCAAACGGGTACACATACTGTCGTACACCACCAAACTCAGTTGAATTCCCGGACTTGAAATTTACGCCGGTACGCATACGGGTATGCATACTAGGTTCCCGTACTTCAACTAATCAAACCAGTACACATATGGGTATGCATACTATGGTTCCCGGATTTGGAATAACTTGCAACAGTTAGCATACAAGTACGCATATTGTGCTATATCCAATCATGGTTAATTGTTCTAAACTCCCATTTCAATCATTGAAACATTCTTAGAAGACGACAATAGCTGTCTCACACAAACTATTATCTTCAAAACAATTTTCAAGTGGTCGATAGATCAATATGAAATATTCCGAGTCTACATCAAATGAGTGTCTCACACAAATCATGTAAGATGTTACCAGGCGATTTTCACATGATCATCTTTTGACTTTCTTCAAGAATATAAGATGAACTTGGTTAAAACGAAAGCTTACCAACACATATTTCGAGAAATATGTAAGCGAGTTAAACTCAGCTCGAAATATCAAATGTGTATAATCGAAGTCTATGTAGTTATACGACTTTTGTCTCAAATAGGAGATGGAGTAGATAGACTTTTGAGTGATAGATGAGTTCAAATCTCCAAATACCCTTTGTTGATGAAGTTCCACAAGCTCCCCTTAGTAGTTCTTCGTCTTAAACCGATGAACGCCGTGAAGTCTAATGCTCAACTACACTTTCTTTCCTAATCCGAGACTTAGCTATAAGTAGACTAGAAATCAAGACTTATAGTTTTTGCAACTAAACTTGACAAACAAGCTAGAGATAGCAACGCTTGCGAGTTCGACCGAGCAGTGCTCTAAAAATCTCCCCCCTTTGTCAATTTTAGTGACAAAACTATCAATACATATGGATTACAAAATAAATAAACTTTGTAGCTTCTCATCCATCATGCTTGATTTCCTTTGCTCTTCAACATTCCTTGAATTCTTCGCTACTCCAAGTACTCCAGCGATTCTGAACGTGTTCAACTCAACATCATTGTTGTTGAAGATCTGTATCCATAACAATAATTAACAAGTTGTTTTCAATCATTGTTATACAATGTCATAGTATTATTACACAACATCAAAGTCCAATTGCATCACAACTTTGACAATAATACTATGGTGATACGTATCACTCCCCCTTAGTCAATACTTCCATCTCACAATGAAAATCACTTCCCCTTACATAATGATCCGTAAACCATATGTATGTAGTGTGAACTACCAAATAATTCTCCCCCTTTTTGTCAATATAAATTGGCAAAGGTACAAAAACTACGGGACCATAATGAAATTCTCAAAGAGATAATTCATGACTAAAAGAGAACATATCAACTTTGTTTCGATGATTTCACATAGTCGAAACTTAGTGTATTCATCAAGGAGTTTATAAAGATACAAGATAACTACTACAATATTCCACAGCCGCACTCTCCACAAAGATATGGCAATTAAGCACAAGTTCAATTAAGAACTTTCCTCCATAAAATGTCATTCCCGAAATAACAACAAGAACGACCTTACTTTTTACAAGAAAAGAAGGATTTCTTTTGACATTAACTATATCCGGTAAACTCGAATAAATTAATCACAAGAGAACCCTATAGATTAATTTAGTCGGAAATGCTCAACATAAGAAAACTTAAGGAGCCACACAGTACTTTCACATAGGAGTGGATCAGGGAAAGATATATACTGCGGAATTTTCAAAAGTTCATTCTATCTTTTATCAATATTTGCATAAAGACACAATAGACTTAACTTTTAAGCATATGTGAGATGATCATAGTTCACGGACGTAAACACACATATCCCATAACATATTTTTGCAATATATAAAACCAATAAAGATTAATACTGCAAAATTATCTTCCAAATAACTTAGAATTTAAATAAATAAATCTAAAAACATTGCAAGATGAAAATCGTTGGCAATAGCTATGTGTAATCACAATATTTGCTATTCCAAAACCTAGTTATCCTTCTTAAAACATAAGAATAAATTCTCATAAGAAGTTTCCTAGACATTAAGATTCTTGAAAAATTCTTTATTGTCCCTGAACTCCTTGTCGTCAACAGACATTGGAACATAAGGTTCGTGAAGAAAGGAGTCAATTCCAACAAACCTTCTTGACTGATGCTGAACCAGGGCCTTCTGAATTTCAAGATATCTTAGAACAATAGCCTTTATTTGCTGCTCTCCATCCTTGTTTCTTTCAACTCTTCAAGAACACCAGAAAACTTCTGAAGGGGTTAGCCCTTGGTTTCTTCATATTCTTCCTTTTTTTCTTCAAAGTTGTAGAGGAATGGGATTTACCTTTTTCCTTTATGATTGATGGCTTAACAATCATGTTAACATCTTTTCCATCAGAATATATGATGCTTGGAGTCTCCATTCAAATATGGGATTGTGAGAGAAATACAAAAAACTAGCTCCACAAGCAATATTTTGATAAAAAGAGTTTTAAGGGAAAGAAAAGGGAATGTAGGGTTACGGAACCTATATACAGAGTAAGTAGGATTCATGTACGAACAACTCTTAACCCTAAAAAAAGGTAGAATTGTCGATTTTAACCCTTTTTTTTTATCAAACGGGGTAAACCTTTTCAATACCATCTAAGGATATGAAAAGATCAACATAATATCTCTAGAAAATAAAAATAAAAATAAAATAAAAAAATCTTTTCCTAAAACCCGATTGTGCACAACTCTTGTCCCTTTGAATTCGGGCACATGAGACAAGATGCACCTTCAACACAATTAGGCTGTGTTGGGGTGAACAATAATATGTTCACCATGTGATCCCTGTATGGAATTATTAGTTCCCCTTTTCATAGGTCGTTTAGACCTAGTTCTCTTCTGTAGAGGCCTGATTTTTTATTTAGAAATTAACTTCTTCGGAGATGAGTTAAATTTACATACCTCAGATGGATTCGACTTCAGAACAAGTTTGAGATTGTTTGCTAATCAATTTACTCTCCGTTGAAGTTTGTTAACATATCTTACATTATGTTTGTACTTGAAACAATTAGGGAGTACATGACCATTAATAGTACAATAAGAACATGTCAATGTGGAGGATGGTTCAGGTACCATAGACGAACATGCTGCTAAACAAATTGAAGTACCTGAAACATGAGAGATATACTTTTCAGTAGAAAGAGAGAAATCCATTTCATCCTCCAAAGTGGTCGAAGAAGTTTCTCCAGGAAGAATATCAAGATTGATTTAGGTGTTGCTACAATTATCAAAATTAATATTTTCGCCAAGGAGTGTTACACTTGATTTTTCATCTTAATTTGAATCATAGTGATCAGACATTTCATCAAGAGTTGCAGCAAAACCTTTGTTTCCAGTGTATTTTCTACGATTTGGACACTCATTAGCAAAATGACCAAAGCCTTTACACTTGAAGCATTGTGGCATATCTTCATCATCAGTGTCGATAATGTCCCTATTTTTAGGAGGAACACGATCATGAGGTTTAACTGATGATCTGGGTTTATCTCTGGTGAACCGTTTACTTCTCTTCAAAAGAATATCTCTAAACTGTCTTATGATCAGAGAGACTGAGTTGTCAAGATCTTTATTTGATTAATCAGTGTCAATAGGATCATTCACAGAGTTGCCAACATATTTACTTTTATCAAGTAATTTAGTGTTCTTTTGTGCTTTGAATGCAATATCCTTTCCAGACTTGGATATATGCTCATGATCAAAGATCTTTAACTTCCCAACGAGAGTATTTCAGGAAAGTGTTTCAAGGTTATTTCCTTCAACGATGGCATGTTTCTTAGAATCATATCTAGCTGGAAGCGATCTGAGAATTTTCATCACAGTGTCCTTTTCAGGAATAGTCTTACCCAATGCATTAACAATTTCAGAAACTGTATGATTAAACTCATCAAATGAATCTTCATCAGCCATATAAAGGTTTTCCCAATCAGAATTTAGGTTTTGAAGCCTAGCTTCTTTTTCAGAGGTATTCCCTTCAAATATGGTTTCTAAGATATCCCAGGCATATTTATACTTATTGCATGTAGTCACACGGTGCTGAAGATCTGGGTAATAGTGTGGATGATAACATTTAAACCGTCAAAATTTTTCTTTGCAGCGAGACTCTCGTCAGGCTCATACTCACCAATATCCTTTGGAATAGTTACACCGTTTACTCTTACCATTGGAGGATTATAGCCATTAACAACACAAACCAATGATTGAAAATCACGCACTTGAAGAAAGGCATGCATAGAAATTTTCCACCATAAGTAATTCGAGCCATTGAAGACTGCCTGTTCATTTATAGAGATAGCACTTCTGTCCATAGAGTCAGATTGCTACAAACATAGACTTATGAGGTCTTAGCGTGTTTTCCTGCCTGATGCCAAATGGAAAAGCGGGGTATAACAACTACACCTAATAATTTATTTGGCAATCTGTATGGACTAACTCCAATATTATTCCGAGAGCACCAGCTTATAAAGCGAGCTCAACCAAGAAAGATATCAAAGAGTTATATTTATTTTTCTCAAATCAATCAGCAAATCAAACAGATAGAAATCTATGAGCCTGATTGATATGAGAAATACTTGGACGGTACCAAAGACCAATGCCCAAGTGTCAATCAATTTATATCCAATAAACAAAGGTCGGATTTACCAATTGATTGAACAACGCACAACCTGTGATATTTCAATTATATAAACAAATATAATGCGGAAAAAAAAATAACACAGACACCAGAAGTTTTATTAAAGAGGAAACCGCAAATGCAAAAAAAAAAAAACGAGACCTAGTCCAGATTGAACACCATACTGTATTAAGCCGCTACATACACTAGCCTACTACAAGTTAACTTCGAACTGGAATGTAGTTGAGCCTAACCAAGTCTCACACCAATTAAGGTACAGTCGCGTTCCTTACGCCTCTAGAACCACGTCGGATTCCGCGCACTTGATTCCCTTAGCTGATCTCACCCACAACTAAGTGTTGCTACGACCCAAAGTCGAAGACTTATAAACAAATCTGTCTCCCACAGATAAGTCTATTCTGATAGATAAATCTTTCTCCCATAGAAATACCTACGAAGTTTTTGTTTTGTCTTTTGATAAATCAAGGTGAACAGGAACCAACTAATAATTCGGTCTTATACTCCCGAAGAGCATCCTAGAAATATTAGTCACCTCACAATAACTTAACTATATGGTAGTAGAAGAAGTTACCGCGGAACCACAAAGTCTGAGACGAAGAACTTTGTGATTACTTTTTATATCTTATCTATTGGAGATAAATCTCAAGAAAATCTTAGAGAAGATAGTACTTAATACGATAGAACAAGTAAGATCAAAATACGTAACTACAGAGAAAATAGTTGGATCTGGCTTCAAGAATCCCAAATGAAGTCTTCAAGTCGTTAACCTAATATGGTTTTGGAAAAACCTAGGTTAAAGGAGAATCGACTCTAGTCGAAACTAGGACACAGGAAAGTGTCGGGATTAGGTTTTCCGGTTGCTAGAGTTCTCCCTTATATAGTCTTTCAAATCATGGTTGCTTACAACCAAAGCTAAGATAGCTTAGTAACAAAGCATTCAAAATTCACCGTTAGATGAAAACCTGATTTAAGATTCAAGCTAAGTCTGCTTAATAATAAAGCAATTAATCTCCACCGTTAGATGGCTCAATAACAGTTAACCGAAGTTAGCTATATGAACACTTTTATCTTAACCACATCCATCTAACACTTCTAGATCAAATATCATGATCAATCAATCATGAAAAATAATCAAATGAATCTAATTGTGTTTCACATAGAGTTGTTCAATTGTTCACTATCTCATAGAAATATATATGAACAAATTGAAACAAAATCGGATTGATTCGTAATCGTACAAAGTACTTATATAAGAATCAATTCATGAAAATTAAGCCACGGTTTGCAAAGATTGCATTCCTTAATTCATAAATGTATTTGTTCATGAGTATGAAAAACATACTTAACCGATTTTAGAACTTGAACCACTGTGTTCGCCAACCAGGTACACGAACAACAGCTTCGGACCTTGGCATGTCTAGCCGTTCGCATACCAGGTACGCGACCAGCCGTCCCATACCCAACTCAGGTAGAACCGTTCACATACTAGGTACGCAAACAAGGTTCCCGGACCTTAACAGTTAAAACCATTCGCATACTGGGTACGCAAACAACGTTCCCGGACCTGAATCACTACGAAACAGTTCGCATACTAGGTATGCATACCGTGTTGTATCCATACATGGTTAATTGTTCTAAACTCTCATTTTAATCATTAAAACATCCTTAGAAGACGACAATAGTTGTCTCACACAAACTATTAGCTTCAAGTAATTTTCAAGTGATCGAATGATCAATACGAAATTTTCCAAGTCGACATCAAATGATTATCTCACACAAATCATGTAAGATGTTTCAAGGCAATTTCCACATGATCATCTTTTGACTTAATATTTAGTTTCCAACAAATAAATTGTTTCCAACTAAACTCGTCAAGAATAATGATGAACATAGTTAAAGCAAAAAGCTTCCAACACACATTTCGAGAAATAAATAAGCGAGATAAACTCAGCTCGAAATATCAAATGTGTATAATATAAAAGTCTGTATATCCATACGACTTAGTCTCATTAGGAGATAGATTAGAATAGACTTCTGAGTGATAGATAAGTTTTAGTCTCCGCATACCTTTTGTTGATGAATTTCCTCCAAGCTCTCCTCAGTAGATCTTCGTCTTCAATCGATAAACGCCGTGAAGTCTAAAGCTCAACTACACATTTTATCCTAATCCGAGACATAGCTATAAGTAGACTAGAAATCAAGACTATATTTTGATCAACTAAACTTGACAAACAAGCTTGAGATATCAACGCTTGCGAGTTCGACCGAGCAGTGCTATAACAATTTTATACCGATAACTATATGTGTGCTGAGTCAAGCTCGGCGAGCTGAACCGAGTTTGGGCGAGAGTGGCCGATCCAGACCGAGATGTTAAAATCTTGGATCTTCGAGGATCGTCTCGCGTGTATGCTAAGACCGAGAATCCTAATAAGATCTCAATTGCTTACATCTATGATATATATATTGCAACGTAAAATATCAATAAGCACAAACGAAATTTTATTTAAAAAAATAATATTATTGAGGCTGTAATGAAAATGTTTTGAGGACCAGGAACATGATAAAGTAAGGTTATGAAGTAACAATCTCAATAACCTCTTGTCTCACTATTTTTGATAAAAAAAAAATTCTTCTGATCATCAGACCATAAGTATTTTATTCCATAATAAACTTTTACATGATGGTTTTAAAGAAAAACAAGTACATACATAAATAAAACGCAAAAGAAAAAGCGACCTACCACGATAACACCCAAATCTTGTACTTTGAGATTGGAGAAGAAATGATACTCAAAATTATAATTCGACCATTTTGATAAATTTTCTTCTTGGAAAAGAGATGCTCATATGACAAAGGAGTGATTTGCCCAAAATTATTCATGTGGGGCGACTAACCCGAAAAGCTATATCTATTTTTCTGATGAAGAAGAACTTGATCTTCGCCCGTGTCGAACAACCGATATACCTTTATCAAGAAAACCAAACACGAACAAATCGTTAGAAATAAACACTATAAAAGTGCAGTTAAAATCGCCTAATATCCGAAGATTAATATCGCTATAATAGGGAAGAAATTATTAAAAAACAACGAAAATAGCTCCTAAATCGAAATCAACTATATCTAATTCTACTAAAAACAAGAAAATTGACAATCTTTGCTCAGATCTAGGAAACGGAGAAGAAGAAGTTGATGGGTTTTTCTTCAGTTTTTGAGAAGTGGGAGAATAAAGTAGCAAAGGTTGTACATAAAGTACTCGATCGACAATTTTTGATAATGACCTTCCCTTAATTAATCTGTATTAATTATAAAATTCCGTTAAACTAATGAATTGTTAATAGTTAGATTAAATTAATGATTTTATTTAACTTTTAGAATCAATGAAGGGCATACGCCCCTCCTTATATTTTCATTTTCAAAGCATCACATGGCTAGAAACCCCTCACTGTTTCATTTTCAAAGCATCTTACGATTAGGAGTTTATCGTTTCCTAGCCATAGGTAAGACTACGGTTAGGAGTTTATCGTTTCCTAGCCATAGGTAAGACTTACTGCTGGAACTTAAGATTATGACCTAGCCGTAATTTTTATTATGTGGCTAGAAAAACACTACCTATAGCTAGTACGTATCTAATAATAATTTTGTATTTTTCAAAGTCACTTACGACTATGAATCCTTTACTTCCTAGCCTAAACGAAAAATTACGCTTGGAGAAATGATAAATTCCTAGTCGTAATAGGTCTCTGCTCTGTATGAAAATGCGTATATATTTATACCCATTTTAAGATTGAGTATAAACTGATACCATTTCTATTCATTTTAAGATCAAGTATAAAAATTGTAGTCATTCTTAAAATGAGTATATATTTTCACTTTGGAATTTCAGATCAAAATCTAGCCGTGAAACATTTGATTGCTAGGAATTCATCATTTTCCAACCATAGACAAAAAAAACTACTGGCATATGATTGAGAAATGATGAATTCCTAACCACTGGTGAACTACTTACGCTGATGATCCTAGCCGTATAGAGTTTACGGCTAGGAGTTTTGCTGTTCCTAGCCGCAAGTAGTTCATGAAACTGAAATTTTATTAAACTTTGATCATTCAAACCTATTTAAGCAATCCAAAATAAAAAATAATGAGCATGTCGATTCTTACCAACTAGAAGTTATGGATAAAGAATTCTTGATTTATGAATCCTTGGATATTTTTATATATTTAAGTCCATTATCCTCGTCATGAATTATGAAGGATAAGAGAAGGAACATAGTAACCCTTTTTTTTTTTGGTGTGCGTGTATAGTTGTTAAATTTAGGTTTATTTATGGAATAAGAGTATTTTTTGACTTTTGCAATATATTAGATCATCCCCTATCCATATTTAGGACATTTAATTCTTATGTAGCCCTCAAAGTTCAATCTCTACAGTCCCATTAATAGGGTTCCTACAAGATCGAAACTCAATTTTCTGATTTTCAGTGTGAAAGCTAATTTTCAACTAAGAGTAGTCAATTTAGCTTTTTTTTTTTTTTTTTTTTTTTTAAATAAAGCTTATCAAATATTCATTATTAACGGTGGAGCAGTTATAATGGTTTCAAATACATCATTAGAAAAGACCATCAAGATCCTAAAACAAAACAATTGCACAATAGTTAATACACCAAGAAGAGAAAGATTAGTATACCTCAAACGTACCAGTTTCTCATAAAAGAGAAAAAGATCTGATTGAATCGGAGGAAATAGTAGTCAGATTATCATCCAACCATTTTGATAATTAGTTTTTTTTTTTTAGAAAGAGATGCTTCAATAAAGAAGTAATAAGCCTACAACATCGAAAAGAACTTCATACCTTTCAATATCTATCGATTTTGTCGTTTAAAACAAGATATGACCTCAATCATAAAAAAACGATGTTGTACTCGAAAAAATTTTGTAACAGTAGGAAAAGAAGTCCATAAAAGTCACAAAAGGGCATTACTAGAGTGTATATGCAAGTGCCATGAAAGCACACATAAAACATTATATAAAGAACCCTGAAAACTAGGGGGACAACTTCTTCTTTTTGATGCAAAAACAATTTTCATAACTTAAGTTTGTTTACATAACTTAGATTGACAGACTAATTGATCATCCCTAATTGCGTTACTGAACTTGTCTGGGATGTTATCATAGTAATCAAAAGATAGTCTGTCAGATCTAGCAGTCTTAGCTATTACATGCGCAACATTGTTAGATGTTCTTCTAACATGGTTCACCGTTAAACAAGAAACTGAAAATAGCAAATTCCTTATTTCTTCTACTACTCCTTGATTCATCCACTGGACTGAAGGATTGGCATGCTTGATAGAGTTAATTACATTGAGACAGTCACTTTCTAACACCACTTTCTTTAAACTGCAATCTCTGGCCCATAATATGGCTTCTTTCATGGCCAGACATTCAACTTGCTCCGGGTCTATTCCTCCATCGAAGTATCTTCCCCTGATGCCCCAGCATTGCCCTGCAGAATCACGAATTAGTATTCCAATTCCAAAAGATTTAGTATGATAATCAAAAGCAGCATCCATATTGATTTTAAATTCATCTGCTTGTGGTGGAGACCAAATTTCCTGTTTTTTTCGTTTTTTGAACTCAGTTGTAGAAGAACACTGTTTCAACATATTGTTAATCGAGTGAACTGTATAGAGTAAGTTCTGATTTTTATTTTCAAAAGCTTTTGAGCATCTGTTCTTCCAGAGAAACCAAGCAGTGATCATAAGCTTCAAAGTCCAATGAGTTCTATCCTGGTGATTCAAATCAGAGTGTACTTGAAACCAACTAGAGATCCAATCAGTCACATCCGTTTGTTGTTGTTGAAGAACTGCCACATTTATGTTCATTGCCAACCAAACTGATCTGGTGTGATCACATTCAATCAGCAGGTGTTGTAAGGTTTCTTCTGCTTGAGAACATCTAGGACATATTGTTTCTATATTGGAATTGTATCTATGTAGTTTAACTCTAGTTGGTACAATTCTCCTGAGACACTTCCAAATAAATAACTTGACTTTATGTGGAGCATCTGAATTCCACAATCGTCGCCAGTTAATAGTTGAAGTTTTCATGTTACTTTGGTTCAAGTTTGTTAAAGCTCTGTATGTTGTTTTAACTGAAAACTCACCAGTCCTACTTGGTTCCCATATGAGTCTATCAGTTCCTTGTTGAACTAAATGCATTTGGAGGACCAATTTTGCTATATCTTCTGGAAAGAGATCACAAACTAATTGCGTGTTCCATCTTCTTGGATTTTTTAACATTAGATCAGAAACATATATTATTCTAGCTGGATCACGAAATGTATCTTTAGGAGTTGGAGGTGAATTTAAACCTATTACCCATTTATCATACCAAACTAAAATTTTGTTTCCATTTCTCACATCCCACCTATGAAACTTCCTCATATAATGAAGTCCAACCTCAAGACCCTTCCAAATCCATGAGGAACAATAAGCAGATTCTTGAAGATGGAGAAAATTACAGTACGAAGAATACTTAACTTTCATAAGTTGTACCCAAGGTTTTTCCTCATCAGTGCATAGTCTCCAAGCCAATTTGGTTATTAAGGCCACATTAAATTGTTCTAGATTTCTAAAAGCTAAACACCCTTCATCTTTAAAAACACATAAAGAATTCCATGCAGCCAAATTCAATCCTCTGTTAGTTTATGGCCCCACCAAAATTTTCTTTGGGCTGAATCTAGTTTGCTAAATTTTCTTGAAGATGGGGACAACTTAAAACTAACAAATAAACATAAAAACTACATCTAAATTACTAAAGTTTGTTGAAAATCGAAATCACTACTCGGTTTTGGTCACATTGCCAAATCCGAGCAGCCAAATAACAAGCAGTTTGGGTTTTTCCGAACAAGAAAAAAGAAGAGATAATGGAGAGAGAAAAAAATCATGACTGTTAGATGTGACTCTCAATTACGCCTAAAATATTTTGAAAGTATATTTTTTGTTCGAATTTAAATCTATAATAACCTAAAATAGGTGATATTTTCGACACACCATCCTCCACCAAAACTAAGGCCGATAATCATCCAACAAATGACATTTCAATAGCTTAACCTCGTGCCATATGGCACGACCTAACACACCTAGTGATTAGATAACATTATCACAAGAACAATAATTGTGAACGGGCCACTCATCCTTCCATCCATCGAAGCCAGCCCCATAATAGTACGGCCCCATTATACACAAGTGGACACTGAAAGTTTTTAGTCATTGTCCTCTTTGTTTCCAAAGAAAAACCTAAAACATCCACCACTACGACCAAATACTTGTCCATTTCATCATCCCACCCGTCTAAGACAAAAATTTCATTTCAAAAAATAAATTACCAAAAAATAAAAAACCTAAAACCAACAAACAAACTGTGTTTGACTCTAGTTAACTTTTCCTTTCAACCTTATCTAATGTGAAAAATTAACCCATGATTTAAGTAATTTTGACATTTTCATTAACCACGGTTAGTTATTTGTCGGTTAGTGTCTCTCTTTTTGTAGGTTTGTGTTTAAGTAATCTGAACCGTTTGATTTCGTCGAGATATGTATCATGAAATTGAGAGCCTGTTCATTATCTCACGATATATTGATATCCGAGTCCCATTAAAGATTTTGCCATTTTAGTTTCATGTCTGTTGTTGTTTACAGAGAGAGACTGTGAAGAAGAGTGTGAGAGAGAAGTGAGAAAGAGGGGTTTGTTTGTTTTGCTTGTTTAGATCTGAGAAAGAAAAATCTGGGTTTGAAGTTTTGTGTTTGGAATTTTGTAAACAAGAGGTAATGAAAAGAAGATGAAATCTCTGTTTCAGTTTTTCTGGAGTTTTCTTCTGTAAAGAAATTGGCCGGCAATTTGATAGTTTGTTAAGAGTGAGTGAAAGTGATAAAGAAAGAGTTTTTCTTTAAGTTGAAGCATTTTTGAGGTGTGGGGTGGAGAGTTAGAATTTTAAACAACTGAGACTTTTTTGTTCAAGTTTCTGAATTCTGGGTTTGGATTCTTGTTTTGGTTGGTAGATTGAGTGAAAATTCAATTTTTCTGGTTGAGTTGGAGGGGAATTGTTTTTGGGTGTAATTTTTTCTCAGCAACTAAGAATATATTAATTAGTGTTTACTGAAGAGAAGAGTGTGATTGATTGGAAGAAGAAACGGAGATTACAGAATAAATGTACTGTCAGAGAGATTGAAGAGAAGTTGAAAAGACTGTTTTTTTTATATATATATTGAATTAGTTCTCTGAAGATGTTAAGTAATGGAGTTTGATTTTGGGTTCTGAAGAATTAGTACTTTCAGGTCAGTTATTATGCATAAATTTAAGGTTTTTAATGATTTCTCTGTTTCTGTATTATTTGTTAATTTTATTTTCTTATGATTTAATTTGGGATTTTTGTGTGTTTTGTGTTGTTTACAGGATATAATCATACTGGGGTTTGATTCTAATGATCAAATTTTTTGATTCAGTGAAAGAAGAAAAGAAAGAAATGGAGAAATGTTTAGATTCTCAGTTATGGCATGCTTGTGCTGGAGGAATGGTACAGATGCCACAAGTTAACTCAAAGGTTTATTATTTCCCACAAGGTCAAGCAGAACATGCTAATGGGAGCGTTGATTTTGGAAATTCATCAAGAATTCCAGCAATGATTCTGTGTAGAGTTGCTGGTGTGAAATTCATGGCTGATCCTGAGACAGACGAGGTTTATTCAAAGCTAAGATTGATTCCTGTGAGAAATAATGAATCTGATTTTGAAGATGATGGTGTTAATGGAAACAATGGATCTGATGCTGCTCAAGATAAGCCGGCATCTTTTGCAAAAACATTGACTCAGTCTGATGCTAATAATGGTGGGGGATTTTCAGTTCCGAGATACTGTGCTGAGACAATTTTTCCAAGGTTAGATTATTCTGCTGAACCTCCTGTACAAACTGTACTTGCTAAGGATGTTCATGGTGAGGTTTGGAAGTTCCGGCATATTTATAGAGGGACTCCGCGTCGTCATCTCTTGACGACTGGATGGAGTACTTTTGTGAACCAAAAGAAGCTGATTGCCGGTGATTCAATTGTGTTTTTAAGGACTGAGAATGGGGATCTTTGTGTTGGTATCCGGCGGGCAAAGAGAGGGATTGGTGGTGGTCCTGAGGCGTCGTCCGGGTGGAATTCCGCTCCGGGTAATTGTGTTTCGCCATATGCTGGTTATTCTGTTTTTATGAGGGAAGATGAAAGCAAATTAGGAAGAAATGCTAATGGTGGGAATAATAATAGTCCTTGTGGTGGTGGTTTTCGGGGAAAACCAAAAGTGAGACCTGAGTCTGTGGTGGAGGCTGCAAATCTTGCTGCCAATGGGCAACCTTTTGAGGTTGTTTATTACCCTCGAGCAAGCACTCCAGAATTCTGTGTGAGGGCTTCATCTGTTCGAACAGCATTACGTAACCAGTGGTGTCCAGGGATGAGGTTCAAGATGGCTTTTGAGACTGAGGATTCGTCTCGGATAAGCTGGTTCATGGGAACTATATCTTCTGTTCAGGTTGCTGATCCAATCCATTGGCCTGGATCTCCATGGAGGCTTCTTCAGGTAATGCTAGTTCATGTATTTCTGTAGTTTTAATGATGCAATGTTGCTTAATATCCATGTTTTCTTTAGTTTCCTTTAGTTTTTGAATGTTCTCTACTGATTCCGAAAAATTTGAGTGTGTACATGAAATTTGAAATAGAACGCCAATGGTTTTTCATTTGGTATACTATTGGTATCTCTTATGCTAACAGTTTCTTTTACTAAACTGTGTGTTATAGGTGACTTGGGACGAG
The DNA here is from genome assembly GCA_023531105.1 of Papaver atlanticum. Classification (NCBI taxonomy): domain Eukaryota; kingdom Viridiplantae; phylum Streptophyta; class Magnoliopsida; order Ranunculales; family Papaveraceae; genus Papaver; species Papaver atlanticum. The sequence continues at coordinate 1,427,871 of JAJJMB010016078.1, forward strand.
CCGGACTTGTTACAAAACGTGAAGCGCGTTAGTCCATGGTTGGTTGAATTGGTATCAAGCATGCCATCAATTCATCTATCGTCACCCTTCTCACCTCCAAGAAAGAAAATTCGGGTTCCTCAACATCCGGATTTCTCCTTTGATGGGCAACTTCAAATGCCATCACTTTTGAGCAACCCCTTTGGGCCAAGCAGTCCCTCTTGTTGTGTAAGCGACAACAGTTCTGCAGGCATACAGGGAGCCAGGCATGCTCAATTTGGTATATCTTTATCAGATCTCCATTTTAATAAACTTCAGCCGGGTCTATTTGTGACCGGCTTACAGCGTCCTCATCATGCTGCACCACCTTCAAAAATCTCCGGTGGCTTCATAATGAGCAACCCCAGTTGCAAGGAGAATGTATCTTGCTTGCTTACAATGGGAATGGGCAATGGAAATTCTACTCCAACTTCAAAGAAGTCTAATGACAGCAAAACAGCACAGTTTGTACTCTTCGGCCAACCTATACTCACCGAAGAACAAATTTCTCTTAGCGTCAGGGGCGGACCTATGTGAGAACTATTCCGCGCTGTAGCCCGGAGAACTTCAGCGGCAGTTTTTATTTGTAGTGTCAAGTGTCTGTCTAAATGTATGGGCACGTATTTTGTTTTCAGGTATCACGTTAGATTTTTTTTTTGAGCATACAGAGTAACATAATTCCTCAACCCTTTGTATTTTCAAAAAACTTGTCTATGCTGAATGCGGGCACCAGGCAGTGTCAAGCATTCTCCTTTGTGATGCAGATGCTTGAGAACTTCAAACCCAAAGAAATTGAATCTAATCTTCTTAAACATGCAACAATTAGAGCAATCTTTGAACTGTCTGAACAAATTTTCAAAACACTTATTTTTCATACTGGAAAGAACTGAAAGGTTGTCCACAACACTTGCTCATCAAACTGTGAAAATCCATGCATTCTCATCAAACTGTGAAAGATTTGAGATGTTGAAGAATGTTAAAAGACCATGGAAGATTGAAGAACATGTTTGGTCAAACTTCATTGACTTGGTCAGCTGGGGCTAAAATGGGGATGCATGGATGGCAAAAAGAAAGTGGAAAAACAGCATGGATGGATTTGATGGTATGGTTGAAACTTGAAAGATTGACATTGAATTTGCAGAAAAGGCATAAAACAATGAGATAATCTTCTTCTTCTTGTCACAGTAGCCATGAAAAAAGGTAGTATAGGGGGGGTTTTCACGTGTGGCAAACGTCATGCTAAGTGCAAATGTTGCGCCGTTTTGATTGTTGGGCCACTTTGTCCTTTTTGACCAAAACCCCACCATTACCAATTATTTCCTCAAATTTTTTTATAAAATAAAAAGGGTTAAAAAACATGCCCCTGAGCCTAAACACTGTGTTCCTTTACTGTCGTCTTAACTTAAACCAGATTTTCGGTCTCATTTTCTTGGTAACTTCATCACAAATCTTGTACTTGTGTTATAAAATCTTGTTTTTTAATTGATTAGATAATGTTAAATTAGAGTGGATATTACGCTTACTTAGTACACGATCAAGTAATAAGATTGTTTTTTGTTAGTTCAGTTGGCGAATTTTGTGGATCGCTTGCCGTGCGGAAACAACACAAAAAACTAGAGGAAAAATACTAGTATTAGTTTCACCATTAATGGAACTCACTTGATAATTACTCTCTCTAGATGCCCTAGCCAGCTAGTAATTTACCTATAAGAATAGTAACTTAAAATGTATGATTCTATTTCTTTTATTGTAATTATGACATAGATAAAGTTTTATATTTGGTGTTGACGAGTTTCGAACTCGGGTTACTGGTATCATCACCAAATAATCTTACCACATTACTAAGGTGATTATATGAGCAACTTCTTTTACTTGTAACTTCAGAATTCGACTTCAATTTGTGGAAATGTAAAGCATTTTCACTTCTGGTTGCCAAACAATATATTATTTAGATGCTTCATTTTGGTTGTGGGTTAGTAGGCTGCCAGATTGGCTTTCTTGACTCTGCATATAAGTTCAAAAATGTTTAAGTTTGGAAAGTAACCTTTAACCAGACGCGAAATAGGAAATTTCCTTGGCGAAAAAGTGAAAGAAGCGCAATGTTATCTATGAATTTAAGCAATGTTTTCTATGATATTTCCTTGGAAAACATGTGATGTTCCTAGTTGATCAGACCACTCGGTTTTCCACTAATGTGGACAAGTGGGCAAACTAACTTCACGTTTACTCTGTCATTTTTCCCGACCAACTATGTCATTTACAGCATAGGACCACTTTGCAAACCTTGGTCCATCCATCCATTATATATGCTGACTTTTCTTAGTAACCGGTAAAAGAGTCTACGACAACCTTAACCCCCCCATCACCCAACCCAACCAAAAATACAGTTGAAGACAAGTCCATTGCCGGCTTTCAAAGTCGCAGGTTAATCTAAACAGGGATGAGCACGAGTGCTTAACACTCAACGTTTACGTAAGAAGTTTGGAATTATACGACGAAAATCAGTCAAAGAAAAACACCAGAAGAAAAACAGAAAAAAAAAGGTTAGAAAACAAAACACACACTCAGTTGATTAATTTAGTGAAGGGGAAAAAGATAATAATTTTTCTTCCTTGTTTTCAGTTCTTAATAATAAAGTAATCCATGCATAAGTACAAATCTTTCCGACATGTTTCTCTCTATATTTTATCAGTCTACTCGTATATTAATTTAGAGATCCAAAGTCTAGGGGGAAGATCATGCATGCATGAAGGAGGAACATGTACGCTGTTTTGCATGGAATCGTTAGATTAAGGTCCTCAAATTTGACCATAATTTTGTATCTCATGGCTCACAAACATTCAACAACATCGAAAAGCAATCCCTAATTAAATTATATAGACACGAGATTTAACGTTAGTGTTAAAGTTAGCTGTTCTTAATGACCGACCGACCATTTGATCCTAACTTCAAGGGCAGTTTTTTCCTTTCTCTTTATAATTGGTGTTGGTTTTCACCTTTTACAACACCGGAAATACAAGTGCCCCTTGAAATAGAATCTATGCATGAAGCTGTTCTTATCACCCAAAAAGGAGAAACTCCGAATGAACATGCACGAAATTAACTGTGAAAGTCAGGTTACTAATGAAGTCGGTTTTCACAAATAAGGAGAACGTCACTGGGTTGATCATTTTTGGATGGTACATAACTAGTTTTTTTTTTAGTTCATAGCGTTGTTCAGGCATTTTTGATTTAGCATACACTGAATGTCAGTAGACCAGCTGCAGATTCTGTGTACTCTACTACAAATTGCTAAAATGTAAAACAGTGTTTTTCTTCTTGGAAACTTTAAGTGTGACGTGAAGATTTTTGTTTAATCTATTGTAAAGAGAGATCAGACAACATATTGGCGTTGAAATTGAGCAAAGCAAATCCATAAAGACATACAGCTAAGCTAAGCTAGCTAGTTAATTACATTTATTTGTTTTAGGTTATTGGGTTTTGGGTTTTAATATTTAATCAAGATGGATCCAAAAATCCTTCGGAAATTCAGAGAATAGAAGAAGTTGTAACAAAAGTCAAATACATGAGTTCAGTCTTCAAGTTCAAATATATATGAACAAAAACAAAAACCTAAAATGTGATCAGAATCCCAAGTGAGAAACCTGTTATTTTTTTTCTTTCTGAAAAATAATTGATGGGTGCCCGGACAAAAAACATTATTAACCCGACCCATATTATATTTTGACATCTTAAGTATTTTTGACTTCATAATGAAAACATTCATTAATCTGATTCTGACAAATGCGATCTGTGTTAATTAACTATGCAATTAATAGGAGTTAATCAATTGCATTTTAATTTGGTGTCACCGGCACGATAACTCTGTCAATTTAGTGGTCTGTGAACAACATTATCTTCCATGTTATCAAGTGGGAAATGGTTGACAATTAAATGGTTAAGACAAAAATTAATGTAATGAAACAGTGGTTTAAGATCAAAAATCAGATATCACGATCCATAATACCTTAAATGTTTTTTCACGGGTTACTTTATTATTATAAAAGACTGTCGAAGAAAAAACATCAACACTAACAACTATTCGGCGATTTACAGCCACATCGCGAATATTTCGATTTTTTTTTAAGTGGTACAAATCTTTTGTATCTTTTTATTGTTGATCAATAAATTATTTATTAATCAAAATAAATATCCTTTCGGAAATTCACAACCATCCGACGAATATTAATTTTTTTAGTAAATATTGAAATAAGAGAAAAATTATAATACTCGAAAGTGTATATTTTGTCATTTTATTTTAGTTTTGTTTGACATTATGAGTGTGTTGTTAACTTGCCACAAGTCTTTTTCTCTTAATTGAAAGAGAGCTCTTTCGTTTTTTCTATAGCAAGCCACTAATGGTTTACAGGACATCAATGACATCCAGATTGCTCTAATTGTAGACTCTAGTAGATGAAATGTTAAGAGACATTAAAAATTCAAAAACTTCTACAAGGGGTCGCCAGATTCCACACATCCATCTTTATTCTCAACCATTTTTTCGTATAAAATTTAGCAACCCTTAAATAGAATTAGGTAACCTCCTGTAGTAACCTTGTAAAAATAAATTTATAACATCTAAATTACTGTTGCAACATAAATCATTTAAGATGAACTACTTATTGGTTGTTTGAGTACACCTTGTAATGCTGTATTTTGATTTTTAGATTTCAAAAAATAAGAAATTTGTTTAGCCGTATCATTTCAGAGACTTCTATAAACAAAAACAAAGTTAACTTTTCATGAAGTAAATATTTTCTACTTCTTATTTTTGAGAATGACTCGTATAGATTGATTTTTGCCTATGGACCATACATGTTTTTAATTTTTTTTTCAATTAAACATCTATATTATTACTCCAAATCAAACCCCAGAAATCCACTAGGAAAGTGTTAGGTAAATCAACTACTACTAACATTTTTATAACTCATTTCAACTATGTACATTACAACCCTAGACGGCTAGACCAATCTGTTTTTGTTTGAACTCTGAAGTCTGGAAGACAGAGATTTGGTTGACGTGGACATTTTCTTAAGACAACAATATTGTGGTCCCAACATTTTCTCCTAGCATAGGGATCAAACAGACCGACATCCATTTAGATAAACTAATGACACGTGTTCATCGAGATGACACTGAAAATAAATCAAGTAAAACAAAATATTCATTTGAGTTATCGCGATCCCCCTAATCGGGGATTTATTAGTGAGACCCCACCTACCTGATTGTGATCGTTAACCATGGTTAATTAATTTAATTCAATTTCCTTTCAATGATATTGTAGGAAATTATTCGTGCCAGATAAAATCACATCCAAGTATAGGTGGAGTTGGGGCCTGAAGATAGGACTAGGTCTCCTACTTCGTGTAGGGTTTTTCCTTTTAACACATTAATGATTAATTAGTGTAGATGGCTACCTTTAGAGATCAAATTCCATGGTTCCAAATATATCTTGCCATCGTTGATCAAAGTCAAAGGTAGATGTTGATTAGGGCTGAACCCTAACCGCACCGAAACCCGAAACCGCACCAACCGCACCGAAACCAATAATCCAACGGTCGGTGACGATCTTAATTATGATAACCGTTAGATCTTCGATTCGGCCAACGGTTCTACCATTAACCTCTCCATAACCGAACCGAGTAACCGATCAATTTGGACCCTTGATTTATTCTATTATGATCAATCCTAGCCGTCTATTTTACGAGTAAACCTAACTATATAAACGAAAACCCTAACACATTAAGTGTTTCTTCGTTTCTCTTCTCCTCTACCTCTACGAGACTTCGTCTCGCTCTCCAGTCCAGTCGCCTGACTCGCCTTCACCACCAGAGGCAGAGATTTTCAGTCGCCTCCTCCACCTCCATGAAGAGATTCAAGACTCAAGAGCACCACCACCTCTAGTAAGTGTTTTATCCTCTTCTGTTTTTCCTTCTCCTTGATTGATTGTTTTAAAAATCAATTTCTAGGGTTTTTTTTGATTCACTACTTTGAGTCTCGAGATGGTTTGATTTATGTTTATCAATCGATTTATGTATTGTTGTAAATCGATTTATGTTAGGGTTATAATTTTTTTTGTTTGTTTTTATGTTCTCAGAACTTGAGGAGCAGGAGCAGCTGGAGTTCTTCATTAAGTGAAGTTGTGGATTATTTCAAACAGGTAACTACTAAATAGTGTTTCTTCTTTTTGTTTAGAGAATTTTATTTGTTTTTGATAGAGATTTATAGATCTGAGCTTGTTTCATATAGTATGGGTTTATTTCATAGTATGGGTTCTTGCTTATTTGAGTTTTAGTTTGATGATAATGGTGATTTGATAAGACCCTCTGTTAGATTTTATGAATCATATGATTAGTTCATTTCATAACTATGTAATGTTATATTTGCAGTGTATTTAGAAGGTTTTTTGTTTTGTTTGTGGTATATATAACATTTCTAAGCTGCTCTTTGTTTAGAACAGAGCTTGAGATATCTATAGTCTACTGATGTTTCTATAAACACATCCACCATTTCTTAACTTTGTTTTATTACATATCTGAAATCATCTTTTATTACTTTTGTGTGTTGCTTCTGTAATGGATATGTGTACTTGTATTAAGAACTTGCTAGCCATTTCCAACTCAACTAACTTGTTTACATTTCGCAGGGGCTATAACTGGTAATGGTAGGATCAAGTTCAGTTTCATTATCAAGCTGCAAGATGTCAGGTGCATCTCCAGCCTCCCAATCCCTTGCAGCTGGGTCTACTGAAGTGACAACTTCTGTAACACCTCAAGTTGATGCTATACAAGAAACACAGCAGGCTACACAGGACCCTGCACCTGAAAGTGAACCAAAGAAGAAGGGAAAAGTTCGATCCAAAGTATGGAATGATTTTGTAAGGCTCAGTGAACAACAAGCACAATGTAAGCATTGCAAGAAGAAGTTGCAAGCCAATACTCGAGGAAATGGCACCTCCAGCATGAAGACACATTTAGGCACATGTCCTGAGAATCCCAACAAGAAGCTAAAGGGACAACAGAGTTTAATGTTTCCACCACCAAAACCAGGACAGGCATCGCAACTGGTAGCTGTTGGTTATGACAAGGATATGTGTAGAAGGAGATTGACTGAGTTTGTCATAATAGATGAACTGCCATTTAGAATTGTAGAAGGAGAAGGGTTTAGAAGATACAGTGAACAGTTGGAACCAAGATTCAAGGTGCCAAGCAGGATGACCATTTACAGAGATCTTTTGACCATCTACAAAGACGAGAAAGAAAAGTTGAAGAAATATTTCAAGGAAACTAAACAAAGAGTCTCTCTCACAACCGATACATGGACCTCTCCAAACAACTTCAACTATATGTGTGTGACAGTGCACTTTGTTGATATTCATTGGAAGCTTCAAAAGAGAATCATCCTGTTTTGCCAGATCAAGGGTCATACTGGAATAGAAATTGGGAAAATGCTTGAGAAATGTTTGCTGGATTGGGGGCTAGAAGATCTTTTTGGAGTGACTTTGGACAATGTCAGTGAAAATACTGTGGCAATTGAGTATCTTCAAACCAGTGTCATCAATTGGACAGGAGCAACAGTTAGATCTCAATACATGCAGGTTAGATTGCTTTTCTTAGCTCTATTGCTATGTTTCTTCTATACTTCTAGTAGTCTGTCAATTGATTCATAATGTTATTTTATGTTTGTTAATGAGCTTGCCAAAAAAAATGATTCATTGGGCTATGTTCATGATCAATTTGCTTATAATTATGTATTATTCTCATCTTAGTATTCTTTTTCACTTATAGTTCTGTATTATTTCTTGAATCACTACCATTTGTTCATCACTATATTTCATATGCTACATCTTTTTATTTTCAATTTCATATGTTCCAAGAGATGCGCAGTTTTACTGATTCTTTCATGAACTAGCTAGGCAACATATCAACTTTGTGTCATTACTCAGTTTAGACAACATATCAACTCTGTGTCATTCCGATAAATATCTATTTGCTCTCTTCATCTTCAGTTGATATGTTGGTTGG